>OX438934.1:18138344-18738344 GCA_949316025.1 Lapara coniferarum | reverse complement strand
GGGGCGAGCCTATTGGTATATTTGGCACAAATTCCAGACTGCGGGCCGATAACTGCGACTTTCCCGGATAGTCCTAAGAGTATATTTTAACATACTACGTTACTCATTTGATATATTATGTACCCCTTTGTTGCATCTCTTTTGTCTTGATTAGCCACAATCTGAGTAGTCTTACTCGCTTTAACGTCTGTGCTTGCAGCGGCGTTGTGTGCCGCGTCGGTCACTTCCCTGCAGGCTGCAACATGGTTGAGGAGGCCGATGGCTGGCACATGCGTCATACTCATGATCTGCACTGTTTGAATCGATGAATAGAAAATTCCAGTATCACTTTACCCGACCCGGGGATCGAACCCGAGAACTTGCCATTGCAGTCATACCGTAATATTTACATCAACGCCACCGAGGCAGTCAATAAAACAAGTCTTATAAAAATTGCAATGAGTGAAAAAATAATAGAGAATATGTCTTCCCTCTACCAGGCAAGCGTAAACAATTCTAGTATATAATAATAATACCAGCCCTGTAATAATACAGGGCAAGGCAGTATATAAATACTGCCCACTGCTGAGCATGGACCTCCTCTAGTGAGGGGGTTTAGCCCTTAGTCCACCACGTTGGCCTAGTGCGGGTTGGCAGACTTCACATACCTTCGAAATTCTTATAAGGAACTTCTTAGGTATGCAGGTTTCCTCACGGTGTTTTCCTTCACCGTTAAAGCGAACGATAATTGATAAACAATACACACATAACTTCGAAGTCAGAGGTGTGTGCCTTGTGTTTCGAACCTCCGGACATTGTCTCGGCAGACCGTTCCATTGCCAAATAGGCTATCCTCCACTTAATATTATCATTAACAATACTAGTGCGAGGCGTTAAACATGGTCTAGTGAGCACGAGGCTTTAGTTTCAGTTGATTTGTGTGCTGATTGGCACGCTAGCCGAGTGGAGATGTTGAATTTAAAATTTCTTCTCATGCCTAATTTGTGCGTTTGTTCGTGTCCAAAATAAAGTAGACATGATTAGGGTTTAGCAATAAACTGTTTCAAAGGATTACGGACTTTGAATGTTGATCACGAGTAAGAATATATTATGTTCAGCTACTGAGTAGGTATTTCGCTGTCGGTAAACAGAACGGTGGACGATAGCCTAGTTGGGAATGAAACGGTCTTCCGAGACAATGTCCGGAGGTTCGAAACACAAGGCACACACCTCTGATTTTTCGAAGTTATCAAAGTTACATGTGTATTGTTTATTAATTATCGGTCACTTTAACGGTGAAGAAAAACATCGTGAGGAAACCCACATACCTGAGAATTCTCCATAGGAAATTCGAGGGTGTGTGAAGTCTGCCAACCCGCACTAGGCCAGCGTGGTGGACTAAGGCCTTAAACCCTCTCAGTAGTAGAGGAGGCCCGTGCTCAGCAGTGAGCAGTATATAATACGGGGCTGGTATTATTATTATAAACAGAAAAGTGCAAGAACTTTTGTGTTGTGATTATTTGTGTTGTCATTACCATCCTCCGATCTGTTTCCTTATATTAGATCAGTGCACTCAGAATTCGCCCGGTAGTTGGAATGTTCATAATATGTGGTCGTGATATTTTATCGTCTGGCATTTAAATACTTTTGCTATTATTTAACAAATTAAATTCGGTCACATAATGTAAATTCATGATTGTAGTAGCAGCGACAAGTTCGCGACTGCCTATCATACTAATATTATAAACGTGTAAGTTAGTAAGAATGTATGGATATATAAATGTTTGTTACTCTTTCACGCAAAAACTGCTGAACGGATTTCAATGGAATTTAGCATACGGGTAGATTTATCCTGGAAAAACTTTACCACGGGCGCAGCTGCGTGCAAAAGCTAGTAGGCTATAAGCCACTACACTCGCGCTATTATATAGCATGAGCTCGTTCTAGTCCCGTTCACAGTAGTTTACAAACACATACGAGTTTCAAGTGCTTAATTTGAGCTTTATGAGCAGTCCGAAATAACCCTTTAATACCACGGTCCAGACGGGCGGGGAGGGGCGGTGGCGGGCACGGTGGAGGGGGCCCGGTTAAGTTTTAATCAAGAACATTAATTACGGACAAGTCTCACACCAGGGTAATTGAATCCCGGATCAGTGGAGTCGCGTCCCGCCCGATGGACCTCACTAGCACAAACTACCAGATACTGCCATTAATAACACTAAGATGAAGGGTGACCAATAAATGTTTAATCAATCTTTTCATTTGACTCTGAAATTATAAAAACACAAAACTTTGTAACTATAACATTATTTAAAATTACGGTAGTGTTTGTATAATTATATATTCAGAACATAACAAAGACACGTACTATTTAGTGGAGTAAGGGACTCGAGAGAAACCTACACTTAGAGCGAGAACAGAGCTGTAGGAGCCTGTTGTAATTATTAAAATGGCTACTGAC
This sequence comes from Lapara coniferarum, assembly GCA_949316025.1. Lineage (NCBI taxonomy): Eukaryota > Metazoa > Arthropoda > Insecta > Lepidoptera > Sphingidae > Lapara > Lapara coniferarum. The sequence goes on along the minus strand of OX438934.1, from coordinate 18,735,904 downwards.
ACAAATCTAGACCTACTCTCGCGGTGGAGATTTGCATAGCACTGTAGCTGATAATTCATAAACTTTGTTACACAAAGCCAAAGCAAAACTTTACAGAGAGTCGAGTTACAGATATATGTCATTTGTGTTATTTCACAAATATTTCTGCATTTAATTAGTTATGTAGTTGCATTACCTATATACCTTCACGCCGGCGTACGCTGCGGGCGTTGAAAGGTTACTTATACATTTTCCAATTATTATTTAATACAATACTTTAACACTTGCATGTAGCATTACCTGCGCTAAACTTTTTTTTCTGGATAAAATATAGTTTAGATTGTTTCAAAAAAAAAAAGCGCCATACCAATGACAGGCCTGTAGGAGTTTGTTTCAAAACCTTAACCAATGAACGGATTGCCAAAAAATGTAATGTCACACAGGCAACACACTATTAATTATATTACAGTTTGTCATTCATTCTCCAGGGGTACATAAAAATACACTCGAATACGAGAAATAATTCCCCTAAATTCACGGTGCCTGCGTCGACTGCCTCAGTGGCGTAGTTGTATTGCGTACACGTAACGAGTACGATTAGCGTGCGGATGTCCTGGATTGGAATCCCGGGTCGAGGCAAAAATATTGTGATTGGGTTTTTCCATTTTATAAATTACTCAATCGCAGCTTGGAGTCAGGAAGATGGCGGTGTGATACCCCCGTGCCTCGGAAAGCACGTAAAGCTATATTAAACTCTATTTCCTTGCTTTATTGGATACCTATAACAGTTGCTGTTATTTAAAAGTGTAAGATCTTAAAGTAGGTTAGATTTGTCTTTGCCAGTTTTCATTACATCAGTAATTTTGTAAAGTTATTCAAATAATAAATATATTTAATTCTGGTAAAATCTTGAGCTTCTAGGTGTCCTTATGGATATAATTAAACACACGTAGTTTTATGTGTTCACGTTAAATAGGTTTTGAGTTATAGAAGGGTGAAAAGTGGCACCAAGTGGTTCGTGTAATGCTACACTTGTCGCTGGCTAGCCAGTTCCTTTGCTTTAACTTGGCTTGACACGCTGCCGCCTGTCTAGATATAGAAGTTATTACATTATTTTCCTGGTGGCAGGTCTCACATATGTAAGAGTCCGTCTGGATAGGTACTGCCGCAATGTATATTTTTACCGCGGCAGATGACCGCCAAGCAGCAGTGTGCATACACTATTGTGCTTCAGTTTGAAGGACATCGATATCATGATATTATGAATCGTGTGTGAACGTCATCTAATACTTGAGGTGTAGACACGCGAGCGCAGGGATGCCGCGGGCTGTGAGTGCAATTTAACTCGTGGCCACTACACGCTGTTGCGAAGATTTGGGAACAAGGGCTCGGGGTGAGGCGGCGCGGGTCAGTACTGTAAACATTTAATTGAAACTATTTATAAATTGTTTAATGCAGTTATCAAACTCATCAACTGAAACAATATCGATTTATTATCTTGCTCTATATTATCATTATCGTCTTACTATGGGACATTAGATGTTATGTCATGGAAATAAAAAAAAAATACCAGCCCTGTATTATACACTGTCCCACTGCTGGGCACGGGCCTCCTCTACTACTGAGAGGGTTTAGGCCTTAGTCCACCACGCTGGCCTAGTGCGGGTTGGTAGACTTCACATATCTTCGAAATTCTTATAAAGAACTTCTTATATAATGTGCGAATTACGCCGCACGACGTGCACGCAGCTCGCCGCCGGCCGCGGTAATAACTAATAAGCCATGAGGCTGAGCCATAGCCGCTCGCGTTGAGAGCGCAGCGTGCCCCGTGCACATATTATGTATACTTAGGTATAAAAAAAAAAAATTATGTGCAAAGTGTTAATGTGAACCGACTGAGCGGCTGTACGTCACCTGGGCCTCTCATCGAAAATCAGCGTTGCAGTACTGCTCAGGTCGTGCTGTAGCACATAGCTGAATGAGAGGTTCCTTTGTTGGTATTAATTATAGTTTAAGGTAATATATATGTATATTTAAATTGTGCCAGCAATAAAAATTATTTCTTTCTTACTTTCTCTTTCTCTTAGGTATGCCGGTTTCCTCACGATGTTTTCCTTCACCGTTAAATCGAACGATAATTGATAAACAATACACACGTAACTTTGAAAAGTCAGAGGTGTGTGCCTTGGGTTTTAGAATCTCCAGACATTGTCGCGGCAGACCGTTCCATTCCCAACTAGGCTATCGTCCACTTTTATATTATGTCATAGTTCCCAATAATGACGCTGATTGTAATGTTATTCTTTAAACTGACTGCCTCGGTGGCGTAGTTGTACTATGCTACGACTGCGATGATGAGGTCTGGGGTTCGAACCCCGGGTCGGGCAAAGCGATATTGAGTTTTTGTCTTCAGTATCAGCTCGGAGTCTGGAATTTGTGCCCGATATGGCGATAGGCTCGTCCCCATCAAATCATGGGATGGAATAACGGCGAAAAGAGGGTGCATTAGTTGCGCCCCTGCCTACCCCTTCGGGGATAAAAGGTGTGTGTGTGTGTGTGTGTGTGTGTGTGTGTGTGTGTGTGTGTGTGTGTGTGTGTGTGTGTGTGTGTGTGTGTGTGTGTGTGTGTGTGTGTGTGTGTGTGTGTGTGTGTGTGTGTGTGTGTGTGTGTGTGTGTGTGTGTGTGTGTGTGTGTGTGTGTGTGTGTGTGTGTGTGTGTGTGTGTGTGTGTGTGTGTGTGTGTGTGTGTGTGTGTGTGTGTGTGTGTGTGTGTGTGTGTGTGTGTGTGTGTGTGTGTGTGTGTGTGTGTGTGTGTGTGTGTGTGTGTGTGTGTGTGTGTGTGTGTGTGTGTGTGTGTGTGTGTGTGTGTGTGTGTGTGTGTGTGTGTGTGTGTGTGTGTGTGTGTGTGTGTGTGTGTGTGTGTGTGTGTGTGTGTGTGTGTGTGTGTGTGTGTGTGTGTGTGTGTGTGTGTGTGTGTGTGTGTGTGTGTGTGTGTGTGTGTGTGTGTGTGTGTGTGTGTGTGTGTGTGTGTGTGTGTGTGTGTGTGTGTGTGTGTGTGTGTGTGTGTGTGTGTGTGTGTGTGTGTGTGTGTGTGTGTGTGTGTGTGTGTGTGTGTGTGTGTGTGTGTGTGTGTGTGTGTGTGTGTGTGTGTGTGTGTGTGTGTGTGTGTGTGTGTGTGTGTGTGTGTGTGTGTGTGTGTGTGTGTGTGTGTGTGTGTGTGTGTGTGTGTGTGTGTGTGTGTGTGTGTGTGTGTGTGTGTGTGTGTGTGTGTGTGTGTGTGTGTGTGTGTGTGTGTGTGTGTGTGTGTGTGTGTGTGTGTGTGTGTGTGTGTGTGTGTGTGTGTGTGTGTGTGTGTGTGTGTGTGTGTGTGTGTGTGTGTGTGTGTGTGTGTGTGTGTGTGTGTGTGTGTGTGTGTGTGTGTGTGTGTGTGTGTGTGTGTGTGTGTGTGTGTGTGTGTGTGTGTGTGTGTGTGTGTGTGTGTGTGTGTGTGTGTGTGTGTGTGTGTGTGTGTGTGTGTGTGTGTGTGTGTGTGTGTGTGTGTGTGTGTGTGTGTGTGTGTGTGTGTGTGTGTGTGTGTGTGTGTGTGTGTGTGTGTGTGTGTGTGTGTGTGTGTGTGTGTGTGTGTGTGTGTGTGTGTGTGTGTGTGTGTGTGTGTGTGTGTGTGTGTGTGTGTGTGTGTGTGTGTGTGTGTGTGTGTGTGTGTGTGTGTGTGTGTGTGTGTGTGTGTGTGTGTGTGTGTGTGTGTGTGTGTGTGTGTGTGTGTGTGTGTGTGTGTGTGTGTGTGTGTGTGTGTGTGTGTGTGTGTAATGTTATTCAAAACCGAATTACTCAATAATATAATATGTCTAATGATATCGGCTCTGTATTATATCCCGTCCATTGCCCGGTGCTGAGAACGGACCTCCGCTCCTAGAGCGGTATTAATATCTAAACACAAGTAAACATTTATGTATTGACCTATTTAATAAACCAAGGTTGAGTAAGCGCCGTTACATGAACAAAACTTAGCTGTCAAAATTGTCACATATTGTAACTTGAGATGTTATTTTAGCTGATGTAGTTAATTTAATCATGATATAGCGACTATCCTTCATTTGACAGCGTCTCATCTGATATTGCAATTCAGAGAGAAATTGAGTTGCATTTATTAATACGTTCCCTAGACTCAGGGTTTAGGCCTTACTCTACCACGCTGACCTAGTGCAGGTTAGGGGACTTTAATTACTTTCGAAATTTTATTTGAGAATACTCAAGTATTTCAGTACTTTCATAATTCCTATATTACTGTCAAAACGAATGATATATTAAATGATGAATAATGAACAGGTAACTTCGAAAATCCAGAGGTGTGTGCCTTGGGTTTCGTATCATCGGACATTCGTAATGGTTTATTATGTTTACACGAATGTTAGACATAGAAATAAACACATATAAAAACTTCATACACATACATAACGACATATAAAAACTTTTATTTTGATATTAAGGCATTTTTAGTTGTAATTTTTTTAATTTTACTCCTGAAATTTCAATGATTTTGCACTGACGGGTCACTGTCCCATATCGTGCACCATACGTTAATTACGGGGACATATTATTAGGTTTTGTTTTAGGTACTAAATACATCGTTTGAATAACAAGAAGACTCTGTTGACTTCTGAGTGGATGTAAGATACAAAGAGGCCGATGTCCGCGGCTACATGTATTGTGTAAGTTGCCACTGTCTCGGATAAAATCCTACGCACCTTTTTATTCGGGGCCAATTTGTCTCGGCGACTGGTACAAAGTATCGTGTCTCGTGCAGATAAACCGCCGCATTAAGGGAATATTCAGAGGTATTCATAATGGCCGAGCCACGGAAAATAAAAACATAATCCTCGCCTCCGAGCTCGAATAATTAAGCAGTTAATCTGTGCTCCTGGATTAGCTACAAAAAACGGAAGCTGGGCGGTCATATACACCTTTATCTCTTCCATGGAGGGTTTAAAATGGCTCAGCTGTGTGTATGATGGATGGTTGCTATGCTCTAGGCGCGCGCTCATAATTTTTTAGCGTTTTTCAAACAGGTCGTGTTGCGCATTGTATCGCTGTTGTTAAAGCTTCTATGACCGCTTGATAGCTATGAACGCGGGAGGTATCCATTCCCTGATACAATAAAGATTGTACTAAGGTTGCAATTATTAAAAATACTCACGTTTTCATGATATTGTGGGAAGAGCCGTTGGTATGCCCTTTGGAATAAACTAAGTATGAGTTTTACTCTGTTAATTGTGGCAATATACTGTTTTTATCACGCTTTTATTAGCTTTAGACGTATGAATGTTTGTAACGGAAACTTTGAATACGATTTTGACACCCTTGAAATCGTCGGATTAAATCGAGATTTTGCATAGTTATCAAGGACCGATGGCAATTCAATATTTTAAACTAAAAAAACGCTTTTATAGAAAATCTCTCTAAAAATCTATACTAATATTATAAAGCTGAAGAGTTTGTTTGAACGCGCTAATCTCAGGAACTACTGAACCGATTTTGAAAATTCTTTCACTAATAGGAAGCTACATAATTCCTGAGTGCTACAGGCTGCTTTTTATCCCGGGAAAATATTTTTGTCCCTGAAAAACATTTTCACGTGGGCGGAGCCGCGAGCACTACTAGTATAAAATAAAATTTAATTAAGAAATGTGTAAATAAGAAAATATTTTTATTGTAAAATAAAGCGTGGGGTGCATTGTGTCAATAGTTATAAATATTTTATTGACAGATAATGTGAGTAGAAGGATCATAATTTTGATAATATCTTAAAAAGCACCCCGCGCTTTATTTACAATAATAATATTTTCTCTTTTACACTATTCTTAATTCTAAGCGTGTTTTTTAGTTTTGTTTCACTATTATTTTTTTATCTTACTTTTGTAACATTGTCAAGGATTGTTTAAAAGCACCTTCGCCCCACAAGCATATATACAATTACAATAATTAATGCACCCTTGTAATGCCGACTTTATGTCTATACAATGTGGTAGCGAACGAACCGATTGAAACATTGTGTAATTTATTAAGAATCCTTCCGGCCATTCTATTCAACCGATTTGCTTGTGTTTTTTTAATGAAGGGTATTGAGGCATGGAGTTGTCAATGGTGAAAGCAGTAGAAATGTATAATATAATAAAAATAATTCAAGAAATCACCTAACTTACAGATTTCCCAAGTAATTCAAACGTGATTTCCTAATAGACATTTATCGTATTATTTTAGTTTTCTTTGTGTCTATGTCCGGTTGTAATTGAGGTACGCAATTTTTTTCGTTCTAGAACGAGCTGTTTAATTTGAATTTTGCTCATTTAGTTAGAGGGAATCTAGGAACACTCAACTTGACCATTTAATATACGTTCTACTATATGTACTTACCCGCGTTTTACAAGCAACATCAGCTTTGACTATTAAAACAATGCTGCGGAACAGAAAGGGTCTTCCAGGTCAAATTAAAAAATCGTTATGTAATGGTCATAAAATATCACTTGTTGCTAAAACACTTGCATAAATATTGCTGGCAATACAGTTTGTAATTGGAGTGGACGCTGCAAGCTCATAAACATACTTAGCTAGAGATTTAAAGCAGAGACAGTTGGCAATACGGGCGACAATAAAGCAATGGGTTAGCGGGCGAGAATCGACGTGCACCGTTTTTGTGTAACACTTTCGGCAACTAATCGGCGAGGTATAAAGTTGGCAGTGGTTGATGGCGAGGTGCCAGCGGTCTCCCCCCCTCCCCCATCCCCCGCCGTGGTCGCGGACGCCGCGCCGCGTCCGCTGCCGGCGACACTGATGTAGCCGGTGTTTGCTCCCGCACTGACTAATGCAGGTCGTTAAACTCAATTGTCGTGACTAGAAGGCAGTTGGAAGGTCTTATGATTATATAGCGACCCGGAATAATACATGAGCTATAGAGATGCCAGCACACGGGCCGTCGATAATCTTTATAACAGACGTCTAACGTGCATCCATGGTTCAACAATAATAAATGTATTTAATTTCGTAGTTCACACAGTCAGACTGCCTCGGTGGCGTGGTTGTATTACGGTACGACTGCAATGAGGTCTCGGGTTTGATTTCCGGGGCAGGCAAAGTGATATTGAGTTTTTCTATTCAGTATCAGCTCGGAGTCTGGAATTTGTGCCTAATATGGCAATAGGCTCGCCCCCATCACATTGTGGGACGGAATAACAGCGAAAAGTGGGTGCACTAGTTGCGCCTCTGCCTACCCCTTCAGGGATAAAGGGCGTGAGTGTGTGTGTGTGTGTGTTCACATAGTCATATTGGCATAGCAGATAACAATTAGGAATGATAGACATAATTTAAACACTAAATGCTCTCTGGTCTCGAAGTCATCTATATTAAGCATAAGTTCGATATAGAGTGGAACGTGGTCGAAGCGAACCCGGCTCCTCTTAAGCAGCAATTTTGTTTGCTAAATGATGTGGTGAATCAGCCTCTTATCCCATAAAATACAATATAAAACTCTTAGTGCACTCACTCCCTTACTCTGCGAACGTGTTTTAATAAAGCCACGTGATTTATATTATAACAAAAACGAAACTTAAATTTAACAGCATTATAGTTTAATTAGACGCAACATTGTGTCATGCAATCTGGATTAATCAACCAGCATTTGTGTTCGTACAAAACCAACATTGTAGGAGAGAACACAAATCCAAAATTGATTTCCTAAGCGTATTCTCTTTTATGAACTTGATTAAAAGGAACACAGTTGCAATCTATCGAGTCAATTGGTCAGGTGGCGCGGGCGGCGGGTGGTGCGAGGGTGTAAAGAGGGCAAGAGAGGGGGTGGTGGGCAGGGGTATCGTGTGGATGAGCCATAATCTGGCGCGTCACAGGGTGTCAGGCGTGGACTGCAAGCGAACCTCCGTGAGGTGACTCGCTGCGAAGTGTGGGCAGAAGACCATCTCAACTAAAACAACGCCGAGCTTGCGATCTGCGTGCTTGTTTATGTACCACTATAACTTAATTTATAAGCATTGTACTTTTGTTTGTCTTACTAAAATCATCAATATCATCAGCGACATGATGTCCACTGCTGAAAACAGGCCTCCCATAAAGATTTCCAGGCAGACCTGTAAAAGCGGCCTGCATCTAAATTGAATCATATAGACTGACTTTAATCATATTATTAACCGACTTCAAAAAGGAGGTTCTGTATTCAATCCGTATGTATGTATGTTTGTATGTATGTATGTATGTTTGTATGTATGTATGTAAATTTGTATGGCCGCGCGTTTCTCAAAAACTACTGATCCGATTTGGATGTGGTTTTCGATGTTCAAATGTATAGGTTTCAGAAAAGTTTTTAGTATATAATTTATGAAGATCTGATGAAGATCTTCGGAGATACACAATTGAACTCTTCAATAGCTAACAGCAGATGACTCGCAAATGCTGCAATCGTATATCTATGAAGTATTGTTTACACTATTCTATAATTAACTAACAAAAAAGCAATAAATAAAAACTTCTTAATAAATAATTGCCAGCTAAGCTAAGGAAATACAAGATCAAATATATGATATTTGATCTTGTATTTTCTTGGCTTAGCTGGCAATTTTTATTTTTTTTATTAGGCACCGACTCCAAATTCTTTTTTGGTTTGCAGTGGTTTTGAGGTCGGTTTATCTTTTGTTAAAAAGTTTTGTAATTTAAACTTGACTGACTCGGTGGCGTATTTGTATTACGGTACGACGAATGCTGAGGTCTTGGGTTCGATCTCCGGGTCGGGCAAAGTGATGTTGGGTTTTTCTATTCAGAATTTGTGCCCAACGTGGCGATAGGCTCACCCCCTATCACATCATGGGACTAAATAGCAGTAAAAAGTGGGTGCACTAGTTGCACCCCTACCTATCCCTTCGGGGATATGATTTTTCAATCCTACTAATATTATAAAGGCGAAAGTTTGTAAGAATGTATGGATGTATGTTACTCTTTCACGCAAAAACTACTAAACGGATTTCGATGCAATTTGGCACACGGGTAGATCATGTCCTGGAATAACACATAGGCTACGTTTTATCCCGGGAAAATACAAAGCGGGACTTTTATACCGGAAAACTTTTTAAAGCGGGCGGAGCCACGAGCAAAAGCTAGTGTGATATATTGGAGCAAGAACAGAGTATGCGAGTGTATAATATGAAGACAATTTGTGAGAGAGTGAAAGAAAATGCTTGTGTATAAATAATAAGTTGATTGTCGATTGTGGTGGGGCTGCCAGCGAACCTCATTGGTCACTTTTATGTTGACTAGTGCATTGTTTGGGAGCTTTTAAGTTTCTTATAACCGGAGTCTGGTGTGTCGAAGGTAAACTGGTTGTGATTTATATGAATTGTTGAATTCTCCACAGTTTCGTTTCCAAGTGGTGGTGACGCCACAACATCATGAAACGGAATACGCAAGGCGAAAATTGGGTGCACTACTTACGCTATCCCTTCGGGGATAAAGGCGTGAGTGTGTGCATAATTCAAGGGATGAAGGGCTATTTGGCTTAAGCGACATTCTGTAAAATTTATAGGGAAGCGGTTAAAAGATTAAGATTTTGGAAAAAAAAAATCATTAAAAGAAAACTAGCAACACGATTGTAATGGGAATAACTTTTAAAAATGTCTTAAACAAAATACATTTATTACAACTGGTTCCAAATTAAACTTAATAACATTTTTAAAGATAGTAGTCACCTAATACAAATTAGCTTAAGCCTCCAGCCTCGGTTGTCTATATTAGGTCGGTCTGCTATACTAGATGTAGGTACACTTAACATTTGAACGTGGCTCACTGACAGAAGCTACTGTGGTTTTTCGTCATTTTCACCAAACTTTAGAACAAATGCAAACATAAAAATTTTCAGCGCGATAAATATTTGTCTATGTTGAATGTAGTGTGTATGTTTGAACTTTGAATGAGAGGTTGAACATGAATATTGAGGAATAGGTGAATGCGTGTAGCTAGTAGAATGCGTGGTGATAGTGGGAGGGGGACGTGTGTGTGATCGGAGGGGGGGGGGGGGGGGGAATCTTGAATAGACTCGATCCGATGTTATTGTTAGATAATGTACACATGTGTGGGGTTACAGAATATGACCATAATATTTTAATTCCGAAAATCTCCATAGAATTTGGCCAGAATAGTCTTTTCCTTCCTTACATTGAAAACGAAGAGGGAACGTCATAAATCATCACAGATTTTGAGTTTTCTCGGCTAATATTTTTGGACTGAGTCCAACCTGGCTTGAGAGGGATGGCCCGGTGATGGGAAACTTTCAGATATGTCGTTTTACAATTTACAGTTCTGATATAGGAGCTTTTTGAGATTTGAAATTCACTTCCGAGAATCTATAGGAAACTTTTTTTTCCTTTTCGCGGCTTCGCTGGCACGATCGTCCATTCCTGGTATATATACCCTTTAGCGCTGAGGGATAAGCTGTTTCTAAATAATAAAAAAAAATCAGGATTGGTGCAGTACGAGTATCTTAATTAAAAAGAAAAATACGATAGACCTTAAATAATGAAAAGTGCCTACATTCAAAACCATTTAAAACTTTTATTATAAATAAAAATATACTTGATGTACAATCTACCATGTTACTACTGTAGCAATTATTAAAATTAATTGAAGAAAGTCTTAATGACTTTATTTATGCACCACGATAATGACGCAGCGATTTCATGTTTACGTATAATTTGGATTCACCAATATTATTAAAATTTATACCTAATTGAGCCGGCGACCCCATCCGTGTGCCAATTATTTGTTTATTAGGTTTAAGGGGAACAAGGTAATTTCAGCGTGACGCACAAAAGCCCAATCCTTATATTAATTGAAGGCGCTCGTACTTTGCAGTTAGTATGTGCAACAGGGCTGATATCATTATATTCTATGCTCGCAATATGACATGGTAAGTAAACCCACTATCTCACAAAGTGCTGAAAGATAAACTCCCCATATGGCATTAGAGTTAGATATGAAACTGAAATCACCGCTAGACTAATTAGTTAGCCAGGCCGAGCCAGTAATACAGCCGGGGCGCGTACATCGCTTCACGCATGTTTGTCATCCAGCGAGTTACGCCAACATCCCGATCTCGTGATTACTGTTTGCGCTGTTGTATGTAATCTTTATTGATGCATCCGTGTCGGTCGATGGTCACTATTGTTAACCGACTTCAAAAAGGAGGTTCTGTATTCGATCCGTATGTATGTATGTAAATTTATATGGCCGCGTGTTTCTCGAAACTACTGATCCGATTTGGATGTGGGTTTCGATATTGAGATGTATATATTTCAGGAAAGCTTTTAGTATATACTTTATGAAGATCTGATGAAGATCTTCGGAGATACACAATGGAACTCTTCAATAACTAACAGCAGATGACTCGCGAATGCTGCAATCGTATATCTATGATGTATTGTTTACACCATTGTATATATTACTAACAAAAAAGGAATAAATAAAAACTTTTTAATAAATAATTGCCAGCTAAGCTAAGAAAATATACAAACAAAATATACGAAAACATTGTTCAATTTAAATTAGGCACCGACTCCAAATATACGCATATACTAAGCGAATACAAATTTTAATTATTTTTGGATTTGTAGTGGTTTTGAAGTCGGCTTATTTTTTATTAAAAAGTTTTTTCACTTCAAAAATGTTCTGAATCGTAAACTTGCTATGGATTTAGATGCTACGATGATGTTATCGTAGCTCAGGTCTACGTCTAGCTTGTTCAGAAGCGGTATTTATGATATTTGTGTAAACATATTAATTATATGTTTGGGCAACCGTGGTGACAATAAATATGCTGCAATAATTTTTGAAGATATTTTTTAATGTTCAGGAACGTAAATGGACAAGTACATCATTTGATTATTTGCATATTAGACGTAAAATATACTTGCTTCTTGTTAAATAGATTATTACTATTGTGTTGGTCATTATCTATCTATCTATATATATAAAAGAAAGTGGTGTTAGTTACACCACTTATAACTCTAGAACGGCTGAGCGGATTTAGCTGAAAATTGGTGGAGAGGTAGCTTAGAACCAGGAGACGGACATAGGATACTTTTTATCCCGGGATAATATGAACCGGGACTTTTATCCTGGATAATCGTTTTCTGCCAGTGGAACAGCAAGAAAACAAGTATAGAGATATTTCGAGATCCAGTTGAGGACATAATTACTCTTATCCCGGAAAAAGATAAACCGGGAATTATATCCCGGATTTTAATTTCTCGCGAGTGGAGCCGCCACGACTAAACCACTGAACCGATAGCGATGCAATTTGGCAGGGAGATAGTTTTAAACCCTGGGAAGAATCTAGGCTACTTCATATCCCGGGAAAATATAAACCGGGACTTTAATCTCGGAAAATCGTTTTCTGCCAGTGCAACCGTATTAAAATAAGTATGGAGATAGTTTGTGATCCAAAGGAGGACATAGGCTATTATTATCCCGGAAAACAGACACCGGGAATTTTATTGCGGATTTTTTTCTCGCGGTTTATTTTTTATTTTTAGGGATATGACCCTACATCTCTATCCTACTATCCTACTCCTACTAATATTATAAAGGCGAAAGTTTGAAAGTATGTATGGATGTCTGGATGTATGGATGTTTGTTCTTCTTTCACGCGAAAACTACTGAACGGATTTCGATAAAATTTGGCACACGGGTAGATCATGTCCTGAATTAACACATAGGCTACTTCTTATCCCGGAAAAATATAAACCGGGACTTTTATCCCGGAAAAACTTTTTAAAGCGGGCGGAGCCGCGGGCAAAAGCTATCTATATATATAAAAGAAAGTGGTGTTAGTTACACTACTTATAACTCAAGAATGACTGAACGGATTTACCTGAAAATTGGTGGAGGGGTAGCTTAGAACCAGGAGACGGACATAGGATACTTTTTATCCCGGGAAAATATAAACCGGGACTTTTATCCCGGATAATTGTTTTCTGCCAGTGGAACCGCAAGAAAACAAGTATAGAGATATTTCGAGATCCAGTTGAGGACATAATTACTCTTATCCCGGAAAAAGATAAACCGGGAATTATATCGAGCCGCCACGACTAAACCACTGAACCGATGGCGATGCAATTTGGCAGGGAGATAGTTTAAAACCTGGGAAGAATCTAGGCTACTTCATATCCCGGGAAAATATAAACCGGGACCATAATCCCGGAAAATAGTTTTTTGCCAGTGGAACCGTATGAAAATAAGTATGGAGATAGTTTGTGATCCAAAGGAAATCAATCTCAAGTTTGAGTTACATCTCAAGTAGACATAATGTATGAACAGTTCAATACATTATGTCTACTTGAGATGTAACTCAAACTTGAGATTGACCTATTAACACCGCCCATAGGCTACTATTATCCCGGAAAACAGACACCGGGAATTTTATTCGGGATTTTTTCAGGAAAAAAATATGGTTACGTATTATTTACGGGGGGGTGGGGGTGTTTAGGGATTTTAAAATTTCGTTAAATAAGGACTCATTTGGTGGCAGGGAGGTTTTTTTCAAGAAAATTACGCGGAAAATTTGAAAATTTAAGAATACTTAACCGCCATATTAAACGTGTATGTCACTGAATTCCTCCTAAGCGGCTGGACCGATTTTAATGATTTTTTTGTGTCCTCAGGTGGGTTTGAGAATAGTTTCGATTAACAATTAGATCCGGTAGGTGGCGCTGTACTCGGGTTCTAGGATTTCATTTCCTTTTTAGGGCAGGACAACGTCTGTCGGGGCCGCTAGTAATTATATATTATGTATATGTATACACAAAAGTATATGTATACATTTTTTATTTTTAATGAACGATATAGACAAATACTTAGAGATGTTCAATTGAAATTTTTTATAAGTGCAGTACTCAACGAAACGAACTAGATCCTCCTCGAAGAGACGACAGTCAGAAGGTTTATTTGAAGTATCATTCAATCTTTCGTTACAAACATTTAAAAAAATCACAAGCACTCGCATTTATTAGTAAGATAGGATTGTAATTAATGCTTTTTTGCAACAACTAAATAAATCTAAATTTGATTTTACTCTACAATCACAATAGAACTGGTAGGTAATAATTATAATTTTATAAATTATTAGCATAAATTCTACAAAAAGAGCAATATAATATTAAAAATATTATTAACTAATAAACCTAGAGTTGTTGCATGGTTTATGTTAACAGCTAGTTGGCGTAGCGGTTACAGAAAACAGCGTGCTACGAACATTCGTAACCATGTACAAGGTGCTACGAGAACGGTAATCTTATTTGCTGCACTATAAGCCGATCTGTGTACTACGTTCCGTAAGTTTGAGCTTCCGTAAATACTATTTTAAATATGTATAAACGAAGTATAGACAGTGCATATGTGCATTTGTGCAATAACTTCTGTGTCTTATTTTTTATAGCATGTACGAGCAATCATGCCATAAAAAAACTCAAACTCTTTGAGATACAAGTTTTTCGTATCAGAACAGTGAGAGGCGTTCCGTCCGAGAATAATCCACTGCAGTAAAAATATTTGCGGATCTCACAAACTTTTCTCGTTCCAGAGGAAGAATTGATATATTGGCGTATTTTCTACATTGAAACATACCTTATTAAATATATTACATTAAATTCCAAAAATAATATAAAATGTAGTAAACGGCAAATAGATTCTGAAACAAATTACTGTTTTATTGCCACAGCGTTTGTAAAACCCTGGGAATGTAAAGTGCCAGCTCACCAATATCGCAAATCGAACTCGGCGGGCGGCGGTTAGCAGTAATATAATTACGGCGCGGCACCGCTATGTTTGCTCCCGGGTAATCTACCGAATTATGACGTGACGCACGCGACGTATTCCAGCCAGCTAGGGCTGTCACCTGTCGGCCGGTTAAACCAAGAAACTTATAGATAAAAGTAGAGGCAACTTTCTAAATGCCTAAGTATCTTTACTATCGACTGTGGTCGGACGCTCTCTTTATAAATACACACAAGAATGAGATAGTTATATGTGTTGTTTGTGTCTTATTTATGTATTAAGAAAGAAAATGTACGATGACAGTCGTCTTTACTTAGGCATTTAGAAATTTGCCTCTACTTTTATCTATAAGCTTCTTGGATTCAACTGAAAGAATTGACAATGTTAAGTAACTTTTTAATTTCATTTTGCTTTTAAAGTCTTACTTTCTTTCTATAATGTAAAGTACTAGAGGAGCCAAAGCTGAAAAAAAAGCAAATTCTATCTCTATAAATTACAATAAATAAAATCTACTGTTGATGTTTCTTTTTTTTATTTTCCTGTAATTTTATGAATGCTGACAGCCCTAGTGACGATGGTGTCGTAATTCGTGACGTGTTGAGTCCTCGGCTGAGATTTAACACGGTGTTGCCGATTGTACTGAGTTACAGCCAGCATGGAGCATGTCACCGTTTGTCCTGCCATTATGTCCACACGTGACACGGAGCCAGGACATACCGAACAGCAAGATGTATCACTTGCTACAGAATTAAAATTTAACTTGGTTTGTTTAGTCTTGTTACAATTTGATAAAAATCAGTACATAATACTATCTAAAACAATAGCGGATGATCAATTCATCAACTCTGTATCACTTTAAGTGAAGAAAAATTCAAAATAAACTCAATGAGGGTAGTATTATCTTTTTAGTAAGCACCTAGATTCGCATCAAGGCCAGTAGTATTTTTTGACAAATCGTATTGGAATCGCATAATAATATTTGTATTTTGTACGCCTATGCCCATTTACATCAACATCACAATCTCCCAGTTGGTAAAGTTAAAGGGCCGCGTTTCTAACTGACGCCAATTTGGTTAAATTATCTTTTTGGAACAATAATGAGATGAACGGTATTTGGAACGGCAGGCAACTGTTCGTTAAGATTCAGCGCGTGTCTAATGTTCGTGTAATGATTATTAAATTGTGGATGATTGCTTTTTCATATCTAGGCCATGGAGGAAGCCACAGAGCCGCAGAGGCTCGGCGGCACGGCCCAACAACGAGGCGCGGTGACTAGAAAACAACTTGTTACAAACCATTGCCTAACGGTAATAACAGTATTATTTTAATAGGTCCTAACTGTTGTTAATCCATTGGTATCTCTCCACGCTCTGTTGCAACTAGTTGATGTATTCTTAGGCGTGAGACAGTACGTACTTAGGTGTAAAAATTGTGAAGAGAAATGTTATTGAATTCGTGCGAGATATGGCAATAGTCGCCACTACAGTGACGAACTGCCTGAAATCAGTCAAGACAAGATCGTGCTAGCTCTGAGGCAGCTTAAAAATGGAAAAGCCCCAGGTGAGGACGGAATTACTTCAGAGCTTCTGAAGGCAGGAGGAGCCCCTGATATAAAGGGGCTAAAGAACCTCTTCAATACCGTCCTTCACAGTGGGAGAACTCCAGAGGCGTGGAGCAGGAGTTTGGTTGTGCTCTTTTTTAAGAAGGGAGATAAAACCCTTCTTAAAAACGACAGACCCATCACACTCCTGAGCCACGTCTATAAGCTGTTCTCACGCGTGGTTACGAACCGTCACGCCAGGAGACTCGACGAGTTCCAGCCACCAGAACAGGCCGGGTTCTGCGGGGGATATGGCAGCATAGACCACATTCACACAGTGAGGCAGATTATACAGAAGTCCGAAGAGTATAATCAGCCCCTGTTTCTGGCTTTTGTGGACTATGAGAAAGTCTTTGAAACCTGGACTGTTCTGGAATCCTTATAGCAGTGCCAAGTAGATTATAGCTATATTGAGGTGTTGAGATGCCTCTATGACGCCGCCACCATGAGTGTCCAAGTACAGGGCCAGCAGTCTAAACCTATCCAATTGCGCAGAGGAGTGAGACAGGGTGATGTGATATCGCCGAAACTGTTCACGAGCGCGTTGGAAGATATGTTTAAGACGCTGGACTGGAAAGGTATGGGCACTAACATAAACGGCGATTACATCTCACACCTTCGATACGCAGATGACATAGTCTTAATGGTGGAGTCGCTGGAGGAGCTGAACCAGATGCTGCCTAGCGGCCTAGCTACAGCCTCGCGACGCATCGGTTTGGCATGAATTTGGATAAAACCAGTCATGATCAATGGCCACATTGATTATTAGTACCCAAAAGGGTAAAGAAATATTAATATAGGTACAATTTTAAACGGGACATACATACATTAGCGATATGTCAAAATATTTCCATGATTGACTACAAATTCATACCATCGACTATCATTGACAGGGTAAAAAGCCTTCATAAGCGTAAGCGTACTCCACACATCTTTGAAATAATTATCTATCTACTCTATTATACCATCCTACTAATATTATAAAGGCGAAAGTTTGTAAGAATGTATGGATGTATGGATGTTTGGATGTATGGATGTTTGTTCCTCTTTCACGCAAAAACTACTGAACGGATTTCGATGAAATTTGGCACACGGGTAGGTCATGTCCTGGATTAACACATAGGCTTTTTATCCCGGAAAAACATAAAGCGGGACTTTTATCCCGGAAAAACTTTTTAAGGCGGGCGGAGCCGCGGGCAAAAGCTAGTCCGTTATAATTACGCTCTCGTCTCCGACACCCGCCTTCAGCTATTTTAGTTGGATAAACTGTCTGTTGCTACGAAAAATTAATTACTATACTTACGTAATAAAAATACATAAAAAAATAAGTTTAACCTAATTGCATGCACTTTCTGAGCGTAGACTCATTTTATTTCGCAAGGACGGTTACGGTCGTTAAGAGCGCGCTTCGCCTGAGGTGCAGCGCAGCCTCTCCTTATGTGCCAAAGGAGGACACCATGGGGCCTTAGTCAATATGACGATATAGGGTGTGTATCGTGTATCCTGACTTCCTGCAGAAAAATAATGGAGCCGAAAGGTATAACGAAATATAGGTTTAAAAATTCACAAAATATGTTAGCGTCATAAACCACAAAGCAAAAACGATTATAGGAAACTAGCCTTTGCCCGCGGCTCCGTCCGCGTGAATGAGTTTTTTTTCAGGATAAAAATAAGCCTATGTGTTAATTTAGGACATGGTCTACTTGTATGCCAAATTCCATCGAAATCCGTTCAGTAGCTTTTGCGTGAAAGAGTTACAAACATCCATACATCCCTACATCCATACATTCTTACAAACTTTCGCGTTTATAGTATATTATTAGTAGGAGTAGGATATATTATTCGTAGGATTGAACTTTAATTAAAGTTATAAATTATTTGAAACGAATGAATCACAGAGACGTAAATCAAAAGGCAATAAGACAAAAGTGACGTAAAAGGAAAGTTGAAGCGGGTGCTCCCTTCACCGCTGCCCCCGCAGTACCAGCCACTCCCCGCCGACGGCAATAATTAAGTGCCGCGATAAATCTAGCGGTGCAGTGCAGCGGTGCGATGTGCAGCGCCGTGCAGCACCGAGCCACCGCGCCGCCCCGCGCCGCACTGTGGAACGTCCCTATAGAAAGGGCGTGACATGAGTATCTCTCTTACATATCTTATGATAACTCAACAACGGAACAACGTAAAGATTTGAATTTTTTTACGTGTATTATTGAATAACAGACCTATCCATTACCAATGTAGTTTATTTGAAAAATACTGATATGACTATGAAAAAAATTACTGAAATATGCCTATATTTCAAGGGAGTTTAAAACCAAATTAAGGATAGATACACAATAATTTGACATTATTGCAATTAAACAAGTGAAATACAATACAGTATAGGGTATATTTTAACCTAATTAATGAAAAATAAACATGTCTTAAAATCGCCTAAATTTACGATCTCAAGGATTTTACTCAGAAGAAATTGTCAGGCGTTTCCTAACACTTTGAAAAACTTATTTCGAGTAATATTATTATATTAGGATGGATTAAAATGACACAAAAATTTAAAGCATAATGTTAAAAATTATTTACACCAACCTACTTGATTGCTTTCGTGTAATATCAACACCTGATGAAATATTCATAATTCACAAAATGTAGTCAGCTTGATGAAAAATGTAGATGCTCTGACATTTTTATCAGGCGTGTGACCTATTTTGTTAATTTTCTTTGAAAGGGGGACGAGGGGGGGTACATAATGTTCTAGCAAAATTTCCTAATTACTCTGAACTATGAAACACAAGTATCATTAGGTCGGGGTTTCGTGGCGTTTTTATTATATGACAGATTTTATCAAACACTTCGATTACTTTTTTAAATTTTAATTTAACTATAAAATAAAGCGTATTTTTAAAAAGAAACAGTTGCATTTATATAAGTGTATCCTATTAAACCGTTTTATTTATAAAATACTTTACCAAACTATTGCGAATACCACAAACATCTTTCTTAAACAGTGAGGTCATTTTCGACAGTGTTCGATACTTCAACTTTGATGCTATATATTAGGTAAAATAAAGTGATTAGAGGGGTGAAAATTATAAAACTTGAAAGGTCATATTGTCCCCTTTCCATAATGCACTTCAGTTTCCAGTTATCAGACATTCAGTACTACCCGTACATGTCACGCCCTTTCTATGGGGACGTTCCACAGTGCGCCGCCCCGCGCGCAACAGATTTACTGAATGTTTTCAAAGGCATGCGTTTGAAATGTCGCGAAAACCCGTACCACCCATATATTTTGTACGTCGCTGTGTGCAATTTCTTAACTTACATTACGGGCACATACTATAAGGGTGAATAGTAATAATTTTTTTAGTTTCCGAAATATTTAAGAATAATGAATAGTATAAAATACTTAATTCTAATTAAGTAATAAAATAATGTAATTTTCGGAAAATTTTAAACAGAAAATATTGAGCCGGGTATGTGAACAATTATCGCATTTAATACGTTTACTTATTATTATTTGTGCAGACTGACGCATAATTTAGCTTTCAGGATTACCGTCATCGCGTCGTCGTTATGTTATGTTATCTTCAAAATTTGTAATTATTTACACTCCAAAATAATAAAAAAACATTACTATACCTTATGTCAGACCTAGCTTTATTTGTTAGAAAACAAATTATTTTTTTATACATAGAGGTAATCTTTTAAAATACCAAGACAAGGCGTTAAGGTTCAGCTATTCTATGTGTATCTATTGTAGTCCAATGACTGACCAACACAGTTAAAGTAAACGTTAGACGTGCGTTTATTTGCGCTGTTGAGTGGACAACAATCGAAGGTGTGTAGTCGCGGTCGAGTGTCGCAGCGAGTGTCGAGTGTCAGAGACAAGTGTTGAGTGTCGGGCGTGGAGAGCGCACAATCTACGCCTCTGTTTGTCCAGGCGAAGGCTGTTGGCCTTCGGACAGAGCCACCTTTGTCAATAGTGTATTGGAGCGACACGTTTAACAAGGGTTGCCTGCGTCAGCAAACGGGCGGTTCGACCGCTCGAGGTAATAAACGCAATGTTCATTAAATTATTACTAGGTATGTAGGTGTTGGTGGCGGCTTCATCTATACTAATATTATAAAGCTGAAGAGTTTGTTTGTTTGTTTGTTTGTTTGTTTGTTTGTTTGTTTGTTTGTTTGTTTGTTTGAACGCGCTAATCTCAGGAACTACTGGTGCGAATTGAAAAATTCTTTTTGCGTTGAATAGACCATTTATCGAGGAAGGCTATAGGCTATATAACATCACGATGCTACTAATAGGAGCGAAGAAATAATGGAAAATGTGAAAAAAGCGGGGAAAATTATTCATCCTTGAGGGCTTTCATTGCGTGCGCTGCGAAAACGGTTCAAGATACCAAAAATATATGTATGAAAGAATTATTCCTCTTGAAATGACCTAAAAAAATGTCCGCGACGGTATGTCTATCTTTTAAGATTAACTCACTGGAACCGTTTTTATGGTAATCAAATTTGGTCGAAATTAATGCATTATTTGTTAAGAGTTGTATCAACGTCATAATATTAATCTTTATCCAAATAAATGTGTTGGATAGAGTGATTCAACGGGAAGGTTTTTATGTACTTTTAGCCCGGAAAAACTTATTATTTATAATATTAGTGAGATATGATTGTCTTACACTAGTAATAAAGCAGCACTAACCATTTTTTTATGGTTAGAATCAATTTATTTCATTTCAATGTGCTTCCTTCTTTCCTAACTATTTGTGCATGGCGTTATACTCGTTATAAGGTATCATTCACATGTAATAGGTTCAGTGGAATCGTCGAATATTTAAATGGAAGACAGAAATTCATAGCTTTCGGCTAGGCTACGCACCGAAGCGATAGCTCTAGCTGAGTTTTATCAACGATGATTATAAATGACCATCGGGTGACCCAGTACTTCTCTTATACCTACTAAAAATGTATAATCACCGACGCGGGAAATAATATTTCCAAGCACGTTTGACGCCCGTGTATGTCGTCAAGTGTCGCCGGATTAATCAAACGCGGTGATGTTTCGAGCTAAAATAATTGTCGCGCCGTCGAGCCGCCGAGCCGAGCCAGCAGCGTCACTAACGACACATCACACACGTAATTGCTATTATTCCTGCCAATTATGACGTCGACCCCTCTTGTTACTGTTTACGTTTAGACAATAGTATGCTATAATATTATGTTTTATTGTGTAGCTATAGATGACAGAGTTCCCCTGAACTAATTTTATTTAGAGCATGAATCGCTTCCACATGTCAGTACCAGGATAATTCCGCTGTCTCCCATAAATATTTAAACCTTTGCAGCTGCGTTTCATATGGTCTGAGAGATAGTCGGATTATATTCAACACCTATGTTGTATGTTTGTTATAAATACTTAGCTCGTTAAAACAAAATCTTCTTTATTAAATTACATTCTATTACTATGAAACGATTATAAATGAACGTTGAACAGTATCGTTAGCAGACCTAGCGCGGCCGCCAGATGCCGCACAGAGCCGCGGCACAATTACTCTCAACCGTTGATTATACTACAAAGTGAGTCACAATTCGATGGAAATTAGTCGCGAAAAGGCTTCGGCGCGGCGCATCAACGAGCTTTAAAATAATTAATTAATTGCTTAGCGTGAACTCGAAGAAGCCAATTACGCCGTAACTGGAGACGCTGTCTTTGACTGGCGGCAGGCGCTTCAGTGTGCGGCTTTCACTCACGCTAGACGCTTTCACGCGCGTGTTAACGCTGTTTTCACGTATTTGCTCGGGAAATTATATGTATGTATGATTTTTGATATTGTACTAGAAATATGATGGAAATTACTAGCTTGATGCTTAGGAGGAAAATAGGATAACTATGTCTGAGTTGGAGGATGTTCATGATCCTTATATTTATATTTATTGCAGTTTTGAGTTCGTTTTACATTTCTTTTTCTTATTTATACATATATTGTTAGTAATAGTGTTAGTCAGGTTATTTGTATGATTATTTTGTTAAAGTTAGTTATATTTTAATAGTTCGTATTATCTTATTCTGCAAGAACACCTCTACAGGTGAAGGCCTCCTCCAAAGTTTGCCAAGCTTCTCTTCATTGGGCTATTTGAAGCTAATGTGGGCCTGCTGTCTTTATGATATAATCATCCCATCTTGCGTAGGGTCTTCCCCTTTTTCGTTTCCCTTGTGATCTTTTCCATGGAAGGAGAAAAAATTTGCCGACCCAAAATAAATAATAAAAAAGGAAGTTTCAGCGTCACAAATATGTACATTTTATCGATGGCACGGCAAAGTCGCCTCACTGCATCTGATGGTAAGTGCTTAGTGAAGAAAACTCAAAAACATATCGACCGGACGGTCGGCAAAGTTATGCCGGCCTGCTTAATTGTTTCTTCACGCTCCGCTTGAAGGACTCCAAGTAGTAGGAAGTAGTACCTACAAAATAAAATAAAACTACGACTGCACATTAATAATTATATATAAATGTGATATTTATGTGAAACAAAAACGTGTGGTGCTTATACTGTGGTGTCCGGTGCACTGGTTGCAATTCTGTCAGCATCTGTAATAAGTTTGAACCTGTAATATTGTATTCTCAAGACACAAACCGAAAGCCAGCAGAGAAACCTTTTAAATCTAGCGACGCGTCGCGGCGCGGTTATAAATCGTCGTTCTGGTCACGCACTTCCGACTTTTTCCATTCAAACATAATAAAAACTGAAAGGGAACCGGTAGGAACCCTTTGAGGATCATTCTGTTATTTGTCATGCCAAGCAGTCACGGCATTCTCTGGGCCCCGCGGACCTCGGCAATCATCAATTTTAAAGAAACAAAGTGTCACCACATCACGTTATACGACTTAGCACACCATGCCGTGGTGCGTGGCGTCTCTGGGTTTTGAAAACGTCATATTGTCATGAAATTATGGATATACTATTTGGAACTCCGTCTACCCCCACCACTGATACAGCCGTGAACATACACCCTTCGTCTGTACTGTAATGCATGTGACCGCCGCGCCAGTACGACATGCGACTGACCTCCACAAATTGTCTTTTTAAAATTTTTGTTACAAACTGGGGCACATAAATATCAGCGGCATCATGTTCCATCGCAAGGCGCTGCAGTGGTATTTATTCTCTAGTGTAATTATAGCTTTGTTCTTATAATGGCGGCTATTTATCATCCGTCATATCGCTATATTATGTCACTGAAAAAATAACATGTAAAAATGTAAAATAATAAAAAAGTTTTTGTCGTTTAATTTCCTAGCAATACTTTGACCCAAGCGTCCTCACGTTAGGGGACCGTAATGCGAACCAGGGGGACGAAAAGACTTCTTTAGCGGTCCCCCGACGCGACGACGCCTGGGTCACAAAATATTACTAGGTACGAAACTTATATTATTTTCCTTTTGTAGGGGTTTTTTTGTGTCGCGGGTTATTTAAATTTTAATTTCAAATTTATTCTTATGATTCCGCATACGCTATATTTGCTATAAGTTGCTAAAGAGTTGAATATGGCCGAAGTCACAGTACACGAAATTTAAAATTAATCGGACTTGCGAAAGTTGAAAATGAGCCGACAACTTTTAAACATTTGAACAGATCTTTATAAATTATAGCTAAGGACCGTCTCGTTCATATCAAACAAAAAAATCGCATCAAAATCGGTCTACTCGTTTGAGAGCTACGATACCACAGACAGACGCACAAATACACACCATAAGCTTATAACACTACTATTTTTGTATCGGGGGCTAAAAAGAGGACATTTTATAAATTATTTGTGTTTCATGTTATAGTTATGTGAGCTAATATATTTGATATATGATGTTCACTACAAAGAAAGAAAGACCAGCTGTCGGCGTGCCCGTAAGACCGACTGGCACTCACAAGCCTGCAGCGCAAAAATCCGAATTGAAAAACTCAGGCGCCGGTACCTAGCTCGTGGTTCTTCCCACGATATCTAAGATGCCCCTATGAGAGGCGAGTATAATGTGCGCTATATGTATCCACCGTACGTCGTGGGCCCTCGATTGTTTCCCTTTCGCTCTTTAGTCTTCAGTTTCAGTTTTCTGTCTCGCTCTTGCAGTTTCTTGCAGGTTTCTTCTAGTGTTTTCCTTTTCTTTCTTCGGTAATAAAACAAAGTCAAATAAAGATTTGAATACCCACAATACTCAAATAGTTATTTGGTTATAAACGTACTAGATATAATACCTTTAATTAACTGTTAGAAAGTTAGAAACAGAAGCGATTTTGATTTAAATAATAACGATTTATTACTGATTTTACATAACACATTTATCACTGATTTTACATAAGCACTTTTTAACAGAAATACTTTTACAAATATAGGTATCAGCAACTAACCGACCAGTATGAAAATCAATGTTCAACTTACTCAACTGAGATCGACTGTGAGACTGAGCGCGCACGAGAGTCTGAACACGAATGAATCCAAATGGCGGTACGGCACCCTTTTTATACACACAATTGTCGTTACTGTGACGTCTCGACTGGTTTTCATAACTGGCAACCTGCTACAAATACCGTCACAAAACTTTTATCCGAACATAACAATATTCAAGAGGCTCATGAGACAGACCACCGATATGACGTTAAGTCGCCTACATGTTTGACTACTGAATTCGTCAAATCCATATGGTGCTTAAGTTTTTCTACGCGAACATGGCGTCTCTTCAGGCAGGGTGCGCGAAGTGTGCCGCACCAGTGTTCCGCACCTCGACGTCCAATCGATAATAAATTAGAGCGAGCCAGTGTGCGAGTGTGCAAGCGCCGCGACCGAGTGTTTTGTGCGCTCAGCTTTACGGATCACCTGCTTGTGAAATCAATGGGAGCGTTTTTGCGATGCCATGCCAGCGTTTTGGCCACAACAATAAAACCGACATACCGTGGCTCTGATCTGGCGTAAATCATTAAAACCGGTATTGTTGCTTTCTTTGTGTTTTCGCTTTGATACGTAAGGGTCCTAACTGTAATTTGTCACATGTCACGTGATAGCTACACGCATCTCGTAACTTTACGGTTTGTGAGTAAACATTTAATATTGTTTCGTGTCTTTTATTAACTTTTAATAATTTCTAAGCATATCCAAACAGGCCAGCAGAATTGTGGAGACTGGCGAGGGATAATCATCTCATTCAGTCAGTCGACACTCCACCTGGACGTCACTCTGCCTACCACCAGGTACAGTGTCATTTAACCGCGTGGGGATAAAAATAACATTAAATTAGTTAAAATATAATTTAAAATAAGCGTACCCAACTGCCATCAGTACCATAGTAGATACAACCATTAGTAAAAGCCTATAATTGAAGGCTACAAGCGAGACGTAACGTGTCTCGCGCGAAGTGTGAACCAACTTGCGATAGTTAACGCGACAGGTCGGCGACGTGCGCTAAATCGACAAGTTTCGTAGCAAGGACCTCCCATGCTAATATAATATACTTGTATAAAGGTCAAACTTAGGCACCAAAAACAATAATGGGCAAATGGTTTTGTCAATAATGTGAATGGAGAGGCGCGACCGCTGTTTCGTTGTCATAGAAAAGCAGCGTGAAGCGCTCCAAAATCCATATGATGCACTTTAATATTATTAGTAGAATCTTTATACGGACAATCCATTGATGTATAGGGTTTTTTAAAACATCAATGGGACAATCATTAAAATATAATTGTTCCTCTGAAACAAAACATGATATGTGATTTAAAAATTTCCTAAATATTTCTGTTGTCTCGACAGCTAGATCGTCTTTTTATTCAGCTTCGAAATAATCTTTCAGTCAAGACCCGGCGTGACATCAAAAGGATAAAAAACTACGATCAGTCTGGGGCTGACGTAGACAAAACAACATCAAAACACGTTCACAGAAATAAACACTAGAAAAGAAACAAAGCTTACGAATCGGGTCCAAAGTCAGCCATAATGCGTAATAGAAATTGTGAGGACCCCGTCCGGCTTGGCTATTACTGTATCGTAGATTTTACCATTGCCCGATCAGGGCCTGGATTCCCAAACTGTTTAGATTCCACGCGGAATTTTCGTAGCTGATCTCAATGGCAGACGAATGAAAACATAACAACAACGAACCAACTGTGGCAGCGTGGAACGATAGTGTATCATTAATAGAAGAAGTCTGTGCTCGGCAGTGACCATACATTATAATAAAAATAATAGGCACTAAATTTTACCATTAATGTTATTTAACGCCAATTAATTGAATAGTTAATTATTACGTATCGTATGTGAATAACATCCAATTTTAGTGAGTTATTCGCATTCCTTATTTCGAAACTACGTTCGAAACTACTAATCCACGCAGTCCTTTATACAGAATTACCACCGTGAGCGAAAAATGTTGAGGGCGGAGGGCGAGAGCGGGCGGACACGGCATCGGAATCGTCGCATTATACGCCGCCTGTACGTGCGTGTAAACTCTTATGATCGGAGTGGGTTCGATTCCGTTCACACGACTATTGATAATGAAATTTTTATTAAGCCGTGAATATAGTTTATTGATAATTTTGGGGACGTGGCGATGCGATGTTTCACGATAACCACTCACTGTTATGAGCTCGAGTATAGTCTGTTCATATCTGTAAATAGCTAGCTTGAATGTAAATGTGCAACATTTATACTACACACTACTGTTTCACATTTTGTAGGATATTGTTTATGTATATTTTCATATTTTAAACTGACTCCAAAAGGAGAGAGGTTACCTATACGTCGTCTTTTTTATGTTTCGTCAGCGATAATTTTTGATCCCGTGGTCCGGTTCAAATTATTTTTTTTTCTTTTTGCGTTTCATTTCGTATGAATTTGGAATGGTCCGATTTCAATGTCATTGGTATGAGACTTTGGACTTCGATAATGCAGAGGGGAACTTCTCAAAGTCAAATAGATTTAGTTGACTCTTTGTGTTTGGGTTCAACATAGCTTCAAAATGAATGAAATGAAATCCTCCTAGCCAGTTTCGGCCACGGTGGCCAATCTCAACGGAGATCAGCCAGGTACGCAGGAGATATTATAGTGCACAAGTGTGTGCGCAATACACAGGTGCACTCGCTATTCCTTCACTCTCATAGTCCGGTGAGACGGCAATCCGACATGACCGGAGAGAGATCAGGCGCAGGACCAACGGCTTTACGTGCTTTCCGAGGCACGGGGGTATCACACCGCCAACTTCCTGACTCCGAGCTGCGACTGAGTAAATTTTAAGATGGAAAAAACCCGGTCACAATTTTTTTTGGCTCGACCCGGGATTCGAACCCAGGACCTCAGCGCGCAAATCGTACTCGTAATGCCTACGCAACACCACTACGCCACCGAGGCAGTCAAGCTTCAAAATATTACCATAACAAAAATACCGTTGTTTGAACTTGGAAGATGCAAAAAGGAACTCCTTAAAATGAAATTTAATTTTAATTATTCTTTTTGTAGTGAATTCAGTGTAGCTTTGACATATTACTATATTAATAATAGGTCGAGGAAAAGTCTTTTCACATATAGTATATATAAACTTGTAATAAAATCTCTTTGGCTGTATCATTTGTATCTGGCTGGTTTTGATGACATTAAGTTGGAGGTATTAATGGATCCACCATATAGCCCTGACCTCGCACCTTCAGGTTTCTACTTGTTTCGGTCTCTTCAAAATTCGTTAGGCAGTGTCAGATTAACATGAAGAGAGCCAAAACTACTTGCGTCGTTTTTTTTATCAGAAGTACAAAAATTTCTACAGGAACGGGTTTATGGCACCACATACAAGATGACAGTAAGTCATCGAATAACACACACACACACACACCCACGCCCTTTATCCCGAAGGGGTAGGCAGAAGTGCAACTAGTCCACGCACTTTTCGAGCCTATCGCCATATCGGGCACAAATTCCAGACTCCGAGCTGTTACTGACTAGAAAAAACCAATATCACATTGCTCGATCCAGGGATCAAACCCGAAACTCAATTATGCAGTCGTACCGTAATGCAACTACGCCACCGAGGCAGTCGTCGAACATGGTACATAATCATAAATTATATACTAAAACCTTCCCTGAAAAATATACATTTCAATATCAAAAACCACATTCAAATCGGATCAGTAGTTTTGGAGAAACTCGCGGTCATACAAATTTACATACAAACATACATACATACACAAGGATCGAATACAGACCCTTCTTTTTGAAGTCGATTAAATATACTGTGCAATGCAATGCGTTTTCAACTAATTTTCATATAAAGTGTGAAATTCCCCCAAAAAAAAATTCCCCAACCTACTAATATTGCTGTTTGACCTTGAACTTCGAAGACATAGCAAGATACTATTCAAAATCTATACTAATATTATAAAGCTGAAGAGTTTGTTTATTTGTTTGTTTGAACGCGCTAATCTCAGGAACTACTGGTTCGAATTGAAAAATTATTTTTGTGTTGAATAGACCATTTATCGAGGAAGGCTTTAGGCTATATAACATCTCGATGCAACTATTAGGAGCGAAGAAATAATGGAAAATGTGAAAAAAAACGGGGAAAATTATTCATCCTTGAGGGCTTCCATTGCGTGCGCTGCGAAAACGGTTCAAGATACCAAAAATATATGTATGAAGGAATTATTCCTCTTAAAATGTTCTAAAAAAATGTCCGCGACAGTATATTTCTATCTTTTAAGATTAACTCACTAGAACCGTTTTTATGATAATCAAATTTGGTCGAAATTAATGCGTTATTCGTTAAGAGTTGTATCAACGTCATAATATTAATCCTTATCCAAATAAATGTGTTGGATAGAGTGATTCAACGGGAAGGTTTTTATGTACGTTTAGCCCGGAAAAACTTATTAACGCGGGCGAAGCCGTGGACAAAAGCTAGTAATATATAATAAAAATATATGATAAAAGTATATAAAAATAATTCTGTTTGTTTTGAGTTATAGGAGTGTTATGTCATTAATAAAAGAGCAAAAAATTCAAACCTTTTGACCAAAGAAAAAACGCCTCCAAAAACCACTATAGTCCGAAAAATAACTGCTTCATATGTATGGTTTAATAAGAAATTATTCAAATACCAACAATGTTTTGTTGTTTCAAATTCGTGTATCTATATGCACATAATTTTTAGGAGACGGTGCCTAATTTAAATTGGTAGCTAAACTAAGTAAAGCCAATATACATAGGTAAACGATGTTCAATTTAAATTAAGCACCGACTCCTAAAAATATGTTATGTGCCTAATAATATAAACATACATGTACACAATTGGTAAGGTTACATTGTTTGTGATAAAATAATTTCTAATTAATATAGAGTTCAATAATTATTTATTGGATTGTAATTTTTTTATGTCATATAGTGTCATTGCAAGGTTCTCGTGTTTATTTCTCGGCATTCTGAATGCATCGCTCGGTCAACCTAAATTACATAATACTATTAGATCAGTCATTGATGTTTTAAAAAACCCTACATCAATGATATCAGTTCACTATATTAAGTGTCTCGGCGGCGTAGTTGTATTGCGTGCGCGATACGATGTCCTCTTGGGTTCGTATCTCAGGTCGGGCGAAATGATATTGAGTTTTTCTTCGCAATACCAGCCCCAAATCTAAAATTATCTCCCGATATAACGATAGGATCGCCTCCTATCACAGCATGGGACGGAAAGCACGGCGGAAAAAAATCTCGAATCGGTCCAGAGAGGCTACTGCGAAAAACGAAATCCGAAACGTCGGTCCGAAACGAAGAAACGACGAACTTCGGATTTAACCTTACTACCAAATTACTTCGGATCCGTCACCGTTGAACGAAGGCTTCACGCAGTTTGCGACGCTTCCGACTTCGCTCAACACTTTCGTCACGCAACAACTCTTCATAAAGAAGGATCCGTAACACTTCGTAGTAAGAAAACGTGCGATCCGTCACCCGAAACTACGGATTTCGTTTTTCGCAGTAGCCTCTCAGGCGTCGAGTAGGTAATCGGGGAAAATTCCTAAAAAAATATTTCGACGAATTGTGAACCTCTTCCTTTTTTGAAGTCCGTTAAAAGTTGATGGTCTAGTTGGGCCTCTGCCTATCCTTTCAGGGTTAAAGGTTTGAGTGTTTGTGTGTGTGTATGTGATGTTTATATTGTGAGTTGTAAATCACGTTTTGGGTATAATGGTCGCTTTCTCGAGTGTATCCACTTACAGAAACTATCCAAAAACTCACCAACAGACATTTAAAAAAAAAATTAAACAGTTTTATTAAATTTTATATAAAAATGTATATAGCTCAGAATAAACAATGTACATAAAAGTTTATTCCGTAGTGCGAGAAGAAAACTTGCCGAGCTTTACGCTTAATGTCATGAAAATTTGAGCTCTATCGATGCTGATCGTTTATACACAAACGCAGCGGCAGGTGTGAGGGCGGGAAAGTCTCAGGTCCTATCAGGTACAGCAACCCATTTCACTGAGCGGTGTAAAAACATTGTAAAGTACTCGACTACGGCGGTACCGGCCGAGAGCCGGCGGGCGACAGGCGGCGGAACGGCGCGGCGCAACCCTTACCTCATTCCGATGCAAATGGATATTTTTTCTAAATTGCTTTATTAAATCGAAACGTGTTCCCCAATAATTGGTCCTGGAGGCGCTCCGATACGCTCATTCAACGATTTTTTGTATTTAAATTGTTTTTAATAAATTCAGCGGGCGCTTTGAATTAGGCCGCGATGTGTCTTCCCTGACAGATATATGGAGTGTGGAACCCACTTGTTACCGCCGCAGCGCACGCTGACTCGATACTCACATAATGTACGTTATTATTCATTATGTATTACAATAAATATGTAATTATTTTCTAATTACTATG
The DNA here is from genome assembly GCA_949316025.1 of Lapara coniferarum. Taxonomy (NCBI): domain Eukaryota; kingdom Metazoa; phylum Arthropoda; class Insecta; order Lepidoptera; family Sphingidae; genus Lapara; species Lapara coniferarum. Next base: position 18,704,601 of record OX438934.1, on the reverse strand, counting down.
TAACACAAAATCACAAAAGTATTGGGTCAAAAACAAAAATCTTCGCAAACTAAACTAACCTGGGCTGTATGTCGCGCAGCCCGTTGCATTAAGGAATAATCTGTGCTATCCTCTAAACGGCTAGCATGCCCAGTTTTGATAAAATTTAGAGGCTTTTAATCTTGTAGTGGAACAATAAAACAAGAACCTATGAGAACACAAATAATATAATTTATTAAGATAGAAGTCTAAGGGCTTTAGTAAATAAATTGTAAATAACGCAAGGCCAGCCAACTCAGTCCTGACAACACTTGTTATTATAGGATCTCTAGTTTACTATAAATTACCATTTTAATTACAAAAGGACTGCCTACTATGACTGCCTCGGTGGCGTAGTTGTATCACGGTATGACTGTATCTCGGGTTCGATACGCGGTTCGGGCACAGTGATATTGGATTTTTCTAATCAGTAATAGCTCGGAGTCCGGAATTTACGCCCGATATGGCGATAGGCTCGCCCTCTTTCATAATATCATTGGACGAAATACGCACGCCGAAAAGTGGCTGCACTAATTGCGCCTCTGCCTGCCCTTACAGGCATAAAAGGCGTGGTATGCGTTCTTAATTACAAAAGGCTATAAATACGCGACACTACGAAAAAATACTATGTTTGTACTTTATTCCTGTACATAATACGCCACTATTGATAAATCGCCGTACTTCGAAGGTGATAGGAGTTTTATTTTGTACTATACTCTAGTTGTAAGCAATTTGTAGTAACTACAGAATGAGAACACGAATAATTTGTTAGCCTGATGCTAAGTGCCATCGTTTTCTATAAACAGTGGCAATGCTGCTTAAAAATTAAGATTTACGTGGTACTGCATTGTTCTGCTTCCATGACTCATTCGGGGTTATTAAATGTTGTCTCTACTTATTTCTAGTAGAATGTCTACAGACTAAAAATATTTGTTATAGCGAAATGAGTTCTGAGTTGGTTTACAAAATTTAAGAGCGAGCGCTTTGATTTTGGCGACCGTCGTCAATTGCCGCGAAAATACTTTGGGCCAAGGACATGTCAAAAACTGGGCTTAAAATTTTAAGCAAGATACTTATTGTTGTATTAGGGTTTTTATTACATCAATGAAGATACTTTATAAATATTTGGATAGTAGGTACTTCCAAAAAGTAGGCCTTTGCAATATATCATATAATTATAATTAAAGTCTTCCGATTTATAAATTTATATGGGTAATTTTATTTTGCTTAAAACCTACATGTATAATGGACGTTTTTAAAAAGTTACTTATAAATGGAAATATAAAATATTTTTTTATGTATCCAAGTTCCATATCTTTGCCCCTTTAATATTCATAAAGTTTGAGCCTGGTTACATTTTGAGGCCCATCACTCATAAAAAAAGGCGGACATCTCCTTTAAGACCTGTTAGTGGGTTGCCCTCAGCATGGTCACTTAATTCAAAGGGTTGCAAGCGCCTTCTACGTTCACCCTAAAGACCGGTGTGGCCAGAAAAGCCGACTCGCGTCAGGCTACTGGCAGTAGGGCCATTAAAAAAATTCTTAAGATTAAAAGTGCTTACAAATTACAATATCGCTCAGGTCCAGCAAAGTTACATTGGATAAAGTAAAGAGAAACATTTCACCCAACCAAAGTTTTTGAACAGGGTGCAGGTCAGTAGCACTATTAAGGGAGGGGTCGCCCACTGCACGCATAAAACAAATTGGCTCGCCCCCGAATAACTTCTAATCGAAGTACCCGATACCTACTGGCACGCGGCGATATCACTAATAAGGTGTTATTTTAATACCTCATATTTCTTCGATTATGTGGGCGCCAAGAGATATGAGATTCAATATATTTGAAAAAATTGGCATTGGCATCCCAAGAAAGTAAATTAGCTTTGAACTCATGGTCCAGGGGAAATAACCACGAGGATGTGTTTCGTGTTAAAATAAATAACAAAAATAAAATAGTTTATTCATCACGTAGGCGAACATAGTTGCACTTATTATAAGTCAAGATACATTAAATTAGTAATCCTACTAATATTATAAAGGGGAAAGTTTGTAAGAATGTATGGATGTTTGGATGTATGGATGTTTGTTCCTCTTTCACACAAAATCTACTGAACGGATTTCGATGAAATTTGGCACACGGGTACATCATGTCCTGGATTAACACATAGGCTACTTTTTATCCCGGGAAAACATAAAGCGGGACTTATATCCCGGAATTTTTTTTTACGTGGGCGGAGCCGCGGGCAAAAGCTAGCTATTAATACCAAAGGTCACTTTGTATAACTACCTACATTTTATTAGTGGTAAATTGATTTTCATTCATTGTTTTTTTTTTCTTGTTTTTATTTTTTTCTTTTGAGCTGTATTCAAAGTCAAATTAGTTAAGTATATAAGCTAATGCACGTACATCACTGTTGAAATGAGATACAATCCAAATTAAGGCATTTAATACATGGACAGGCATGTAAAGATATTTATAACTGGACATAAAAAATAATAAAACAACACTGTACAACGTGCATTCGCCTACATTTACAAAAATATTTTTGTTGTTTAGTTTTTCCTACCTTCCGTCGTTTTTGGTTAACAAAATTAAACATATAAAGGCAAGCGCAACATGATCGGCGGTCGTCTTCCCTAAATTTATATTATACTAGCTTTTGCCCGCGGCTCCGCCCGCGTTAACAAGTTTTTCCGGGATAAAAGTCCCTCTTTTCATTTTTCCGGGACAATATGTAGCCTATGTGTTAATCCAGGACATGATCTACCCGTGTGCCAAATTTCATCGAAATCCGTTCAGTAGTTTTTGCGTGAAAGAGTAACAAACATCCATACATCCAGACATCCATACATACTTACCAACTCTTGCCTTTATAGTATTAGTAGGATTAGTAGGATGAGTAAGGGGATGTTTATAATTGTAGTAAGATACATACCTAATAGTCACTGAAGATTTATTATTACTACTAGCTTTTGCCCGCGGCTCCGCCCGCGTTAAAAAATTTTTCCGGGATAAAAGTCCCGCTTTATGTTTTCCCGGGATAAAAAGTAGCCTATGTGTTAATCCAGGACATGATGTACCCGTGTGCCAAATTTCATCGAAATCCGTTCAGTAGTTTTTGCGTGAAAGAGGAACAAACATCCATACATCCAAACATCCAAACATCCATACATTCTTACAAACTTTCGCCTTTATAATATTAGTAGGATTGTAATGTCAATATTATAAATATGTACAGATGAAACACTTTAGACTAAGTATTTTAAGCTGTTAGGCTAAATATGTTGTTATCTTTATAATGAGACATGTTTTACCAGATGAAGTAATCATCGTATATCATGTCACGACGAGGCATTAGTCATATCAAGTCGCACAGTTAGGTACATTGGATAAAATTTTCTCATAATCAGAACCCAAGAGTGGTTGCATAATGCTGTTTGACGGTAAAAAGACGTTGAGGCTGTAACCAGTCAGACGTACCTACTGTTCCCTTCGAGAGACCTAATATGCAAGTTGTGCGAGGAAGTTGCGTTAAACTTGTCGGTCATTATTACAGATATGCTTGTTCGTGTGAACTCTAAATGCCTACGCGTCCCCGTTGTGTGTTCCACATTGATCACATGTCATTCGAAGCTCACAGTGCCGCCCCTCCCTCCGCCGCGCCGGAACCCTGAGGCTGTGAAGCAAGATATGGCCGACTCCGCCATTGCACAAGTTTCACCTATAATTTCCGATCCTTTAAGATTTCTTCCTAATTGCTTTATTGGAGGGGGGTAAACTACGTATCAAATAGCGGAACTTTGCCCCCCTCCAACACCTTTCTGTGAAAACAAACCGATGACATTGTACGTATATATTATAACCAATTGTTAAGCAATAAAGAAAAAAAAAAAAAAAAAAAAAAAGATCCTTTAAGATTATCGCACACTTATCGCCTACATCATAGGGTCTCAACATTATTTCGTCTACTACACCCCTTGAGAATCCATTATGATCTAGCGCCTCCGATATTATTTATTTTATATGTACTTAGTGCCAAGTGTGCCTGATCCCTTTTTTTACATAAAGCTTACATTTTTACTAATGCCTAATTCATTATCCGTGCTAATGAAAGCATAGGACGACCACTGGGGAGCGCTATCGCCCACGTTCACATACAGTGGCCTTCATTGTCACGCTGTTTATTTCAAATAAGTTTAACATGATAATCCAAAATTTCCATTCCCATTTACCCCTTTATAATTTTATAACATTCGCTGACGAGACGTGCATATTTGTGGCTGATGTTAATTTTCACAACTGAATAGTGAAAATATCATCCTGAACTTTAAATTACGAAGTGCTGTATAGTAAGTACCATATTGTAATGATGTTTAATTTTACATTTATACAGCTGTGGACTCTTGGATCAAAATGCGGGACGATAAGTCCGCGTCAACCGTTATAAGGAACTTTGAAGTGAGATCCGAAGCGAAGTGGAAGGGGCCTACTTACTAACTTAATAATCGTTTGTTATGAGGAATTATATTATGCATTTAAAAGCACTCAGTCCTCATAATACCTCATCGGATTTGGGTTGAAGCGCGGTACTTGGGTACCGAAATGCCGCGCTTCAACAAAAAAAATTACCCAACTACCTAAATAGGACCAATCCTATTTAGGTAGTTGGGTAATTTTTTTTAATCACTTCATTGAACTTGCACAGGCAGTGTTGTGAAGAAAGCCCATATAAAAGATAGGGCATCTGTTGGTGAGATTACCATCGCTTGAGTATAGGGCTGCCATCCGTCCGGATTTCCCCGGATTTGTCCTAGTTTGAAGGGGGCCGTCCGGCCGGGGATTTAAAAATTGTCCGGGCAAAACCCGGACACTTTTGTTGTCAGGGGAAATCCATTTTTTATAGATGAACGACAAATTGAAATAAATCTTAGTTAAAACTTCATGCATTTCCCCGTATTCAAGAAGGAACGGCAAAATATTTTTTCAGAGGTGTCCGGGGAAATACCCATATTTCGCCCAAATGTCCGGGATTTTTGCCGTGTTTATCCGGCGTCAGCAATTTAGATGATGGCAGCCCTACTTAAGTACAATAATTATTCATGTGTTCCTTTTTTTATCTAACCGGTTAGTATTTAAAATTATATTATGATAATGACATATACTATAATTTGCTAGTGTTAGAATATTCACTTTGTTTTCTCTCTGATAAAAATAACAAACGACGTGCGTGATACTCTGTCCAAATTCTGTATGCGATTCCACAATGTCTCACAAGCCCCGCGACATAAACGTCCAGGCAGCGGTGCATCACGCCGCGAACACACAAACTACCTACTCGTTATTTCAGATTTATCAGAAAGTTTATAATGAAACCACAGGAGTTGATGGCGTCGTTTTAAAATCCAGGAACGAGTTATAAATCATTTCTTCGGTATCTTGTTTTCATTATAACCGCGCGACGGGAATAAATTAGAGATAATATTTGCGTGGACATTAGGGTGTCCGCACTCTGGGCGTTTCCATATTTACACACATACACTCACGCCTGTTATCCCCGAAGGGGTAGGCAGAGGCGCAACTAGTGCACCCACTTTTCGCCGTTATTCCGTCCCATGATGTGATAGGGGGCGAGCTTATCGCCATATCGGGCACAAATTCCAGACTCCGAGCTGATACTGAATAGAAAAACTCAATATCACTTTGCCCGACCCGGGAATCGAACCCGAGACCTCAGCATTGTAGTCGTACCTTAATACAACTACGCCACCGAGGCAGTCTCCATATTTACAAGTTTAAAACCCAGCTATAAAGCGAAATCGCCGCTATACCTAGTGGGTAAACATTTGCACCAATAGGCCTTTTCGAGCCGTGTTCGTAGGTTCTTAGGTGAGACTTTAAACATGCATTTATCTAATTAGACAGGCAAGTATAATTGTGAGAACCGTCGAGATTTGTAACGTTACCTTTTAGTTGAACAACATTTGGACTCCCTAAAAAATAAAGAGTATAAATTTCGCAGTATTCTGAGAAACAAATATTTTACTTTTTAAGCCATTCGTTGCAAATTACCAAAAAACATGGGTTTTCTGTAAAATAAATTACTATTTATTATAAATTTCGCAGTATTCTAAAAAATAAATATTTTACTTTTTAAGCCGTTCGTCGCAAATTACCGAAAAATCATGGGATTTCTGTAGACCAAATGGGTTGTATATTGAAAATGTATGAAATGACTGAGTTACTGTAATATCTTCTTCTCCATGAAGAAAAAAATTAGAGAGTATGCGGTACAATAATAGTTGGTAATATACATTTTACCACGTTTTAATTGATGTGCGGAGAAAATCTACACTTGGAAACACAGCGTGATAATTTCTCAACCAAGATTAAATTTAAATTGCATTCGAGCTCTTTCCTCATCATAAAAATTATATCTAGAGTGAAGTATTTGCTGCATCGCGCTGTTGGCTAATTACATAATCGCTGTCGGCGGTGGACGTCACTGGGTCGGTTTGGACGGGTGCCCGCAGCGCGGCGGCTCGAGTTCTGCTTAAAAGCACGTTAAGCTACTCCACTGTCAACCGCTGCAGCGCTGTCGTCACGTTAACACTCTCATTTACAGCTTAGGAGTAATATCCCACGTCGCTCAGGGTTAGAATTTGAAACAAGAAGTATTAATACTAGTTTTCGGTTCTAGCAACCACACTAAATAAATCTTTGTTTAACGTAATTGAATTGAATTAAAAAATCAGCAATTAATTTATTGTTAGCATGGGTTCAACGAATAAAAGGAATAATAGGTCAACGAATAATAGGTCGCAGGAACACGCTGGATGCAGGACACTTCTGACAGGTCCATCAGGCATCAGGAAATCTTTCCACGAGGCCTATGTTCAGCAGTGGACGTCATGTGGCTGATGATGATGATGATAATGATGATGATGTAGGTTCAACGGCTATGCATTGTTTGCTTTCCTTCATTATACCTATTTAAATAATTTTTCTTTTGTTTATCCGGACAATGGTGTGGGTTGTATGTTTAAATACCTTATTTTATGTTCAAAACTAGAATGTGACTGTAACATAGAACATTTTTTTGTTCCCAATAAATAAAATAAAATACGAAAATTGCAAGAGTGCGTGAGATTTGGCTTGGACATAACTTACCCTATCTATAATACTCAGAACAAATATTCATATTTTGCAGTAAACAATTAGATTTTGAATCCAATGGATAGCTTTAGCATGATACACCAATGAACATTTGAGCAACAAAAATCTAAATGTTTTGTTTTGTTCTTTTACATATATCTTCGCGCCTTTAAAAAAATTATGCACAGATACGGAGAACCTACAATTTTGTTACATGCACAGATATGTTGCAAATTTATCACATTTTCTATGTAGTATTTATATTCCTTTACAATTTTGAATGGGCCTTCAACGTTTCTTTTACCTTATAAACTTTATCCAATATAAAGTAAGTTTCACAGTGCATTGGCAAAGGAGGCGCGTCTCGTCGTGGCGGGAGCGAGCCCGTGCAGCCGCCGCACATTCATAGCACGGTTCATTTGCCGAGTGCCGAGGGCGCAGGAGTCGAGGGCGCAAGGGCGCGACAGCCGCATGCCGCCGTTTTAGCTCTTGCTGTGAACGGTGCTTATAGTTTATCGAGTTAACTACGAAAGCTCCCCTTCTCTCGCGTCGGTACATTGAGCGATTACTTGGCGAATGAGATAACCGATGTTGCTGTTTAACTTTTGCTATTGAAGAAAACAGGCAACCGAGCACCTAGCTCATATAGTGATAAAGTGATCATCAATATCTTTTTTTTATGTATAGGCGGACTTAATGCCGTTCTCTACCAGTCAACCTGAGGCGGTACATCGTTGTATTATATTATTTCATAACTTTTGTCTATGCCAACAGCAAAAAATAACAGACGAATTAATAGAGATCCCAAAGACACGCTGGACGCAGGGCGCTTTTGATAGATCTGTAGGGAAATCTTTAGGGGAGGCCTACGTTCAGCAGTGGACTTTATACAGCTGATGATGATCTCCAATGACATGACACTCCAAACAATGTAAATTGAGAGGAAAGTGGGTATTTATTTGCCACACATACTACCGAGGACGTCATTTAGTATTTATAATTTATCCTGTTTAATCACTGGTTCCCGCAGCTCTTGTATACGCATCGTACACCCAGGAGTGCAGCCCACTGGTGCAGTGTAGGTACTCGAGCGGCGCGTGCGAGCTCACTGCGATGGTAAACAATTACCGCGATTGATTAGTAAACACCAACAGTTTGCTGCGAACACGTTTAGTTCGTGATATGGTGGTTTACTCGAGTGTCTAACACGGGCCTGTGCTTTATTGTTACGTCCTTTCCTTTTATTAGGAGCCGTTTAAGTATTACGTAAGCAGAATTTAATAATTTTAACCCTCTCCCCCGCCCCTCCTATGCTTACGTAAGTACACTCACATACGCTCACGCCTGTTATCCCCGAAGGGGTAGGCAGAGGCGCAACTAGTGCACCCACTTTTCGCCGTTATTCCGTCCCATGATGTGATAGGGGGCGAGCCTATCGCCATATCGGGCACAAATTCCAGACTCCGAGCTGATACTGAATAGAAAAACTCAATATCACTTTGCCCGACCCGGGAATCGAACCCGAGACCTCAGCATTGTAGTCGTACCTTAATACAACTACGCCACCGAGGCAGGCTTACGTAAGTATAGCTATAATATTTCCAAAATCTGTTTAAATTTATTTATTGTTATAAATTTATCAAAAAATAAAACATTGCTGACGTTGAATCACTGTTGAGATTCCCCCGTCCCTCGTGTTAATGAAAATAAACAAAGTATGGACCTCCCTCCCCTTTTGGTGCTTACGTAATACTTGAACGACTAGGCTCCTTAACTGAATGATGAGTAAAACCAGTTACTTGTCTCATCAGGCACTGTCGCTTCCCAGGCTGAAGAGAGTAAGAAATACAGGCAAGGGGTATTTCGCCTGTGCGGGGCTCAGACTGGGCCAACACCCCGCACTTGTGTATTTTGTGTGCTGGATTGCGTGAGTAAGAAATGGCTATGCAAGGTGTCAAGGTTAAAATGCCAAAGTCGGGAAATAGCGTTTATTCCACACACTAAACCAAAAGTTACAATGTTCAGCCGAAACGATAGCCAGATTCTCCCGGCGTTAATATTTGGCGCGTAGTCTTTCGTTGCTACGCCGTAGCTATGTGACGTAGCCAGAAGTCGTCCTTGTAGCACCGTAGCACACAGCTGATGAGGAAAGAGGGTGCACTCTGCATAAGCGCCTATCTTCCACTCAAACTTGCCGACTTCTTCGTTCTTGCTGACTACTTGCTGTTTTCTTTCTTGATGTTCCGAACTATTTTTAAATACTAAACTCCAAATCGATTTGACTCAATATTTCCGCGCCTAAGTTAGGTCTATATACCTAAACTATTAGTGTCCTCGCACATAGACACTAAGTGACTCTATATACTAAACATTATAAAACAACCTTATGTACATTACAAGAAAAGTTATTTCTATTTACTTACGCTAAGTTTACCACAATCGATGCACACAAGCAACATTTCTATAAATTACTACACAGACTTTAAACACGCTGCGATAGCGGGATGATGTTCATCCCGCTACCGCAGCGGGGTAGGCAAAGTTCTAACCTACACTATGACACCGAATAACACACTGAATAGTCCGTACCGGGTCCGCTATATGAATTCAAATGTCTATTTGGTAATACAAAATCGCACCGAGTTCATTCACTGAGGTTTATGACGTCACTGAGGGTATTGTCACGTGACCGCGCATGCGCGGTATGCACTTCGTTTTTCTTTCTTCGTGAATATGCGTTCTGCACGTCTCCGCTTCAACATAATATTATTATTAGTACTGGAACGTTTTTATCACACAAGACCTCGTAGTGACTAAGCGAAAAAATAGGTCTAATACCTTATGCGTGAAGTAGATAAAATATATGATGGTTAAATGTATTCCGATGTTTAAATAATATTTATTATAGAGGTAACAATACCTATGTATTACGTAGTTCGCGGGGTGTAATTTAGTGGTAGCGTGTCTGCTTCGCATGCTGAAAGTCAATTCCCAACACCTCCATGGGATGCAATAGGTACTGAACTTACTTTTTGTAAAAATAACCCTAAAACTTTTAAATCCAAAGTAGGTAGTTCAAGCATCGCACTGTTCATTATGAGACATTATATTATAGGTAAGGTTGCCAGTTCGTCAAACCTAATAGCCGGACGGACCAGCCAGTTTGGTTGGACATTTGGGTAAAAAGGTATCCTTAATACCCTAAATTATTAAGGATTTTGTATCTTAGTATAACTACGTTTTTTTGCTCTCTGGTATATTTCTATGGCCGTTTAATTTTACCCAGTAAAGTCGGACAAGCTGTAGTTTGGCCGGACACGCATTCAAAAAGCCTAACTATGTCCGGCTTAATCCGGACGCCTGGCAACCCTATTTATATAGGTATTACTTTCATTATGGACGCAGACGGCATTTGATAGGTCCGTCTGGAAATTTTCAATGAAGGCCTATGTTCAGCTTTGAACTTCATGTGGCTAATGGTGATGATGATAATGATACTTTAATTCTATGCCCGTGATTTGATACACTGATCTACATACAATATCAAAACAGAGCGCTGATTTTTCTACTTAACGGTCATAGAAATAGACTAACCGGTAGTATTGTAGTAGTTTCGCACCACCTGACGATGATAATATAGGGATAGTGATTATGCGAATCAATTCCACTCAATTCAGCGTAACACCTTTAGAACACATACATACTCACGCCTTTTATCACCAAAGAGGTAAGCAGAGGCGTAACTGCACCCACATTTCGCCGTACGTATTTCATCCCATGATGTGATGGGAGGCGAGCTTATTACCATATCGGGCACACATTCCAGACTACGGGCTAATACTAAATGGAGAAATCGAATATCACTTTGCCCGACCCGGAGATCGAACCCAAGACCTCAGCGTTGCAGTCGCACTGCAATAGGAATACGTTACCAAGGCAGTCTTTAGAAAAAATATAAAAAACTTGAAGTTAAAATCATCTGGAAACATATCGACGTGAATTGTACGAGATGTATCGTATGATTGCATCCGTGGCAGGGCCGCACTCGCGCCACCGCACGGGGCACGGGGCACGGGGCGCCGCGCCGCGGCCCGGCCGGGGGACCGCCGGGGGCACTTATGACACAATGACGCGGCCGCTCGCTCATTACCACGCGCCAATTTGCGTCCATTCACGTGTTTTGATGACGCCTGTGGATCGAATTACTCGCGTATTGCGCTTCGCTGTCGACCGAATTTATTTATTGTGATGGCATCAATAGTTTTTAGTGCTCAATCGAATCATTAGTCTGTGGTTTCAATAAATTGCTTCAGTGAGATTGGAAGGGAAATTACTTTAATAAAGAAACTTTGCGATTTATTTAAATTAAGAGACGGATAAGTTCGCTGATCATGTCACATCTGATTATGTACTAACTTTAACCATTGATACCTATTATTAATTTTCATTCCTGATAGCTCACGATCCAACCGCAGATCCAGAACAGATGTCTTCGGTAAACTCATAAACCAAACAAAACATTTTATTGTTGAACACGAACAAAAGCATACTTCGTGTTTTATTCTCGACTGTTAAGTTATTCTCTCCACGCGCGAGTAATATGCAAGTTTGTTCGGAGTACGTGATGGGAGGACCTAACGAATTTATTATTCTGCAAATTAATTGTCAGTTCATTGGATTATCAGTTACCAATCAATTGTTTACTGGCGCGCAAATAGATATAATATTAATAATTCTCAGCTTCAGCTTCTAAAATTATTTTACTTATTTAATTTTTTTTGAAATCTTGATGAGTCTCTCGTACTAAATAGTAGTTATTCATATAATATAATGTTTTGTTACCATTTCCAAAGTGAAACTTCTATAACAATAAACTCACCTACACGCTACACACACAGGAAATGTTCCTGAAGGTCCTTCAAATCGAGACATCAAAGAACGTATCATCTTAAATAAAAAAAGTTAACATTTACAAAATATTATGGCCTTATTTATAAGCAGTTTATTAGACCAATTTTAGTTGTCGAATGTTTTGTCTTCTTCGAACGAATTTGATGGAAGAAGACAAAATACTCTATAACTAAAATACGTTTATAAATTGTTCATGAATAAGTTTATTAGTTTATAATATTCTTTAATTAAGGATCTCCTGTAAGTATGGACATTATAATAGGCAAACCTAAAATTTACCGATATATCGCCTTTCATAGTAGTATACGTAGGTACCTAATGTCATTTTGTCACTTTGATGTCCGTCTGCTTACATATTACTATGTGTAAGTAAAAATCCTTTTACAGTCATCGTAACTGTTGTTTTATTGATATATTTTTGTATATAATGAATTGTGCGAATATCTGAAACAGGGACTGATTTTTTCATTCGCAAAATAAATATACTATGTGGTTCTCGTACGGATAGGTAAGGGGACAGGTTCGCCTTCTATTACATCGTGAGATAAATAAGCTCGGGGAACCAGTTGCGCCTCTTTCTATACTTTCATACAAGTTTAAGTGTCTGTTAAAAGGCATGAAAGACGTTACTTTATCAAAGAGCTGTTTACTGAACTAGAAAGGGCTATCCGAAGTAAATCGAGTCAGTCTGGTGCAGACTGGACGACCACCTGTTAAGCTTTGAACCTGAGACTGAGTGTAGTAAATAAGGGGCACTGAAACTAAATATTAAATAGCCTGTTTTTGTCCCTAAAAGCGGGTAGTGGGTTAGATAATATACAAACTTTGGTATGTCACCATCAGACAAGCAATATCGTCGTTTGGCCATTCAGAAGTAAAAAACCTTTGCCTACACATTGGGGGATGCATAAGCTCTCAACACTTCAAATAAGCAAGAGCTAGCACACCCGAGACATTCGTAGCAAAGCAAACACGATAGTGGAGACAGAACAACATATTAATCCAGCCGGAGTCAACACCGGCCCAGGTGCTGCGCTGGTAATCGAATGGGATTGCTTTCAGCAACGCCGCGACCTCGTCGTGATTTACGGCCGACGCATAGAGCACTGCGCGGGATTTGGCGCAGAATATATGTTTGTACTATTGTACCTTTGAGAGACGCCCTTTGACATATGTATTTTGTTATATTAATTAAAAAAGAGGAGAGACATTCAGAAGCTTGAAACCTTAATAAAGAAATACAACAACTAAGTATAATATAAAGCTGTGCCACTTAGCCAGACATACCTTCATAAATAGCCCCTCTACCTAGTTCATTAACCCCGTACCGCTGACTCTCCTTTTCTATACCCTTGTCGTAGTGTAGTATTATTTTTAAGTAGAACACGAACAACTGTTATGCAGAGATCAGTCGGCTCTGTGTTTGTAATCTGCAGCTTCGAAGACGTGCTTGGGCCGCTCTCGCCGCACCGCCGTGGTCTTTGTTAAGGCTCTATAAATAACAACCAATAGTATTGGTCGGACCTTAAACTACTCCAGGAAAAACAATATTAACATAGCTGTTTATTGCTATTTTGTATGTCGTGTCCAATAATTCGTCCGGTTACAAATTGTGGCGTTCATTTTCAACTTTATATGAAAATGGTACTGACAAAAAGGTCATTTTAAATAATATCTAGGCATAAATTTTACTGCCATATAGGTTTTTGAAATTACAGCTTTACAGTATAATAATCATACAGAAGCAAAACTGGCCGGCATAATTGTGTCGACAAACTATCTGGACCCCACTCCAGCTACTATTATACACCACCGGTGATGCTAGAGCGCGCTGTTGACTCTTGAAAAAGACTTGGAAATAATTATTTATCAATACCTAAGGCTTATTGGGGACTACAACTCAAATGAGGTCAGTTCGATAAGAATATTATTGATGGCATTACGAAAAATAAAGTTCAGAAATGTAACAAGAAAGAATACGCATATTCATATTTACGCCTTTTAACCCCGAAGTGGTAGGCAGAGGCGCAACTAGTGCACCTACTTTTTGCCGTGCGTATTCCGTCCCATGATGTGGCAGGGGGCGAGCCTATCGCCATGTCGGGCACAAATTTCAGAATCCGGGCAGATACTGTTTATAAAATCCCAATATCACTTTGCCCGACCCGGGCATTGAACCCGAGACCTCAGCATTGCAATTGTAACGTAATACTACTACGCCACCGAGGCAGACAGAAAGAAAAAATACACACAATAATTAAAATTGCATTACTAAACAACATGAGATCGTATCGCCTCGCTGTCTGGCTGGTTGGTGTGGGGGCTCGAGGGCTCGGGGTACAATTAGAGGGTTGATTGCGCAAATCGTATCATTACACGCATATTTTCGCATGTGATTGATTCATTGGGGGCGGGCCGGCCTCGGGCGGACTGCGCCAGTTGGACCGAGCCGGGAATCATTTTACGACATATGTATGTCGTGACATGTGTATGGATATCAGGTATCTACCACGTCTTCAAAGAATAAATAATGAAAAATATATTAGTGGAAAAATAACTGTATTTAATGCCCCAGAAAAGTTTTTTTTTTAATATATTGATGTCAATGATATTGTTCCTTATTAGTCGTATTCATCTACTATTTTTTTTTATTGTTGCTGTTTCTGATAAACGAAATTCATAATTAATTAATTCTTATTATTATGAACTACGTTAAAATTGTATCATGAATTTTGTTGCTCTGTACCTATTAAAGTTTGGCAAAATGTATAAAGAAGTACATAATATTATTTATTATGCAACATGACTATGAACATGAACTAAATACACGTATTTTGCTGAGATTAGAACTAAAACTAAAATGATCAAAAATATGCTCTATAATCTGATAACACAATAACAGTAATGTGGCCACGCCGCGCTGAACACGTTGCGACCGATAGGTATGTAATTAGTACTTACACGACACATATGTGGTGCATATGTACGACATAGACGTGTAAGCGAATTGTATTGAATTAGTGGTAGATTAAAATAATTGTGTTTCTACACAGCACCGCCGGGTTAGCGATAGAGATGGGATGAATACACAGTTTATGTGGTATCGATAACGTCTAAAATTACAGTTTTAGTGTAAATTATACAATACGCGTTTTGATAACGAATTTTAAAATAAAAAAAAAATCATTCCTAATTGTGATTTACAAACACTGTACGGTGCAACCGTACAAAATTGCGCCCTCAGCATTTTATTCTATTACCGCAAATATCGGTAATACGTAGCTTCAGTTCTCGTACCGCTGAGCAACAAGCCGTGCGTGCTCATCAAGCAATAATCATCAATCAACTATCAATCATTAAATCATTAACATTAATAGTGCTAAGTTATATCAATAAACTGTCGAACATTTATATCAAGTGTTGTTCTTTATCATTTATCATCAAATAAACTATAAGGTGTGTGGTGCTGAACATAGACCGTACAAACACCATTTTATTATTTTATATCGATAGAGTTCATTTTAGAAAGTTACTTCAAAGGAGGTTACTCAATTCATCGTAGAAATTACCAGCTAAGCTAATTGACAAACAAATATACGAAAATAATGGTAATAAAAATAAGCACCGACTCAAAAAAAATATTTATTGTGCTTATTATAAACATATGACTGCCTCGGTGGCAAGTTGTATTACGGTACGACTGCAATGCTGAGGTCTCGGGTTCGGTCAACGGGTCGGGCAAAGTGATACTGGATTTTTCTATTCAGTATCAACTCGGAGCCTGGAATTTGTGTCCAATTTGGCGATAGGCTCGCCCCCTATCACATCATGGGACGGAATACGCACGACGAAAAGTACGTACATTAGTTGCACCTCTGCCTACCCCTTCGGCGGTAAAATGCATGTTTGTGTGTATAAAATACTTGCTGATTGGCAACTTCACGCCTGGGAATACGCGTCGCTGAATATAAACATTTTTTTCGATTACAGTTCCAGGCCGGCTCTAAACATCTAATACGACATTTCAGATGAATTAATACATACACAACAGCGCTTTGGTGTTACAATAATGTTAATATCGGACGCGTACACACGGCGGTTACAAGCGGGCTAATTTGCCCTAGATCTCATTACCGATAGCCATAGATTTATGAAATCCGCCGCGAATGAGCACGCTCCGTAATCGCTTTATAACGCTTACCGATGGCTCGATTTATGATAAAGTATTTTTACGCGGGGTGTATGTAGAGACGCAAGCGAATAAGTACAGCGAAGACTACGGGTGGGAGGGTTACCGGTATATTTTGGGTAAATAGCGACCATTGTACACCTGCGTTAGTTCCTTGTTAATGCTGCTTTAGGGATATTAAGTATTATCGTCATATAGTGAAGTATGGCCATAACAAAGATTCCGTAAAATACTAGAATATGGGTGGTACACAAAGGTACGTATATATTTTTTTTTCACGGATACGTTACATTGTTTTTTTTTATGACATAAAATGAGACGAGCATGCCGGCCGGCCATGCCTCACACCGCTATGGGCTGTCACATCTAGTGTAGTGGAACTCTACGTTTCCATTTATCAGCCGGTGAGCTGAATTAGATCGTTAATGGAGGATTTAGTTGGAAATTTTGGTCAATTTTGAATGTAATTTAAATATTGATGTGTTTACATATTTAAGCGTTGTTCGAATACAATTCGAGAGGGATTTGTAATTTGATTAGAAACACCAATTGTACGCCCACTTTACTCTGATATACTTGTATGTATGAATTTCTAATAGTTTGTGATCCAATAGAAGATCTATCGAGTCGATTAAATTTAATATTCTGGTCTAAATTCATGTTTGTGGTGACCGTCTATAGAGCATCGTATTTTGTTGTAACATTATAATTACCGTCTTCAACCTTAAGTGATGTCCACTGCTAAATATAGGCCTCCCCCATTTTGTTGTATGCAGACATTCAACTACACTTTAGTAATTAGTTTAACTTTATAATGAGATTGCATTGTTCTATTATCTACTACGTCAGTGTACAAAAATATATTTTTAGCATGCGATATCGCAGCAAAATAGAAGCAAAAGCCTTACTCATGGATAAAATCCTAGACACGCGAAGAAACGAATTAAAAAAATTAAACGATAAAGAAATTCGTTGTGAAATATTATTGTAGTTACGGGTGGAGTATGCTTTGCAGTCATTGACCTTGGAGCATCAATAATATTGTAAGAATTTATTTTACCGCAACAACGATAAAAAACAGCTATCATATTTACAACTGCAAACAGATATTTATCAAACATTTATGTAATTGTTTAAGTTAAAAATTATCTGTAACAAAAAAATATTAATTTGAGTTATTTGTAAAACATAACATTTAGTTCCTTTTGTTTTGCGAATAATGTTAGTTACTTACTGTCTGGGATATATTTACTGGCATAGCGTTGAAATTTGAATTGGTCGTCTAGGTTTTCGTAATCAAGTATTGGAACAGCTACACAGATACCACCAACGAGACACCTTGCATCTCTCGCTTTACAATTACGCTGGCTACAATGTCCTTTAAAACGGAACACAAAAGCGCATGCACACTGCAGCTTGGCGGTAGAAATAGACTTTGCAGTGGTGCCTACATTGGCGGCCTCGCGCATAGGATAGACCTTACTACCTACCAGTAAGATTGACTTGCTTTCCCTAATGTACAGGTGTTTACACCATCTTGTTGTTCAACTCACGAACGAGACTTGTCAGACTGAGTCACGGTATTGGGTATTTCTACTCGTCTTCGTTCGCTATTCAGATGAGTACACATATATCAGATACATACAATGTCGTCGGTGCGGCTGACGAAAGCTATTTAGTAACAGTTATTCATGTTAATGTTTCAGCCGTGGTAAAGTCAAGTTACCGGTCTTATTAAACTGGACGAGCGCGCAGTCGCTTCACCTTGCTGTGAAGTCACCTGCAACTTGCCAGTGTAATAAAAACCTTATCTATACCTGACTACGAATCAAACAACCCGTCTTGCGCTATAAACATTTAGCAATATTCACGACATAAATGAGCCATGGGATAGCAATAAAACAATGTGCGTTCACTAAACAGTAGATTGAATTTGAAAATTAGGCGAGTGCAGCCCTCAAGTGAATATTCTGGAGATGCGTTAGGCACGGCGCAAACGGCTGATAATCCCTACGATTATAATGTTACTAGAAAAGAAAATATTTTATGGTAATGAAATTACAGGACAGTGAATCAATTTTCGAGGTATAACAATACAGTCATTTAATTTAAAAAGTTTGCTATCCAGCTCTTGATATACAATAATATTTTGATTATCTACTAATAGGATACAAAATATTTTAAAATAAAGGAACTGTCCAATATATTGCATTTTGTTTACATACAGCGAATTTAGCAGCATAAAGATGTCCGCTTACGTTGCACCTTAAACGAATCGCCTTCGGTAAACATTTACACGTAGAAATGTAGCTCGAATCGAGCGATTTAGATAATGCTGTTCAAATACAAAATCAATCACAGCCTGCACACGCAAACAGTTATTACGCTTTCAAAAACAGTTATTTGATTAATGTTAGTTTATGTACACATTTGTTTATTAATGTATTTTATAACAACTAGTTTAAGCATTGGTGGGTAATGCTAGCGCCCAAAAGCTCCTATACAGCTATAGGAATCGTTGCTGCGATGCCAACCTCTAAGAATAGGGAAAGATAATTTGAAACGGCGAGTGAATTATTTAAGCATCTGTTATATTCGCTGAACGTGCAAAACGCAACAGCAAAACTGCCAGTTCACGATGGTTTTCTGCGAAACATAAGTATAAATCCACTCCAGCCGACTCGTTCATGCCGACATAACTTTGCAGCCTAGCGAGCTCTCGAATTAAATTAATTGTTATTTGTAGATTTATCTTTAGAAGCGACGGTGTCTTATTTAAGCACATTAAGGCTTGGAATCCCTTAAATACATAACTTCTGGAATATGACAAGAAAAGCATTTTTATTACAAAAGAAGACGTCCCGAGGTTCCGAGCCCGCGATATATCATGCGTCGCGACCAATGTCTAAATGCGCGGTGTCGGACACCAAGACGACGTTCTCAGACATTCGTCGACATAGCCTTGGGTGGCTATTCTGAATTAACTCGAAATGAATTGGGGTTCAGCTAAGAGAGGAGTTCAATATTTGCCGTCTTACTCGCTATTTGTAATTTATCGTGAACCGCATTAGGTACATTGTCATAGTAATCATCATAGTCAAAAAAAAAAAGTCATAGTGTACTATTGTTATACAACAGCATGGTCAGATCAGTGCTTGAATATGGCTCCGTCATTTGGTCCCCTTTCTATTCCGTCCATAATGATCGCATTGAAAGTATTCAGAGAAAGTTGCTCAAGATTCTGTGCTTTCGTATGGGGTTGGGGCGTGCTCTGTCTTCTTATGACGAGCGCGTAACCAGATTCAAAGTACAAAAACTTACACTAAGACGGAACTATACAGAACTAATATATCTCTATAAAATTATTCATTCACATATTGACTCTCCTGAATTACTGGCTTTAATAAATTTTAACACCACATTCCGAATCCGTAATCCAAATGTCTTCATGTTGCAAGTCTATAGGAATAACACCTCATTCTATAACCCGATGGTTCGCATGTGTCGGTCATATAATGATTTGGCGAAAAAACACAAACACCTTGACGTTATGAATGGCAGATTTGGATCATTCTCAAGAGATTTCCAAAAAATAATATTTACTGGAAATAGTTGCTGTTAATTTACCCATATACTGCTGCTCTTTGTTTTATTTTTATTATTAATTGTATACAACACAATAGTTTTAATTTATTTTAGTCCGCACCTTCTGTAATTTGCTCATATAAGGGCGCATATTTTGGAATACAATCTAGTTTTAGTATAAGCCTTTATGTTATGTAAAATGATCATGATTGTACTCTGTTTTGCGTCTTAATTAAATAAATAAATAAATAAATAAATCATCTGACAGAATATGTTATTATGTACTGGACAAAATATGATTGTAAAAAAGCTTTAAATATATTGTAACCTTTGTTATTTTTTCAAGGCCGACAAATTGTTTCCTTTACATGTCTGCTTATAGCAGATCAAAATTACTGACGACCACCGAAAGCCGTTGCGTCTCGCAGTTGTCCGCAATGTTGTGCCCGATTGCTACTGGATGTAGTAAATCAATCGCGACTGCGCAGTGGACCACTATTGTTATAGTTAGTACGTCATATTATTTATCCGGAAAAGCCGACTCGTGTCAGGCTACTGGCAGTAAGGCCAATAAAAAAAAAAAAAACATAATTTTATTAGAGTTAATTCCTCCCCCAAACAGATTTCGAATCCTATCGATGTTCGGAATACTACAATTCCACCTAAAATTCCGCCAGCGTGGCTCTCGCGGACACTCGGCTATCGTAATGCGATCGAGGCGAGTTAGCTCGCTACATTTGCTGGCCATCCCGCGTCGTGCAGGAGTAATATACCCGTGTTCAACATATTCGAGAATACCAGGATTTTAGTGCTTTTTGTTCGACCCTTTATCACGTCGCGTGATAGTCTCAGAAACAATGCTGAGAAGTCGAATTCCAAGCTGAGACAAATATTTTTGCATCATTTAGGTTTAAAGTATGACAATTGCGGGTACGCTTGTATTTTATTATCCGACATAATTCTAGTATACTAAATTGTAGAATGTAATGTCTAAGAATAATACTAGTTTGGTAACTTAAACAAAAAAAAATATTTTCATAATATTAACTTAAATTAGAGAAGAATTGGGCAAATTGATGGCATCTTCCTATCTACACTAAAATCAGATCTATTACCTACTTAATGTTAGAACTGTTACATTATTCCTAGTATTAATTACTTAATCGAAGTACGTTTCAAAAGCAGTGCTAATGTCAATCTGGAACCTTAATGTCAATGTTAATACCTACCGTTGGTTATTACACATTATTATAACATAGCTAATATGTAACATCGTGAATATACCCTAATCTAAAGATTATCTAATCTAATCTTTAGCTGCTAATAAAACTAATTAAATGGAAGAAAATCTCGTTTTTATTGCACCAATCGGTTTTATCAAAAATCCGGCGATGAGAACATCAGACGTCATCAAAAATTGTATTACCTGCGGAAAATGTCGGTTTTTATGTTGAATTCAAACGATGGTAAGCGACACGTCCGCTCATAAATAGTAGCAACACCATACATAACTTTGAGCTAAAAAGTACTGCGTGGCATTCCACTGTGCTCTTCACCCTGAGACATAAGATGCTCAAACTGGAACACAACTGTGCATGTTTACTGCTACTTGGCGGTAAAAATTTTATAGTATCTCTAGTATTTTATGGAGAAGGAATGTACAATATTCTTAGTGCCGTAAGATGTGAAAATCGACAATAATGTTATGTAGGAGCATTTCTTGATACTAAAGGACACGGAATTGTTTGAATAAGCCGAAGATGTGCATTTTCTATCGTTTGCAAACATTGTGTCGGCTCTAGTAGAGCATAGAGGTTAAGTGAAAGATTCCTAGTGCATAGAGGTTAAGTTGCTTTTGGAACACGTTATTGAGTTGATCCAATACCATAATGTTCATAGGTTTTTCAGCTCAATCCTCATTGCAGTTATTTTATGGGTGCCGGGGAATATACGGAAATAAAATACCTTCATAAGAGCATTATATACTTAGACGATCCGTTTACGACAACTCATGGGATTATACATGTTATCACAGCACCCGCTCGATGAGGTTTCAAACATCCCGTTTTTGGCCCCCTCACCAGCACATGTTCATTTTTCCCGCGGGCGGGAATCCCGTGGATTATTCGTAATCCCGTCACCGGTAAGTGCCGTGTCGCTCCCGAATTCAATATATTTCCTCTATTTTTAGTAAATGCGATGAAATGATATGACACGAGGCAAGTAAGTGACTATCGGTTTATATTTTATTTGAAAAATGTTCGGGAATTTTCGCGTATTAAAGACGTGTATCTATAATCTATATTGTACTGGAGTTAACGGATAAAAAATTTATGAACAATAATCCATATTGATAAAGTCATAGACGTGAAGTATCAAGTCTAGTGATTTAACTTGAGAGCACATTGTATCCGTCCTCATAATTATAATTAGGTTAATTATTTAGGTGGCAAGTGCTCGGAGAGGCCGCACCGACCCCCCAGCCTGCAGCCTCACACAATCCGTCAAACATTACATTTCATTACTTTCTCAGTTTTACCTTTCACATTATATATTTCAGCGAATTAACTGTATGCAACATAGCTCATGTTGAATATTTACTCAGTTTAAAATATAATTATAATAAATATTTTTTAACACAACCTTTGTACTTCAACGCAGCAGTAGTTTAACGAATGTGCAATGGACTGTTGAGTTTTAATTTCGAGCTGGCTAATCGACAGAGACTGATAATTTTTCTGACAAAGGTTTACGAGTACCGTACCGAACATTAGAATGATTTTGGACTTTGATTTTTCTGATGTATGGTTTCACAGGGAGATGCGAGTTATCCCGCGAATTTTTTTTTAATACTGTATGTAGAAAAAATTACGCCATTTTCCTTTATCGGGGGTAGGATGAAGTGTAAGGCGCATTTTAGATATATCGGCTAATTTAGAATGTGCAGTATGTTTCTCAGTGAAAATACTTAGATACATCACCCAGCCTTGGGAGTAACTGCTTACTTAGTGAGCATATTAGGATAACTCAGACGACCCAGCATTCAGCCGCTCCAGAAAAACTGTCAATTCGTTTCACATTAATAGAAAGCCCATGACCGAATAAAAACCCAAAGGATAATACTCAAAATGTGCGAACACGAACACAAAAAATAGTATTAATAGAATTCCCGTCGTAGTAAGGTCGAATGTAACAAATATCCAAAAATCGGTGGGTACGAGCCGAGTAAGCGTAGGTGCTGCTAAGCGCAAAGCGAAGATCAATGGAAGACGTATTATGCTATTATCTGGGAGCTGTTACACGGCGCTAGGAAAAAATTAGGTCATAGAGAAATCTGGGGAGCGTAGCGCGCTGACGGGCCCGTGAGGAATGCTCCCGTTGGAATGCTTTATTATTATAAAATTGTTTTATAAATGTTTTTAAGTGAAATTGTAGCAACTGATAATAAATATACTAGATTTCTCTATGATAGTGAATTTGGGAAGGTACGACCTATTTAGTGTTGAGTTGTGTTCCTAGGCAGCAATGACAGTTGTTAAGGGTCTTTATGACGAAATAAAATTAATATCGGGAATGATTTGAATTACTAATATTTTATCTTTTCATGAGCTCACTACATGGATGTAATATAATACACACCTACCCATATAACTTCAGAAGGTAGAGTATGATCATAGCGGAGGTAGGGTCCAATCAATGATCTTTATTTCGACAGTCTGCTTAACAGTGGTAGGACATTGCCAACTTGAATTATAAATTAGTGTTTTCAATTGCAGTTAACCGCTAGTATAAAAAATTAGCTTAATATAAAAGCAACTTTAAAAACAATAACACTAAAAATAAATTATCTATTAAATAATTTGATGGCAGTGGGAACAAGGTGCTTATCCCGGGAAAAAGTTTCGTCAATTAAGTTAAAACCTACTTACGGGCTGTTTGTAGAGGCTCGGGAGATTCGGGAGAGTTCGTGGGGGGGGGGGGGGGCTCGGCCCAGTTCGCGCACATTTTGAATAAATTCCACTAAGCCCGCGATAGCACCGAAATAACTCGCCAGCGTAGTAGGGGATGGCGTGGCGGGTTAACGACCTGTGGGGGTGCGACTTGCTGAGATTTTTTTAAATACTAAAATATTAGATAAGCTCGATGCTCGTCTGATAGTAGACGTCATGTTCGCCATAACAAAAATTCTCGAAACAGAACTTTGTGTTACGAAAACGACATTCTTTTTAAAATTAGGTAGGTACTTATGCAAAATTGAAAAGGTTCGTCTGAATCGATCCATGCTATAATAAAATTATATAAACTAAAGAAACCATTGAGAGAGTCATCTAGTGGTAAATGATCACACAGCTGTTCAGTAAAATAACATTAAAATTGCAATGATAATTTTTAAGGAACAATATTAATCTATGTACTTAAAATAAAAATCTAAGAGCTTTTGTAATTACCTACAATCAACGGAATAAACCCACGTGTGGGATAAATAACAGCAATTAAAGTGTCCGCAATACGACAGTAATCATTGCCATAAAACACAGATGGAGATTCGAACCTGCGCGTTACTGGTCTCTGGTTCGGCACAAAGAAACCGCTCTTGAGAGATTTGTGAATGAGGGCATCGGTAGTAGTATGGACATATATTTATTTAGACAATAATTGTATAGAGCTATTTATCTAGTATTTTTTGAAGCTATATTGATTTGAATTAAAATCATACAGGATGTTACAGCTTAATATGTGTAAAGAGTTCCGCTTGCAGTGTGTAATGGGTTTTCATTGTTTTTTTTTTAATATATGTGGAATTTAATTACTGGATCCTTTTAAAAAAAATAGGAACACTCCAAGTCAGTAACAAGATACAACCATCAAGTACCGATCAAGACACTTTTAAGTGAAGAAAGCTGGCCGTTACCATGCAGCGAGCTCCCATTCTCGGA
Source organism: Lapara coniferarum (assembly GCA_949316025.1). NCBI lineage: Eukaryota > Metazoa > Arthropoda > Insecta > Lepidoptera > Sphingidae > Lapara > Lapara coniferarum. The sequence continues at coordinate 18,679,809 of OX438934.1, read as the reverse complement.
CTTCATCGGTACCTGATGCTACGGCGAAGTCTGCAACTAGCAATATTATGAGAACTATGAGATTTTTTTGATAGCTCACGGTCACACTACTGGATCCCTTCATTGGTGTCTGTCACTAAATGTTCATGATTCATAAATAAAAATTCAGAACACCAAATGCAGTCAACTCTTTCCGTTGTTTCAGCATTTGAGAACGGGACAAAAAATAAATTGGCGTGTGTCGTCGGGGCGCGTTTGATTTACGTGCGGCCGCGCCGCTCTGAGCGCACCTTGGTTTTTGTCGCCGTCTCGCCACCTCGCCACACATCGCCCATTATACTAAATCGAGCGTGTTTTTGTACCGGCACCACTTTAAACGTGCGTTACTGGGGAGAAATGACCCGCCTTTATCGATATAGCGTGACATTTTCTCTTTACGAATAAGGGCTATAGCACATAGTAATTTTAGCGTCTACACTACTTCTTCTTGTGTTCTACGGCCGGTAACTATGATGAAATCACATCTTTTAAAATCGGTGTCTAAGACAGAATACATTCTAGCAAATAGTTTAACTTAAGTAAAATAATTATGAGGTCTTTTTCCGGGAACGGACAGTTCCAGTAACTGGTTGCCAACGTCAATCAGATGGTTTTCTTTTGACATGTCCATACCACCTCAGCCTGTCTTCTTGTTGCTTGTCCGCAATATTTCGTACTCAGAGACTACTGCGCACATACTCGTTTCGGATTTTGTCCTTCTTTGTAATACCATACATCCATCTCAACATCTTCATTTTAGAAACACTGATGATACAGACATTCTCCTGTGTGACGACTAAGTCTCACTACCGTACATGAGGACAGGTCTAATTATGGTCTTATAAAAGAGCCCTTTAAGTTTAACAGGCATCTTTTTGTCACAAGTGACTCCTGTGATTGTAACCTCTCACCACTTGAGCTGTTCTGCTGCTATGTGGTGCTGAATGTTGTGATTTAGGTCTCCTGGACTATTGATCATGTTTGTCAGGTATTTATACTGACCAAATTAGGTTATAATTTAACCATCAATGCTCACCGGTTGGTCGTTAGGTCGTGGATCATTAAAAGCCATAAACTGGGTTTTGCATCACTCAGCAGCAAACCACCCGATTGCCGCTGGAGCTTCCAATCTGTGAGCACTTGTAGTAGAAGTAACCTGATCTGAAATTCAATGGGAAACATAATATGATAACTACAATATTAAATCGAGGTAATTTGGTTCCGCATTATAATAGGAAGCAAGTAAAACGTCATAAAATATTCTACAGCTGGGCAACTTTTATAAACGTTGGTAGCTCGACCTCTCGATCTCCAGGACATCCATTTCACACTTAGTACACGTCCACCGGATCAAATAAGCAGCTTAACAATTTAAACACAACATAATAATATTAACTATATCCAATAAATAAATCAAATGATCAAAATGATGAAAACAACAGATTGAAATAACACCCCGCATGGCGTGACTTTATCAGAGACAACACCAAATTTGAAAAGCTAATTATAAAGCATATGCAGGCGTCGACCCGTCGCGTGCCGAATATTTGCTAGCTATTTCGCATAACAGGGAATTATTGGGGATTAGCGGATAATCTCTTTATACGGTCCGTACGAGCGTTTTTACGTTTTAATCCGGCGAGTCGTGGCCAATCGACCGATATCGCATGAGTACTTACCCAATTGTATTAACATTTGTTATTACTCTTTAATAGTGTCATTTTATTATGCTATTCTTTGGTAAAATGTTGTAATTTTAAGGCTTGAACAACGGTGTATTACACACTACTATTATGTAACATAATATTTTAATAATACATCGTGCTGTCTCTAAAATATCTTCTTCTAGTGTGATTTAAACTATTAAACGAATTTTGTGAATCTCTGAGCAAGGTTAAGTTCAGTGACGTTAAATTCATGTTCTTTACGCGACTGCATGCCGAGACCAGTTGGTACATCACTACATAGTATAAAACACAGTCGCTTCCCGCTGTCTGTCCCTGCATCCCTATGTATGTTTAGAACTTAAAAAGTACGTAACGGACGTAGTGAAGTGAAGTGACTTTTGTTTAGGAAAAAGCTTTAATGCGGGCAAAAGCTAGTAAACGTATAAACGAAGCCCATTCAGCAATAGACTACATGCATGACTCAGCCTGCTTAGCATTTTCTAAAACAATAAAAAATTTAAATGATAATGAATTCAACCCTTTACTGTTTACATTCCTCATTGTAAAAAAAGCGTTGTTCATGTGAAAACACTCTTTTGTACAGGGTATATTGTGTAGCAATAAATTCTGTAAACAGTACGCCAAAGCCCGCAATGAATCATGCGGACACGTGCCAATGTGACCGACCCCGACCAGCGCGGGGTGATTGCCCTTTTTCGAAAGTGAATGGTTTTTAATTGATTGATTTGATGACTAATTCGTTTGACGGGAAGAGTGAATCTATTGATTCATCATTCTCCTGCGTACCAATACGTTGGGATTATAAAATACAAGGATTGCTCGCGGCTCCGCTCGCGTGAAAAAGTTTTTCCGGGACAAACATATTATCCCGGGATAAAAAGTAGCTTATAGCACTCGGGAGTAATTTAGGTTCCTAATAGTGAAAGAATTTTCAAACTCGGTTAAGCAGTTTCTGAGATTCGCGCGTTAAACCAAACAAACAAACTCTTCAGCTTTATAATATTAGTATAGATTATTTTGTTCTTGAAGAACTTTCATAAAATTTTAGCAAGGACTCACTGTGTCATAGGTACTCTCTGTGTGTGGCGACCTCAATGTTTACTTTCACTGCTATAAGCAGCAATACAAGTACTGTTCGATCCTGGTTGGAATAAAATTATAAGCAATCAAAGACACTAAACAGTTATAATCTTAGAACTCTTTGTAAGCAATCCAAGATTGACAAACTCAACCTTAATTATTATCATGATTATTGAATTAAAGATATTACAGTGTTTGTCGCAAGAGCATTACAAAAAAAATGTCCATTACCTGTATGGTTATTCCAATTATTTCTTACACTATCGGTGAAGAATAACATTGTGAGGAATCCCAGAGTACCTGTACGAAAGTTCTCCTGTTTAGGATGACAATCGCAGTACATTATTTTTATTCAATCACTGCATGCGGAGTCTAGACATTGCGCTATTAAGCAGGCAACTTGCTTGCTTGGTTATTCAGCAGGATAAAGATAAATTTTATTTTTAGAAAATAGCAATTTTCTATCTTTTACGAAGCTACTCGGGCCCAGCTGTAGGATATTTATTATACGAATGATATTAATATCTTCTACATCAAAAGTTAAAATCATGAATACAGATTTTAAAACAAGCAATTTACCTGCCTATCTTCTATTTAATATGAAAAGAAAATTCAGCATAATGAGATCAAAAATCCGATATACTCAGTAGAGTTCTTAATGTTTTAATCATAAACCCTTCCTGGAGACTTGTAGCTTTTCTCTAAGAGGTTGGATTAGAGCTCAAAATGGTATAACATGAGTACAACAAGGTTTGTTTAGAAGGAGGAAATTAAATCACTAAGATATTGCGTTGAAACGCGCCGTGTGCTGAGATTGGAGTCAGGGGTTGAGATTGGGGGACTATAGCTCAGCTTTTAGGGGAAATAGCCAGTTTCCTGATTTTTGTATACAATATACAACGACTACTGCGCCAAACTTCGGGTAGGCAGAATCACTTACAGTCCAGTTGTAAATAGAACATGGTTTAGATTTTACGACCCGGCTGTCTAAAATCAATCGACCCTTTCTGTGATATAAAATAAATCGTCTAAAAATCCATAAAAATGTACCCAACCTGAGATTCCGATATAGAGACTACCAGCACTTATGCAGCTAAATCAAGAACAAAACACACGCTTGAGCTAATAAATAAAAATTCTTGACGTTACTGTAATAGTCGAAATTCCCGCCACGTCGCGTCGTAGACATCAATAACTTTGTTTATTTGCTTAATATTTATTGGCCCATTTCCTAACTTCACGTCGGGGGACATGATCCCCGCTCCCTTCATCCATCCAAAAATCCGTGCTGCGGCATAATGTCATCCCTTGCCGTCGAGGGGTGGACTGGCAATGAAGTCGTGTTGTTTGCCCCTTTAAGTCCAGATTCCGCGATCACTTTACATAATTTTGTAATAGTGTTAAGTCTATTCGGGTGTTAATAGGTGTTAATGTCGTTGATGAAGGAAAGCCTTTACTTTAATATCCCTTATATTCTAAGCAGTATAGTAAGTAAACTGGACAACATCAAATACAAATTAAATATTGACCTGTGGAGCTGATCGGTGAGCAGCGTTATATCTATCAATTCGTCACCACGTTATCAGCCTGTTATAAATGTTTAATCCGCGGATATACGGGCTTCTCACGGAATAGACAAACATCTAGACTAACGAGACAAATCATATCTAACGGCTTTAGAGATTGTTCCCATAAAAAAGAAAATCTAATAAAATTTTACATAATCATTAATTTAAATGCAACAATTCCCGTCCAAAATTAAACAGCGCGATGCAAAACAGAGCAAACGATTAGACGGATTAATAACCCGACATAATTAATTTTTAAAAATATTAGCTGTTCCCTTCGTGGATTAATTCGGGAATTTTCCTCCAGAAAAATCCCTTTAATTATGAGCTTCGATATTGTAGACGTAACTTACGGCGCTGTTTTCTCGGGACGCCGAGCCCACCTAAGGACGAGTTAAGTGTTTGCTAATTGACTGCAGTATGCGCTTTCTCGTTTTTTGGTGAATGTATGTTGTTTACATCGAAGGCTGGCACGAGTAATGGCCCGTAATAGTAAGTGGTCAGCCTGCGATGGTCCGTAATGCTGAAGAACACGTAATAACATTAGCAAACTATATATAAGGTCAAGAATGGAGATGTGGGATTAATTGGTCTCATATAATTTCTGATAAAAATAATGCAATGTTGCTGTTCATGTCTTTATGAATTATGGTACATATATACATACTCACACTAGAAGGGGTAAAACAGAGACGCGACTAGTGCAGTCACTTTTCAAAAAAATCCAATATCACCTTGCCCGACTCGGGGACGAACCCTAGACTTCAGCACAGCAGCTGTATCGTAATACAACTACGCCACCGAGGTAGTCTTTATGATACATTGATTATAATCGCTAAATCGTACGATCAGTAACATTGATAAAGCATGCTATAGCGTGGATCTGTTTCACAAGCATTACCTACTTTTATATATTATTTAGAGGTTATTGTGCCGAGTGTAATAATTCTACAACGCCATACAGTGTTAATTGATTCGAAGTTGTTTTAACACATGTCTTCCCAGAGAGGTGCTTAGTGTTAATTCAAAATCACTTAAAAGTAACATAAATGATAAATCATCCTTGGTTTTTACAAATCAGGCGTCTCGGCGGATGGTATTTTGATAGTCACATGAAAGGCCGAGTCGGTATAATTAGCCCTTATGAGATGGCAGATTGCCTCTCTCAGTAATTGGATTAATCCCCGCCTTTGTGAGCCTTCGCGGGACGGCAGTGATGCTGCTTTTCTTGCATCACTGTTTTTGTACAGAAATATGGGTAACTGTCACATACTTGCTAAAGGCACATATTATCTTCACTATTCGTATAGGTTGAGGTGATTATATTGGTTTTATACTTTCTGTTTATAGCTTGGTTTCTCCGAGATATCAAATAGGTAGTGATTAATATTTCGTAGTTATATTATGGTACGACTACAAAACTGAGGTCTCAGGTTCGATTGCCGGGACGGGCAGTCATATTGGGGTTTTCTACTCAGTATCAGCCAGGAGTCTGGAATTTGTGCCCGATATGGCGATAGGCTCTTATCCCCCTATCACATCATCTGATGGAATATGCACGGCGAAAAGTGAGTGCTCTAGTTGCGACACTGCCTACCCCTTCGGATACAAAGGGCACGATATGTATGTATGTATAATTATTATATAGAATCAGAAATAAACTTTGCCAGTCAACCGTAATGCCGCCACTGTCTCATTGTAACTGTTTCGAATGTTGCTAACATTGCTGTTGCGTATGCTGCGACTTTTGATCGTCTACAAATCCCAATACTCATATTATTATCATTAAGATATACCAACTATACGATAAACATTATATAAATCATTAATCCTATATTATAATTTTTTATACATGTTAATGGCCTTGTAGTGTCTGGATAATGTTCTTAAATTTATAGAAACATTGAAAAAGAAACAGTTGAAAGCATTAGTAATTGTAATAATTGCTAACAGATGTCGCTAGACATCTCCTTTAAGAGATCAAATACGGAACTTGAAATTGGACAGCCGAGAGTACGGTCGAAATAGCTCAATTGGCAGAGCACCGCCACGGTACGCTGGAGGTCGTGGGTTCAAATCCTGCTTTCGACTGTTTCTTATTCAATGTTTCTATAAATTTAAGAACATAAATCATTAAAATGAAAACGCATAAACAACAGCGTGCACAACTAATTTAGCGTGTTTAGTTGAAACCGAATAAACAATAATTGAAAGGCGGCGGGGCGCGTGTTTCCGCCCGGTCACGCTGCACGCGCCACCGCCCGGAGCACGTAATGAGCGCACTAGCACCGGCCAGCTCATTAACTGTCTGTATACAACGCGATCTGTGTTGCCACTGATCAAATAGTTATTGCACGAACAATATAATGTTGGCAGTACACGGCTCAAAAAATCCTTGTTTCAATAAAGTATAACATACAGTTCATACCACAATAGTTAATACATGTGTTGCATAGGAAATCGGAATTTAATATATAACTTTAAAAGTTCCGGCATGTGCTGAGATCTAATCTGGATCCTCCGCTCCGTTGTCACCGCCTCCTTACTCCACTATCGCTATTTATGCTGCTACCAGAAATTCATTCCATTTGCAAGCCAGTTCTACGATACCGACAAATATATCACGGCCTTGTTCAAATCTTAGACTCACTGGTGATATAGACTAGTGCACACAATGTACTAACATTATAACACGAATATGGAATATATCGCTCCACACCGGCTATAATGACTGTCCATTAGATGATTACAGTAAATTAAATGCGGGTTTAGTGCGGAATATATCGCTGCGGATACATTATACCACAACACTGTCGTGTTCGGAAATTCATGCCCGCGGCAGAGATGTTGCTTTACTTACTGACACGCATAATTTTGCATGTCATGTCATCGTACACTGGACTTACTGTTACAGTTCTCGGCAGTAAGTAAATATTACAAATCAAGCGACAGAAGAGAATTGGCAAGTCAGGAAATAAGGGTCACACAGGTGGGAGTGACAGACGATGCACTTTTTGTGGAGCTGTTGGGAGATATCAACTATCAAGTATCTATCAAGTATCTTATCTCTCTCTTTAGTCTCTATAGTATCAGTAAAACAGCCAAGTATGTATTATTCTATGATCATTTCGATCAGTGAGACTCGTCGCACTTCTGACTTAACGTATCTATGAAAGGGGCTTTTCTTTGAAATAAATGAAATGAAATGAAATATGAAATGAAATAAATTTATTCGAACCCATAAAATGCTATACATTATTTAGATTCACTTTCTTATGGGGTGTCGATGATACACGGTTTATACCGGAACGCGGTTCATCTTAACATTCCTAACGATCCAGTGTGACATGTTTTCCGTCATGCGTACGGTGGTAACACCTTAGCGTCAAAACACGAAATTACGTAATACTATTTGCTCGTTTTAAGAAAATCAATGTGGTTCGCTAAACAGGCGAAGTTATGGAAATCGCCGACTTTAACACGCTTCAAACATGACTGTGCGTTATACCCTCACATGCCTCGTACTACCCTCCCCCCTTCACCACACACTAAGTATTTAACCGTCTTTGCCCGAGTTGCCCGGTGGCAGGTGCACGAGCCCTGTACAATCTGTTTTTAGAAACTGTGCTGTATTTGTATGTGTAACAACCGTGGGTAAAGTTTGAAGCTGATTACAGTTTTGAGAATATTGTGAGACGATATCACCTGGAAGTGTTTTAAAGACCAGGAGTTTAATACAATTCGATAGAATCAAACACTTACTAAAAGCCTCTTACGAACACTGTAATAAAATAGAGTTTGATTCAGTCGGCATCTGAAATGAGAGACGTAACGTATTCTTTCCATATGCACGATGATGCTAAATTCGAAATCTCCAATAATGACTGCAGTATATCAGGCGCTGGGTGGTGGTCGTGGGGCCGGGGGGTCGGGGGGTCGCGGGTCAGGGGGTCAGGCCATACACTACACGTACAAGGCCTGTGAAAAAACCCACCGGCACCGAAATACCGTATTCATGGAGGATTAACGGCCCGATAGTGGCCCTCTCGCGCCATTAAAAGTGTTAAAAAGCGAGCGAGTTCGATGTACGGGTGGGGTTGCAGCTACAGCGAGCGCCATGACTTGCAGATTTTATTGTAAAGTCGGGAATATTAAAGTAAATAGCACGGTACTTCAAGCAGTACGAATGATTGTCGCCAATATATTAAAATCTTATTGTGGTCATATGTTGACACTCGAAGAGGGTTACGTTTTTGCAACACCCTCTCAAAACAAATATTTATTCATTAAATATATGTTTATAATATTAATAATTATATCAGTATTGCACGCAACCAACATTTGCTTAACAGACTCGTCTCGGTAAGATTGAAGCTGAATGCCCAGAACTTCCTACATAATGTAATCGATTTTATAGGCGATATCGACTATTGTAACAAAAAAAGTGATTAGTATTTTATAAACACCTCTTAACTAATTACAACTAACAGGGGCTAGCTTTTCCGTCGTAAGATTTTTTTTTATAGGACAAATGGTATTCGTAATTGGCCGTGAATATTTGTAAGTATAGTACACAACCAAGTCGAAATGTGAAGGTCATTCACATTTTGGCGGCAAAACAAATCAAATATCAGCAAATTGAAAATAATTTTGGCGTCCGCTGCAACTCGCACCGCACCCTACGGCCACCATAATTTATTTGCTTAGCAACAGAAACGCAGCAGGTACAAAAGGCACCGAGACGTGTCTGTTAACGTTCCCTCACTAATATACTATAGTTGACTTGACCCCCGACCCCCCACCCCCCACATATCACGGTGAACAATACACGCTAATAAATGTGGACCATTGTTGATACTCTAGGAAAACTAGTTAATTTTTCGACGAATTGAATAAAGAACATTGTATACATAGGATGGTATGGAAGCTATTTGCAAATTAATGGGAATTATATCCAGTGAATGATAATAATATTACTATTACTAATATTACTATTATTATCATTGCCTCGGTGACTGCCTCGGTGGCGTAGTTGTATTACAGTACGATGCAATGCTGAGTTCTCGGGTTCGATCGCCGGGTCGGGCAAAGTGATATTGAGTTTTTCTATTCAGTATCAGATCGGAGTCTGGAATTTGTGCCCGATATGGCGATAGGCTCGCTCTCTATCACATCATGGGACGGAATAATGGCGAAAAGTGGGTGCACTAGTTGCGCCTCTGCTTACCCATTTGGGGATAACAGGCGTGAATGTATATGTAATGTTAAAACATATTATTCAAAACATATTTCACTGGATAAAATAAGGTTGATGTTTCACTATAAAGTGGCCGATAGCTTTGTTGGGGGAGCGATCTGCCGAGATAATGTCCGGAAGTTCAAAACTCAAGGCACACACCTCTGATTTTTCGAAAGTTATGTGTGTATTGTTTATCAATTATATCGTTCGCTTTAACGGTGAAGGAAAACATCGTGAGGAAACCTGCATACCTAAGAAGTTCTTTATGAGAATTTCGAATGTATGTGAAGTCTACCAATCCGCACTAGGTCAGCATGGATGGTGGACTCTCAGTAGTAGAGGAGGCCCGTGCCCAGCAGTGGGACAGTAAATAATACAGGGCTGGTATTTGGCTGACAATTCTTGTTCTGTCTCATAGAACAGCGAGTGATCTATTTCCACTAGAGTCTTCTTTGCTTTCAAACCACAATATGCTTGTCTAAATCTCAATCCTTCAGGCGACGTGTTGTCTACGTATCACATGAAGCGGTCACTGTGCGTTGATCAAACGTTGAGAGGGCCTCAGCAGTGATAGATTGTGATAGATGAGTGGCGCAAACACGCCGCTGATACCTCTCATGTTCAGAGACTCGAAATAACCTAATTTTCAAGATGTGTTATCGCATTTTTTTCGATACATATCTTGTATCTTATTTGTTTGCCGTATTTCTATTTCTCTTTGGATAATTTTATTTTTATATGCGTTATGAGTGTTTCCCTCATTGTAAAGTAAATAAACGTGTTAATCCAGTGTTAATGTATAATTTGGAGGTTTCAAAGTTGTATGTCCTAAACTGGGAACGATTCTACTTTCCCATCTGCGCAGCTTGTTTAATTTACGATCAAACCAGCGCTGCTTTTCATTTCGAACCAAAAACACCATTGCGAATAACTCAAACAAATTTCTAAAGTAAGTTTAACTCTCGAAGATTGTGGTGCACAAGAACAAGGGTAACGATTTGTAACTTTAACAACTTAAAATTCCTCAATTGTCAAAACAAATAAGCTGAAATGATAAAACAATTCAACGAATAACAACAAAGGCGAGAAATGAGATTCACAAACTTATAAAATTAATTTCGTTAAAATAAATTAAATAAAAGTAATTGATGTAACATTAATTATTGAATGGGTAATCGAATGATAATAAGGCTTCATCTAAATGCTGTCAACTTGTTGCACCCGTGACACGACACATTGCACAAAACGTCGACAATGACGGGTGAATATTTCATTCCAATAAAATTTATTCAGAAACTGAATGTCACTTGAAACAAATATTGCTATAATTGCAAAGTAATTGTTGATTGCTGTTGTTTGCGCCGCCTCACTGGGCCGTCCCGTAGGCGACCAAGAAGTCCACCGCGGGTTTTGGTTGGTATGCCGGTGTAGGGTGTACATGGTGTTAGGGACTCAGTCCAATGCTCGCTCGGATGAAGCTATACTCCCGAGTGTCGACATTGGGCTGTGAGAAAGCAACATAACTTTTTCACTCACCCCCCAGTGGCGGTAGCGATAACGCGTTTTTCCCTGCGATAAAAAAAAGGGTAATGGTCATTTCGTTAGTAAGCCTGGTCTCTATTTGTGGCGACTGGGATCCTATCGATTCTCGGCACCCAACTAACCTTATTTTTCTGGGAATATTATAGCTCTTCATTAAGTTTAAATATTATCGTTTATTATCATTTAGCATTTTTATTGCATCATATGACGAGACGAGTAGGTCGTTCGTCTGATGGTAAGCGATAGGGCCACCCATAAACAGCACCAACACCATTCAGCACCTAGATTTACAAAGTACTGTGTGGTATTCTACTGCGCTTGTCATCCTGATACATAAGGTGTCTCATTATGTCCAGAGTTACACTGGCTACAATATCTTTTAAACCGAAACACAACAGTGCATGCGCACTGCTACTTGGCGGTAGAAATAGACATTGCGGTAGTACCCACCCAGAGAGCCTCTTACGTATGAAAGACCTACCACCAGTATATTCCACATAAATGAGTAAACAAAATACATTAAACTCTCGCGGCTGCGTCGTTGAGCCATTATTCCGCGCCGGCATCCAAGCATCACCTTCATTCGGATTTGAATGCATATTTCATGTAGAGAGCATCTCAGCGCCGAATCTAGTTTGGAGTCGCGGGAGAAGGTGGGAGGGGGCGTACAGTGCGGGGGAGTGCTCAAGGAGTAGTAAAGTCAAGTGGAAGTGTCATTTTACACCTGCGTCATAATTACGAACAATTCCGGGTATTTTTACCCAACTGCGATAGAAGGAGGGTTATGTTTTTCGAGTGTATGTATGTATTTGTGTATATATGTATGTATGTAAATTTGTATGGCCGCGAGTTTCTCATAAACTACTGATCCGATTTAGATGTGGTTTTCGATATTCAAATGTATAGTTTTTAGGGATTGTTTTAGTGTAACTACTGGACAAAATGAGACTTATCAACTTATGTCTCAGGATGACGAGAGCAGTGGAATGTTACACAGTACTTTGTAACTCAAGGTTACAGTGGAATGGTGGTGCCACTCTTTATGGGTGGTGGTGGTAAATTTAACAATGTTTTCGTATATTTGATCTTGTATTTCCTTAGCTTACCTGGCAATTTAAATTAGGTATCGACTCCAAATATACGTATATACTAAGCGAATATAAAGTTGAATTATTTTTTGGTTTGCAGTGGTTTTGAAGTTGGTTTATTTTTTGTTAAAAAGTTTTCATCTGTTTACTCCAAGATTTTGTTGCTTTACCTAAATCACCAACCAAATTATGAGAAGTGAGCGTATTATGCCTCCGACAGCGTTTGTGAACACTGTCAGCTAAGATTAATTATTGAAAACCAAAACGAAATATTCAAAATCTTGTTTTTATCTTTTCAGTTCTTCAATGAATTTAATAAAGATGGGACATTTTGGCGCAGTCGGGTTCTTTGTTATATAATACATGCATAATATAGTATAGAAACACCGATCATTTTAAAGGTTTCTAATGTGATGTCGTAAATAAACACATTATGCGCTTACATTGCAAACGCTGGCTAAACTCTACGAGACGGATCAGAATAATGTACTGCATTATTGTACACCTTAAAAAGGTCAACAAACATGTTCCTGCTGGTACCTATATGTCTATCTCTTAAGGTTAAGCCACAATAATCATGTTTTATTCTTTAATTTTTACGAGAAATGATGGATGGCTTCTTTACGAAGCGATTTTATGCAATACAGCATTAATACTTACCCAATTAAGTACCATAAATAAATTGTGCATTTAATATACCTAGATCAATATGGCCTTTTACAGTATGTAATTTAAATAAACATTTTCGAAGACATTACAGATTCAAAATGCAGGGACATAGCGGTTGCGGCGGTACCAGCCGGGTACCGACGGCTCGTGCGTATGAATAGCGCGTCGAAGGCCGCGCTACAGTATTTTAATTTATGTTTTTTATGTATTCAAATGGATTCGAAAATGGTTCAGGTTTACAATTCGGTCCGAGAAAATGTATTGTCTATACTTATATTATAAAGAGGAAAGATTTAATCGTATGTTTGTTTGTAACAGATAAACTCAAAAACTACTGGACCGATTTAGAAAATTCTTTCACTAATAGGAAGACACATTACTCCTAAATGCTATAGGCTACCTTTTTTTTATCGCGGAATAGTTCAAAGAGGGACTTTTATCCTGGATTTTTTTTCTCGCGATTGGAGCTTTCACGGCCAGACTACTACACTGATTTCGATGAAATTTGATAGGAAAATATAAACCGGGGTTTTTATGGCCGAAAACCATTTTCTGCGAGTGGACCCACAGGAAATAAGTATTGAGACAGTTTTATATCTAGAGGAGGACATAGGCTACTCTAACATAAACCGAGAATTTTATCCCGGTTTTTTTCTCGCGAGGAGAGCACTCACGGCCAAACCAATGAAACGATTTCGATGAAATTTGGATGGTTATAGTTTAAGACCATGGGAGGGACTTAGGCTACATTTATATCGGAAAAAAATAAACCGAGACTTTGATCCCGGGAAATATTTTCTTGTCGGTGGAACTGCTAGAGAATAAGTATGAAGATAGTTTGAGATCTCTTTATATTTTTGTTATTATTATTATATTTAAGGGTATGTCCTTACATCAGTACATATTATAAAACGAAGTGCCCCTATCGCATCTGATTGTCTGAACACGGTAAACTTAAAAACTACGGAACGGATTTTCAAACGTCTTTCACCAATGGACGATTGTTTCAAAAGGAAGATTGATGTGTATTATTCATAAATATTTTGTAAGACAGAAAAATAAATGTCGGCATATAATATTATGCTTTGCTAACTGAGCGAAGCCAGGGCGGGCCGCTAGTTTCGAATATAATGAGAAACCTTTTTTTAAAGATGAAGCATCATGTAATTATAATTTAATTAATCCTTGTCTTACTTGAAAATACATTTGAGTTGTTATTTATCGATATTGGATTACGCTGAGCTCGCCGTATATACCGATTACCAGTATCTACGTCACTAATCATCCGCGACGCTATTTATAGTATGTAAATTAAGCAATGTAATATCGGTCAGCTGCCAATGGTTGTCTGGTCTTTCATCATGCTATACCTATTTCGCTGTAATGAAAAGTATGTGCCGTGATGGGTTGGAGAACTTTAGAAATGCAAAATATTTAAATTTCTCAAACTTCAGTCAGCACACAGTACAAAAAAATATTGATCTAGACTCTGAATGGTACTTACGATAGAATATTGAAGATACTGGGATACGTGTAGTCGAACAACTTAACAATAAAATATCGGTGAAATAGTTCGTCCTTAATTTGACAAGAAGCTAAAACCATATAATGGCACTTCTTTTACGTTTTTACTCTGTGCTCGACATGATCACAGTTTTAGGTCGACGTCGTTTCATATGAAACTAGCTTTGTGAGCGAGTCCATGGGAGATTTAACACTGACTTATATTGCTTTTAAGTTTATTCTCTCCTGTTATGCAGGTGTTGAGTTATTTGAGAGGTGGCGATACGTGCGTGGAGTTTTGTTGACATACAAATTTATGGCATTTTCGATTGAAAAATCGCTTTATTTTTCGTTGGGAGTGCGTTGCGGGTCTTTATAATTAAAAATATAAGTCTTTAGTGTTTTTCAAAATGTATTAATTACTGTATTTTTGCTGTTTGCATTTTTTTTCAAATATTCTCAAATTGTAGTCACAAGAAATTATCGTGATCTTATAACTGATGTTTTTGGGGCGCCCAATTACAACACCCATCTGTTAATACACATTCATGTCGGTAACGCTCTGCGATTGTTCTAGCACTCCAAAATTTATTAGTGCAATAGAGATCACTTACCACCAGAGCCCGCGTGCAATTTACTAGTCTTGTGATATAAAATAACACTAAAGCTGGGATTCTGCAGAATGCGGCAGACGGCAGACGGCAGACGGCAATGGCAGAAGGCACCGGCATGTAACGCGACGGCACACGGCACTACTATGCAGTATTAAATTGTATGAGACCGGTTCCGCACACGACGGCAAATGACGCGCGGCAAGTGACGTCCTGCCGTCTGCCGTTGCCGTCTGCCGCGTCCTGCGGAATCACAGCTTTACAGATTATTATTATTATGACTGCCTTGGTAGCGTAGTTGTATTTTGGCACGACTGCAATGTCGAGGTCTCAGGTTCGATTCCCGGGTCCCTCGGGATTTTTAATCAGTATCAGCCTGAAGTCTGGAATTTGTGACGAAATGGTGATAGGCTCGCCCTCTATCACGTCATGGGACGAAATATGCACAGCGAAAAGTGTGCGTATTTCCACTGCCTTCCCACTTCAGGCATAAAAGGCGCGCGCGCGTGTTTGTGTGTGTTGTGTGTGTGTATCTGATTATTCGATTGTGCTGCAAGCCACAAGTCAATAAAATAAGAGCTCCGGTCCTCCACAGGGCCGATACAAATCCGCGCGCCACACAACATTGTGCTCGCTTCGAGAGGGATAGTCTAATGCACAAACAACAGCGGAATTGTACTATCTCTTCTGTTTATAATATTCTATTCTCTAATAAAAATAAAAACAGCTAGTGTAGGAAGTGGGGCATACAGCTAAGACGGTGATCGAGACTCGAGAGACCGTAGGGTCGATCCTCTATACTGCTGGTTTGGGTTTCGCAAGACCGGCAGAGTTGGTATATCATAATACCCATGATACAGAACAATTGCGTCTTATTTATTGTAAGTCACGATTAAACATATCGTGTATCTGTAAGGTATTTAATTCGGACGTAAATACCAAAAAAGATTAACAAAGTTGCATGTCTTAGAATCTAACTTAACACACTCTATCAACGTATCCTCTAACTTGTGCCATCCAAAACCGCACCGATCGGAATATTAAGTCTCGATCGGAGGCAATGAGAAAAGAAAACAGTTTCACGTAAAACAGATTGTGGTCGCGGGCGCGTCCTACATAATTCATAAGTCGTTAAGCTGATACGTTCTCGGGAATTAGGGAGCTCCCCACACACGGATTCATCCGATCAGCTCCATGTTGCTTGTTAATATTTTCACATGAGATCGCGTTTAGTTCTATGTCATATTCTGAATAATTTTATTGGGCCTAAGTTTTCTTTAATAGAATACACGATAGCAGATTGGTCAATTAGATCATACCACCAGTTAGTAGATGATTATTAACGCTTATAATAACCAATACTACCAAAATGGTGATACATGTTTTTAACAAAAAGATACAATGGGAAAAGAGTGCATATTTTGTTACTGGTCGACCTCGTAGCTTACCATCATTAAGAATTGTAGTAGTAACAGTTATTGACCCGCCCAGTCGGCCTATAACCTAATGCTATGGGTCAGGGAATTGACCTGAGAACTTTACAGTTTCACACCAAAAAGACGCAGTTAATTGTATCATCATGCAAGCGCTATGGCATTCTGTCTTCTATTTGATATTTTTTTAAGAGTTGTCTGACTGATAGATAACTCACAGTTTAAATGAGTGGCTTTTGAACATGAAACTGTGTAAACGAGTTCCATAACTTGGGTGAGGTCTAAAAAGGGCGTTTATAAAATCCATATAATAGCAATTCATATACATAATATTAACGTGCGGCGAGAGCCTAGTTGTGAGTGGAACGGCCTTTCGAAACGAATGTCCGCAGGTTCAAAACCCAACTGTTCTTTGTGAATTATCGCTCTGCAATGGTCCTTACGCTTTACGGGCGCTGTCTTTGGCTGTATTTCCTCCATAAGTACAGACAGAGAGAGTACCCGTAAGGCGTACACATCCCAACTAGAGTAATGTATCTTAAAGGGGCCTCTACGTGTTGGATCCATATCCCCACGCAAGCCTTCCAAAAGGACCGGTCTTCGTGCCGTGATTTCCCGCAGGAAAGATACAACATAATAATAATAATACCAGTCCTGTATTATTATACTGCCCACTGCTGAGCACGGGCCTCCTCTACTGAGGGGGTTTAGGCCTTAGTCCACCACGCTATACGCCACACAATTGGTATATATCAAGATATTATTGGGGTAACATCACACTTCCAAAATGGGCAATAGTGATACTGTTAGCATCACATTAACTTAACTAACGAGTGTACCCAAGATATATTATTATTTTCACACACACACACACACGCACGCACGCACGCACGCACGCACGCCTGTTATCCCCGAAGGGGTAGGCAGAGGCGCAACTAGTGCACCCACTTTTCGCCATTATTCTGTCCCATGATGTGATAGGGGGCGAGCCTATCGCCATATCGCCATTATTATTTTCATTACGACATTAAATGTAGTTGAAGCAGACTTTCGCTTTCTGCATTAGTAAATAGTCGAGGTGGAAATTTCCGAGTAGAACACGTGTATTGTGAGTCCGGGAGAGAACCGCAGCCACCGCAACACCTACAATGGAGTTTCCACCCACTAATGTATAAGGAACTTCTACAGGACATAATGAAACTTAACACCTTATGTCTCTGGATGACGAGCGCAGTGGAATGCCACACGGTACTTTGTAACTCAGGGTGCTGGATAGTTTTTCTACTGTTTATGGGTGGTCGTATCGCTTACCATCAGGCGAACGGCATGCTCGTCTCGTCATTCATTGCCATAAAAAAAATGTTAGTGATTCAACTTAGATATATATATGTGTCTCGGCAAACCGTCCCACTCCCAACCAGACTATCGCCGGTTTTAGTGGTAGTCTCATTATCCGTAGTAATTGCATTGGACATAAAGCTCTTTAAACAGGAATATAACAGGGCTGCTTTGCTTCGATTCTTATTTTATTTTTCACCAAATAATTTTCAAATTATTCGTAAACAAAATAGGTCAAGATATAGATAACAATACTAGCAAAGGCACGTATGAAACTCGACATGAAGTTCTCCCTGCCCCCCTCCGAACACATAACAACTACAAGTGGCACAATATGAACATCGCGGCGGCTCGGTAACCGTTAACGTACCTTTAGTTAGCGAAATATGTTTATTTGTGTTTGTCTCCTACTCTGAGAGTCGGCAACTCAAGCGCTAGTTTGCAGCACACTTGATCAATATTCAACATTACCTCCTTACGTTAAGATTGAGATTAGCAATTGCAAAAACTCGAGAACTTTCTTAGACTAAGTTTTGCTTTTGCCGTTCGAATTTAGACTTTATATCTGTTACTTAAGGCTCGTAACGTTGGAAGGCTAAAGTCCTCGAACCCACAAAGCCCTCAGGCGCAATAAATAAATAGTTGTAGGTGAAACTTTCCGTCAGCGCAACTTCTGTACGTCTTTCTGACTTTTCTTTCGACCTTTGAGTTATTTATCTATCGGGGTTCCGCAGGTGAGTCGACCTGTTTTTGCAGACCCTACGTGATCATGTTGAAAGATTTTTTGCGGCGTGTACATGTGATGCCTTATAAGTAACGCCCTAATATCTTATCTAGTGAAGATAAGTTTTTTGTATTTGTTACAATATTCACAGAGATAGAAGGTGTTTTATGTAGACGAGTTTTTGGAGGTACAAATATCCATTCCACCCACATTCAAATTACCTTTCTTAACGGTCGACGGCACCCCACGATTCCTTTGGCATTGTTGATGTATCTGTAACCAATAAAGGAGCCTATATTTTTGTATTACGTATAAAGAGGTGATCGTAAGGCTTAAAGCTAATAATGCTGCATAATTAAAGGGCAATATACACACACCATTGTAAACAAAGGTACGATAAATGAGAATAAAATGTTATGTTCCACACTCCTGATGAAAATTACAATACATTTTACACAGTATTTAAGTAAAGAAAATAAATAAAATACCTTATTTCCGGTAAGTAGGTATTGGATAGCCAAATATTGTATTGTTTTCTCTGTATTGTAATAATCATAAGCCCGTAGGGGCGGCTTTGTGGCGAGCCGACGCGACGCGGGTGCGTGGCGACACCGCGGGCCTTGGTTCCGTGGGTGCTAAAAGAAATCCCTGACCCTTGGCTTGTCTTAACTGGCCGGCTCGGGTTGGAAGTTGCAAGAGCTATGAACCGGCGCTCCTGGATGGAAGTGCTCAATCTGCGTGATAGTGAGGAATCCAGCTCCGGGACGCGCTAACGACATGAAATCGATGTACACCCATCGACACCCTTAACCAACCTGCACCAATGTTGCGTCCTTGGCATACGCCACTTTTTGGGTTGTCCACCTAGTGGAGGGCAAATCACCGACTTCCTTGAACACATCTTATTTTACCCAATATTGATAGTCCACATAGTCGCAGAAATAAGAAAAATGCGTATTATATTAATGGGCCGGTGAAACCTTCAGATGTCCGATGTTTTTTCCCATTTCGATCGTTAATCACTGCGTTTACGGTATATTGTCTGAAATGCGCGTACAGAAAAATAAATAAACTTTAATATCTATTATATGTCGATAAATATATTCGCTTTAATATATTAAGTGCTTATACAAAAGTTTGGAATAAACAACGTTCTAAATTGCTTCGTAAATAATAAAACACACGAAATGAAAAGAATTTTGTACTTTTGAAATAAATAATGTGAACTTTCAAGTATTGAATGTCCAGCCAGTTTCGTAAGGATTTTTTTTTTATTTTAGAACATTAACTAGCTGTAGGGTTCATTTTCCTTTGCCATTTCTTTATATCTCGCGAACAAATTGGAAAAGGTAAAAACCCATTCGTAAAATCCATAATATCAGCAATAAAACCCACCGATACTAATTCAAGACACAATCATACAAGGAAGGCGTAGCGTCTGCCCCCGGGACCTGCGGAAACCTGTTTACCCATCACCTAAGCCTGTACAATGTAATTTGCGTCGGCAATATTACCGACGGTATTTATTCCCGGACTCATTACATCCGCAGGATCCAATCGCGGGATACCAATTCCGGTGTTGGGATCGCATTGGTGGCCGACTCCCTTGAGTTGGCTTGAGGTTATCATCCAGTTTGTGTTGGTCCTTGTTGCGTGGCATGCTGCGAGTGTGGGGGGTCAGCCAACAGTGGAGGATTTGTTGATTCGATATTCCGTTTATTGGGGAGCTGTCGAACCCGCTCCCCGGTGATCGAGGTGTCACAATATAGTTTTTCCGCTTTATTTCCCTCGCCAGGCCTTGTTTATTTTATAAGTATACTAAATGATGGCTGGTTATTTAATTTTTGGCTGAAACGAATTTAAATGATTAACAGCATACGCAATCTTGTTGACTTTTTAATACATTATATTTATGTCCAAGATAACTACGATATACGGCCTCATGAAATACATTATTGCCACATTAATTCACAAACCGTTTTGTTACAGCAATCGTAAGATAGATTTAAATTACTTTATAATTTACGTATACAATCACAATTACCGTACCTTTGAAATGAAGAGTAACAATTAATAGCAATAGCCTTTGATGACAAAGATGATCATATTTTATTAAACTAAATAAGTTAAAGTAGAATTACGAACAACATTATTAAAGTTTATTAGTTCTAGAGCCATTTTGTAGAACTCTATCTTATAATATGTATGAATTTGAAAAATTATCTCAATGAACGGCACCTTTCTGTAATTTTCTTCTCTATTTCCGCTCATTTTCGAAGTTGGGCAATGCATTTAGGCTCCTTCTGGCTATTAAGTGACTAACGACTTTGGCTACCTACTGCTATAAAACAGATAACGCTTTTGATATAAAGACTACAGGTAATGAAACAAACGCTGTATACGCGAGGACTCAGCCATGCTGGTCACGGGCCACGAGCCGGCGTCGGCTTGCCTCTGCGTGCCGACAGTACCCGCAGGGCTGCCATGCCGCAAGTACACATGAAGTTATTAAAGTTACACACTTTTACTCCTACGAAATATAGGGGCCACCTGGGGTCGCGAGTGGGCGGAAGGGGCCGTCCACCTAATAGTCTAGCCAACTTTTGTGACCCCCGTGATGGACGCCAGCGTGGCGGTTAGGCCTCACGCTGCCGTTGACGCCGAGGGCGTCCTTCGGTGTGCAGGGGCTTCTGAGCCCCTCCCCTCCCCTCCCAACAACAGGAGACGGACCGCAATAGCGGTACGCGCAGGGATGGTTGCGGACGACAACTTAGACATGAGTCGGAGGAAGCCCGCAGCCGTCCCTAATGCGCCGAAGATGACCACCGCGGAGTTTTGGTTGGTATGCCGTGCGGTGTACATAGGTTAGAGACTCGGCCCGGCGGTCGCCCGACGTTTTCAATCTATCCGGGCGGCTCAACGTCGGGTCGTAAGGCACGGTGAACCCAACATAACCGCTCAGTCGTTCCCCTTGAACACTGGACGGTAGTAATAATTCACTTTCACCGCATAAAAAAAAAGTTACGTATACTGTAAATGTATGATTTTGTAGCCCTTTGCGCCTGTTATCGACATTATTTGTACAAATGAAGAGATAACAGATCACTACATATTAGTAAACGGCTCTCTTAATTGCATAGAACAGTATTATTATAATTTATATTAGTAATGTTGATTTGATAGGCTAAGGTTCTTTATAATTGTGTTTCATCCTCCTTTAAAGTTTTAATAATATAACATCTTCATTTTTATTTTACGTTTTAATTCGTATATTCCTAAATTCACGTAAAGATAAGTGTCTAGATGGTGGGCTTCCGTCACACGTACCTGAGTGTCGATAAGTGTAAACAGCGGTGTCAGCCCTGCGCGGGTCACTAAGCCCGCCGCGGCACCTCGCCCAACTTTGCCAAACTCCACCGAGCAGTATATTTTTATAGACGGCTGGAAAACTTGCGCGGAAGCCAGGTGAAAATCAACAAAAAATCCTGAAATACTTTCAGATAATGCAAAGTGTGAAACTTTACCTGTTCAAGCATGATTTGTATTTAAATTGGCCCCTTAGTACTTGTGTGCTGGGGATTAAATATTTAACTGTGCCATTACGGAGGTCAAGTTAATAAATTGCCTAAAGTTTCCTTCCCTTTTTATAAAAGTTTTAAAGACCACAATTCACTTTGAGTCGTGATGTAGTAACTTACCTCGGATAGCTCATTATTATACTCCTTCTAAATTAAAAGACCGTTTAGTTAATGGATTTTAGACCGCGTGTAATAAAGCTTTAATGGTAAACGGGCTTCAGCACTAAAACCACTTTACTTTAACTCTCAAATCTGAATTTTCATTTTACAAAAATTTGAACTCTCTTGGTATATTTAATGGTACCAATAATATAATCAAATAAATAAGTAATAGTACCCTTGTATACGAGAGTCTGTCTGGGAAGATCGCCAAACTATGAATAAAATTAGATAATTTTAATTACATTTACTAACTTTGCTGAAGAGAGCGTACTTGTTATATTTCGTCGGGGATAGTGCAATATCTTGTACTTAGCATTGGTAAATAATGCATAATTGAGAAAAGATATTAAGGGCGAGTTAAAACTGAACGTGTTTATCATTAGTTTGTATTTGTATGGATAGATGTTGATTACTGTAGAGACCGGATTATATGCATTTACATATTTGCATGTGCCGTCGTGTGCGGAATCGGTCTCATACAATTTAATACTGCATAGTAGTGCTGTAAGTAAGGTGCTGTATGGAGTTACTACTGTTCATGGGTGGTCGTATCGCTTACCATCAGGCGAACGGCATGCTCGTCTCGTCATTCAACGCCATATAAAAATAAAGTTCGCCGATATACTTTTGTACGTGTATCTATATAACTCGTTTTGTCTCTACACTAATCCATGATAAAAAAGTACCAGAAAATCCTGTCTATTTAGAAAATTGTACCCTAAAGCCCATCATAATGTAAATAGACATTTAAGCCCAGTAATTCATTGCTTGAATTATGTATTTAGGTCTGAACAATGTTAAACTTGTTATTCTACTATTCTGGCCAAAAATATCTGGAGCACTAAGATGTTTTTATAAGAAGATATTTATGTGACAGAGTCCGGACGTCCCACTTGGTTGGAGGCTTCGTCGTTTCAAGTATAAATAAAGAAAAATAGAATATAAACGTGTCACGGAATATAACGTTTTAACCAAAAGTAAATACTCAATTCAGTGTGAAAATGTTCAACCAACAGCTGTATATAACGTTTTGTGTAACACCTGATAGTACGCACTGACTCCAGAAACGTTGCGGCTAAACAATATAATACAATGGGCTAGTTGAGTTACTAAATAACTATAATTTGATTTTGTTAAACTTCTTAATCACAGTTTCAGTAAAAAATTCTAAAAATTGAGGCTTGAATTAATAAACATTAAAAGTAAAGTCTTTTCCTGGTCAAACAACCTGAGTTATTCTGAAATATACATTACTAAGAGGACAGATGTAAGCATACACACACATACGAGAGGCTGTAATCACTACATTTATGGCTTCTAGTGAGTAGGATCAAAAATCAGTCAAAAGTTACTTACATTATTTTCTGACATGACATAATATTGAACCCAATTACCATGGTATTTAATAATAAACGTTATAAGAACAAGACCTACAACGCTGTACAATAAAAACACATAAAAAACCGCAGCAGTTAAACAGTACAGTGCGTACTGCAGCCGCAAGGAACTAGTGTAAGGGACGTGAGCAGCATGCGTCGCACTCGCGCGGTAAACACGTCGCCGACGCGCCGCCACGCCGCGCGCGCCCCGCCCACAACACGCACGTACTGTTTCTTTATTCATACCACTTACTAGGATTTAGAAACTACGCCTAGAGCTCAGTAGTACGTTGAATTAATAAGGGCGTTATATATACACGGCGAAAAGTGGGTGCGCAGGTTGCACATGTGCCTACCAATTCGAGGATAAACACGTGATGTATGTTTGTGTGTTTTATGAGAAGGTCCTTCGTAGTTACTACGACACAAGGCATAAGTCTCAGTGCGGCAAGAACTATGTGTAACCGTGTATTGGGACCGACATCTCTAGTCCTTAGTGTGTGCAGCCCGAGGCCTCATTACAGATGTTCGATCGCAGTAGCGGCGTCACACAGGTGTGCTCAAGTATTGCCCGCGAGTGGAAAGGCACCAGCCACGCGCTTATGGTCACCTGGATTATATATTTTTTTATATAATTCATAGCACCACTGAGTATATCAAGACAAACAACAACGTTGTAGAAAGAAATTACTATGGACAATGCGTGGGCTAATACAAAAAATACTTATGCCGAGCAAGTCTATTGCCTAATGATAAGTGACACGAAAGTAAAACTATTAAACACATGGCTGTAGTGTATTAGTTACAGAAGTTCTCCGCAGCACTGAATTCCTACCACTCCATATTAGATGTAAAGGCTCTCGCACACGAGTTTAGTAAAGACTTTCACTCATTGACTCCCGCTCTCCTCTAGTTCAACGGACCCGTTGGCTGAGTATCCCCGAGAGGAGCTCCGAGCTAAATTTAGTTAAGATTGTTTACATTAATCCTGTCGCGACTGCGCTGGTGCCGTGGGAGCTGCCGTTCGCCAGTATGACCGCACTGCCGACCTGCGAGGGACCACGAGTATCGCTGTTTGACATAATAATATTATGATTGCATGAGATATCTAACAACATAGCAGTGGCAAAGGGTCCATACAACCCGATCCCTACCGGCTTCCCTTTTGTAATTTATGCAAGCAAAATATTAAATAAAATTATATTATTAACTTCTTCGATCGACTTATTCGATCGACGTAAAATAGTTTGAATAAAGGGCAATAGATGGCGTTGTAATTAATTGCGACCCGTTGCCACGGGAGCCGCGCGAGGGAACTCACTGTCGTTTAGCTTCCCTCGCCGTCTCTTTTTTCCTCGCGCATGTTTGCGTATTTGCTATCTTTGTCTTATTTGTTCATTCATACCGATACATTTTTCGTTCACGGAAAGATGCGTAAGAGGTAAGCCGAGATCTTTTAGCTTCACTATTAACCGACCATGAGTTATTGTTGCTCACCAACTACGACCAACTAAGACTTGCGAGGTCTTTTTTAATTAGAAGCGTATATTTGTATTATTGACGTTTGAAAACTCAAGTAAACAATTTCGCCGGTTCGATAAGATTGTTTTTAATTAGTAAATGTGGAATATAATAATGAATTTGTGAGTTATAAAGTGTTATCAACGTTTGTGTGTAGTGTGGAGGTACTACGTGTAACTATGAAATTGTAATTACAGACTAGATTAATGAGATAGTTTTAAAATTGCGTTATTTACTTATAACCTATAAAAACTTTTTAATGTTTTAAGAAATTGTGAAGTGTTGCTTCGTATTATACATCAATTATTATAAGGTACAGAAGCTACTGCTTGACGGCTCATTTCTTTTGTAAACTGTGTTTTTAAAGTTTAGTTTAAAATGTGATAAAATACCTGCAATTTTTTGGATGCACTAACTTAGTTAAAAGCAAAATAGTACCTAGTGCCTATTTACTGTAAGAGATATCAGATAAGTATGTATCTACCTATTTTAGATAATAGTTTTTTTCTACCGTTTTACAAAAAATATGCTAACACAGAGTATGGTAGATACATAACTTATAACAGGGTAAGAACTATGAAGTGATTTGCTTTACTTCTTGTTTAAATGTTAATCACCTATTCTAGTAGCTGTTATAATGATTTGAGTACTTTTACAAAACCACCTTCGTAATGCATCTAGACTTTTATGATTTTTATAGCGTAATAGGCTAAAATCTAATTATAGTTAGAACGATTTGCAGGCCATATTTATTTATATTATTAACCATAATACTTTGTGTCGGGTTCCCTTTCGGAAAATGTCACCCTTCGCCACTGCAACATAGTACGTATCTAGATAACCTAAATAAATAAATGTATACCTTAAACCTTCACGATAGTTCTGGATGAAACCTCCGAAAAAATGTGGTTTACCAATCTGCTACACGTGACGAAAAGCATAACGAGTTTCGCCAAGCTTTTCCGTCACACATGGTTCATCATCATCATCATAACCGGCCATGTGATGTCCACTGCTATACATAGGTCTCCCCTTAAAATTTTCCAGACGGACCTGGCAAAAGCATTATTATGCAAAACTTACTCTTACATTTCGGAATAACTGACTTGAAATCCATACTAAAATCTCACCATTCTGAACCTCTTTTCATCACAATTAAATCAATAAGGTGCTCGTAAACATGATGTATAATATAATTGTAATTGCCGTTGAAGATTCGTCGCAATAGTGATTATGTAAATGTCTACATTTAGCCAGTTCAAATGGAGTGGCACTTCTTGCGTCGAGATTTAGCGCTATCACAATGTGTCTTACTTAACGTCTATCTTTAGTTGTATCACCTATCGTGTTTGTCGTTATATCTTGAAAACTACTTTGGAAATTACTCCTAAATTTGTAGATCCTACAGGCTATCCTATCTTATCCTATTATCCCTATCAATACTATCCAGATAGATATGTAGTACAACAAAATTGGAGACACCTTAACTAGGTCTATAATATGAATGGGACGGTTCAACTGGGTTGGTACTTGGTACAATAATTTCACAGTGTG
Source organism: Lapara coniferarum (assembly GCA_949316025.1). Classification (NCBI taxonomy): domain Eukaryota; kingdom Metazoa; phylum Arthropoda; class Insecta; order Lepidoptera; family Sphingidae; genus Lapara; species Lapara coniferarum. Next base: position 18,653,114 of record OX438934.1, on the reverse strand, counting down.
AATTGGCTGCTTCACTTTTAGTTTTCAACCGGTTAGTGAGATTACCGATTACCATTTTTCTTATCTATCTATACATATAAAATGCTGGCTTGAATGACTGACTGATGGATGAACGCACAGCTTAAACTGCTGATCGTAGAGACCTGAAACGTGTAGGGTGGGTTCTTTGTATGATGTAAGCATCCGATAACAAAAGGATTTTTCGTAATTCTATCCCTAAGGGGGTGAAAAGGGGGTTCAAAATTTGTATGGGACAACATGATTCCTTGGTCCACTCTACTTCAAATTTTGCATAAACCTTTTATAACAAAAATAATGGAAGACGAGTTTCGTATTTTATTGAAATGTATCCCCTAAGGGGGTAAAAAGGGGTGGTGAAGTTTGTTCGGGATAAACTCAAAAACTAAGAATGGGTTACGATGGAATTTGGTATGGAGACAGTCCGAGACCCTGGGATGGTTTAAAGCTACTTTTATCCTGGGGAAATGTATTGCGGGACTTTTATCCAGGAAAAACTCTTTCGTGTGGGCAAAGTTGCGAGCAAATGCTAGTATTGTATAAAACGTTTACGTCGCAAAAGGATATCATGTAAATATCGCGCCACTTTTATTACAAATTCTTGGCAATCTTGAAAAATCCCTCCAAAATTGAATCAAGCTTATGAAGAGGGGCGAGGGAGGGGTGAAACATTATAGCAGCAAAGGGGGTTGTGCATAACGAAGTATAGGCGTCTAGACGTCTGCGCGTCTCCACTCGGCCCTAACACGTGCTCCTATTAATTCCCTTCTAAGTATTGTCACATCTTATAACAGTCCTAAGGGTTGCTATGTATTACATTACCGGCACGCTATGATGACCGTTTTGACGTTTGGCCGCTCAAGTTTCGTAATAATTCATAATTAAGTAGAAGGTGCTAATTTCTGAACATTATTGTCTATAGTGATGTGCAGTCAAATTTATGGAATGTATAATTTTAAGACACAACTCTGCATTTGATTTTCGACATCGCTTCACTTTTTTAACGTGTTGAAACGACCTTCATAGCATGCTGGTACTATAGTCTATCGCTATAGAGAATACAGATAGCTATTGTCTTTAGTGGGTCGATACAATAATATGTTGTGATCCTAAGCTTCAACAGTGTATAACGTCCCGGGATCAGTCCGTATATTTGGATTTGAACAAACCAGCATAACCGTGTCAGTTTTCGAGGGATAATTGGCTTTCATTACTCGATACTTTATCTGGATTTCGATCACTTTCCCGTGAACTTTTTTAAAAAAAGGGTAGAATTAAAGTGTATGCGCAGCTACCAAAAGTTTGGTTTCACCAACAAGGATTACTTTCTTAGAGATGCCAAATGAGACCAGTTTAGCAAACTGGTTACTCGAGGCAATGGACCCCTGAATACCATAAATACAAGAAAAACATAGTAAAAATTAACAAATTACGATCTAGTGCCCATTCATTTTATATACAGATCCTCTTAGAGTGAATCAAAGCATAATATACGCTATTAATTAAGATTAATAACTTGTGACATATTCCAAGTAATGGGCTGGTGATGTCAAACGTAAATCTTATTTCCCCTCTATAATAATACTGCACTGCAAATTCAGAGATATGGACACCAAACGTTTCAAACTAATTAAAGGACTAATCATGTAAATCATTAGTTTTAGCTCGCTGCTTCGTACCTCAGTCTGCTCGGTTATGTACACTACAATCAGGTATGTCAGGAAAACGATTAATTTAAGCATAATATAAGGTCTTACTAGTTATATTTTTTAATAACTTATTAACTTTATTTCTTTCCGTATTTTGTTTGCTAACTCGTTTGACCTAAATAATAAAGTTCTAAAATTAATTAATCGACTGTTATATTAGGTAAATGGAAAATAAAAAAAAACTATGAACTATGTAACTCTAAAGACTATTTGATTTTTTTACCTTCATTAGAATAATATCTTGCAGAAGTAATTGGAAACGAATACAGCAACTCTATCGTTAGCGCCATCTAGTGAACTACGGTTGAACTTAACGCATGTATGGTAATTTACATATTTCCGTAAGAATAGCAACTTGAAGCGTCGTTTCATATATTCTCATGGATCGTGAACATTCGTTAATATGCTGAACATTTGCCTCTATAACTCGTTACTTTGTTGTAGTTGAAATAAACTACTAAACGTTCCCTTTCTGACAGGCTTTGCGACGCAGAGGGTGCAAACCAGTTCAATCAGTGAATGTGATGCTATGTATTCGATAGCCACCTCGTGCTCGATGTATGCTGTCTAACTACCGATAAACAATTATATTCTCCAAAGACCTCGTCATAACTCAGAAGTGCTTTTTATATGCCTTCATCTATACTAATGCAGAAGAACAGGTGTGTCTGTACATTTACAGAAATGTGATAAAAAGAAAGGGTGACTAAAGAAGAGTCATGGAAAATAAATCAGCGATTTTTATTATAATTCTTTTCTGTCCGTCTTTTTTTCTGTTTGTTACTGCACATCTCCGAAACTTTTTGACGAATTGCTATGAAATTTGGCACATGGATAGATCATAAATCTTTGATTAACACATGGCTACTTATTCTTTCTTAAATAGTTATTCGTATTATATCTTAATTATTCTTATTACACATTGCACTACGTTGATAACCCCAAGATACTACAGTTAGGTACTATTATGTTAGTAAAATTGAAATTATGTTAATCACGTTATTAAATTTTATTGTCATTTACAGTAACACTATTAAAACATAACAATTAAATAAGGCAAGTTTGTTTTGTGTTCCATATTTGTTTTTGTAGTACTTACTGACTTTTACCGCGCATAGCGTGTTGTAGCTCCGCGTAGCTCGAGCGTAGACACTAAAGGCTCATTAAAATATCCATCGTTCTACGCATACGGGTATTGAGTATTGGGAAAAGTTTTCAGATAAATGATTTGCGTCCATAGCGACAACAAATCATAAAGTGAGCAATTAAGTGAGGCTGGGTCGTTGCAGGACGGTGTGTCGGTAGGTCGGCAGGGCGACAGGATGGCCGCACTCGCAGGAGCCCGCATTATATCACTTTGGGCAATTTAAACGTCCACTAGGCTACACGGCGGAATAAATTCAACAAAGTGTCAGACAAGCGGCTAACTTTCGCACCTGGGCTCGTGGCCTCACTCCGGTCACGCGGGGCCAAGACATGAGGTCGCAGCGGGGGTGATCAATCAACAGTGCGATTATTTTAAATAATTTAAATCTGTAGAAATTTAATCTTACTAATATTATAAAGGCGAAAGTTTGTAAGTATGTATGGATGTATGGATGTCTGGATGTCTGGATGTATGGATGTATGGATGTTTGTTACTCTTTCACGCAAAAACTACTGAACGGATTTCGATGAAATTGGCACACGGGTAGATCATGTCCTGGATTAATACATAGGCTACATTTTATCCCGGGAAAATAAAAAGCGGGACTTTTATCCCGGAAAAACTTTTTAACGCGGGTGGAGCCGCGGGCAAAATCTATTTACATATAATATGTCTGCTATTTATTTATCAGAACGGAAAGATACGGTATAACGAATTTACTTAGAACTTCGAAGACTAAATGCATCCACTGCGCTTATCGATGTCTAAATTATATCAAGACTCAAAGGACAAAACCTGATAGGAAAAGTCAATGTCTTCTGAACAGGAACATAATATGATTGATCACACTTGATATAAATACCACGGGTGTAATATACGGAATCTTGCACGTGGGATACATACATCTAACCTACTAAAACGAGCGGTACCAGGAATTTTAGGACACCAATCACCTACTAAAATTACAGGCAAAGAAACGGCCGTAATGCTATTAAACTCCATTAACCCCATTCAAGTAAAATATTACGTAACCAGAATATGGTGTAATGATGGTTGTTATGGGACCTAATAAGCACTAAGACGTTTGTTAATGACGTAGGCTGAGGGAGTCGCGTGTGCGTGACCGCGTTGGAAAATTATACCTTCGAATTGAGTTTGATAAATTAACCTCAATATTATATTACCTACATTTAATTTATCCAAATCAATTTAATTTCAAGTTACTGTGATTTTAGCGAGTAAATTTGGCATATAACAGAAAATATTTGAACTGATTTTAATAGTTTTTGTTGCCTCTTGTCCTTTCTTGCTACAAAAAATTTTTCCTGGTTGTTCATCTATTGCTAAACGTGACGACTGCCCACAAATATAACTTATATTAGCATTGAATTATAAAGTATCTGCTGCGTCGCACTGCGCTCCCTATCCTGGCATTTTACTTTGTTTCGATGGAACTCCGATGAAATGTAAGGTTGATGTGTATAATAAATTATACCATTTACGTAGATTATGTGTGATTTATAAGGTTTCAAGGCTATTTCGAACTTAAAGAATAAAAATACAAATAGTACAAATCCCTCTTTGACGTACTATGCAAGTTATTTATGAAATGTTGTGGAAACGAGTTTATTTTATGTATTTTCTATTGAAACAAATTACATGTAGTTGATTCTATAATGCGTAATGATTACATCTTCTAGAGTAAATACAGCTATATTTAAGTTCGTGGAAGGATATGTTAATTTTATATTATTTATCAATTCCATATTGATAAAGTTTTATAAAATAAAAGTACAATTTTATAATATATTTTATCGCCATTTTAAAGCAGCGTATCATTTCTGTTATATTGTTTAAACGTTGACGTTTTGTTTACAACAAACGTGACGAAAACCAGCTCTGTTCATAATAATGCCTACAAACATTTTTCAGTGCACCGCTGAATTCTCAGTACTCAGGTGGACGTTTTATATTTACCTACTCTAGTTGCTATCGGACTGGAATGAGTGATGTTTATTTGATTAACTGCTTGCAGTCGATATATTATTTTTACACCGTAGGATGAAGGTGGTTGTGAGGTGTTTTCAAGTATTGCGTTGACAAATCAATAGGTTGATACAAGGTCCTTGTCTCTATAAAGGTTTGTCTCCGCGCATGTATAATCCTTTCGCCCACGAGTAACAATTGGCTTAACTCTAATGCATCAGTGTGGAGCAGGTGGTCAGAATATAGTGTAGTAATGTGGTACTGAGCGTTTTTAACCCTCAGTCAAGTGACTTGTTAAAGTTATTGCTTAGTTGAGTAAAATAAAACGAAAGTACCTTAATTCACTTTAACTATCGTCTGCAGATATGCAGTGTAAGGCTCCTTACGTATTATATACTTCAAAATCTGAACTTAATACTCTCTATTTGAGCAAACTAACGAGGTCGTTACTCTTTATTAAAATTCCCTAAGTTGCTATAAAAGTTCTTTCACTCGTTCTATCTGAAGCATTTTTAAAAGAAACAATATTAATTTTTATTTGTACTCACCGGATTAAAGAATATAAAAACAGAAACAAGTTCAAAGATATGAAAATATACTCGTCAACTAACTTAGCTTCTGAGACGAGCTAAGGAGACTCGTGGGAATTTTACAAGTTTTTACATATTTTGTATGTATTTTTATTAGATAAAGCTTGTAATTTTGTTTGAAATATTAGATCTAGAGCTACGGTTTCCTATATTTATAATATTCAAACAAGTGGAGCCGCGAGATAGGTTTATGTATATTAAAGTTACATCGTTTCTATTTTTAACGTGGCGAAATCTGCTTAAAATACCTCGTCCCTGGGAAAGGAAGGGTTCACCGAGGTCGCCGGCCTACACACACACTATTTCTCGGGGATGGTCTTCTAAGGGCACGTTGCATCGAGTCCATAAACTACCAAACCTACCCAAACTCTACAGTGGCTTCAAATAAACTAAAACTGGCTACGTGGATGTCACCGGAAGTGATCCATCGCTAATGATATCTTGCACATAATTAATCATAAATGTCGTTATAATATATTTAACGCACGTGAACAACGATTAAGGGGATGAAAATGTCTTAGAAATGGCGGGGATGGATAATAGCTTTTAGGAAAAGGCGCGGAGATTAGAAGAGTTTTCTTGTGTTTATAGCAATTTGTTTGTTGTTTGAACGTAATATTTAGTATATTTCTATGAAGTAGACAAAATACTTTGAAAAAAAATCGCTATTTCTTATCCTGTAGCCGTTCATGGGTCGTTTAAAAACGCCTTAGCTTGAGGCATGGACAAAAAGTTTGGGTCTCGCCGGGACTGCCCGCTCGCCACTCGCGACGTTGTCTCAACCTCCAAATTCTGTTTAAATTATTCTAAGTATAAATTAAACGTGATTTGTATAAACGAAACATATACTTGCCTATTCAACATTATTTACAACCTTATACATATTACGTTAGATATTAAGACTCTTGGAAAAAACATCCTTTAAAGACCAGCTATCAATGACTCCTCTCATATCGTGTAGTGCATGTTTATGAACTTCGGTGGTCACTCACCATTATTTTTTTTAAGTCATTGAATGATGAGACGAACTGAGACATAAGATGTTAAGTCTCATAATGTTGAGTAGTTACACTGGTGCTGTCTTTCAAAGCGAAACACAACAGTGCATGCACACTACTGCTTGGCGGTAGAAATAAACATTGCGGTGGTACCCACCCAGGCGGACGTTTACACATGAGAGATCTACCACCAGTAAATTACTATTATCCAGTTGTTATTATTTAGTTTATTTATTTATTAAACACAAGCTGTTTTAACGCCAAAGGGCATTTTCTTCCAGTCTCCCTTACGATGATACAGGGAGACGAAGGAGGTCTATAGGTATTATTGATAATTAAAATACAATGATAATTAATTAATTACTTGCGATGAAAAGGCTGATTTCGGAATTCTTTGATATGTGCCTCTTACACCACGAGAGGGAGAAAATGAACATTAGTCTCCTATTACATAAGTAAAATTGAATACGAGGTTGGTACCTATGTGGCAAATGGTCCCAATTAATTGTCTGAGTATGGGCGTTAGCCTATGAAGTTATTATAAACATAATTTATAAATGACAATAACATGAAATAAAATGAAAATAAATATCAAATAACATGAATTATCAAAGTGTGAATCGAATATATAATAAATAATATATAAGTATATAAAATGTAGAGTTAGTATGTAGTCCGTTAGTCAGCATTTTATATTAATGAGAGCATCCACTCCACACGTGGAACATAAACTACGATACGAGTATAAAGTTATTCGCGTTTGCTTCTGTTACTGTTGTTAAACTGTTGTCATTAAATTCCTTACATCCATTGTACACTGATCCCTAGACGATCATGCATTTCCCCTTAAAAACTGTAACTTCACATCAGCAGAAACAGGGGTGACGGACCAAGTTAGATTGGATGTTACATAACATTGTATGAAACGATATTTGTGATTTAGTCTGATGAAACTAGTTGACGCAAGCTGGTTTCGAGTTGTTATTGAATGTAGGAGAGTAGGTTATACAAAAACATTTTAAATATTATATAGGTAACCCTGAGTATGTGCTTTTTGTGTAATAGAGCTACGCTTCGTCTTAGCGGGAGCTCTTGACAGACGTGGTTGGTGCGATAATGATACATGGAAAGATGTCAACGTTGTTAGTCTTTTCAGCGATGTTCGCGGGACAATTACGTGAGCGTGGTTCATGGATTTGTCCGTGGTTGTATTTCTGTTTTACAGACACCAGACAGGCGACAGCTCTCCTTAGCTCTCTAATGATGCATATTGTGAAAATAATAACATAATGTTTGCTAAAATCCCACTTAAACTTTTTCTTATAGAATGGTAATTTACTGGTAGTAGGTGTCTCATTATGTAAGAGTCCGTCTGGGTGGGTACCACCGCAATATTTAGTTCTACCGCCAAACAGCAGTGTGCATGCACTGTTGTGTTTCGGTTTAAAGGACATTGTAGCAGAGTAACTACTAGACATAATGAGACTTAACATCTTATGTCTCAGGATAAGGAGCGCAGTGGAATTCCACACAGTACTTTGTAACTCAAGGTGCTGGATGATATTGCTACTGTTTATGGATGGTCGTATCACTTACTATCAGGCGAACAGCATGCTCGTCTCGTCATTTTATGCCATAAAAAAACCATCCGTAATAATTATTCTTTTCTTTCTGTGTATGTAAACATAACAGTCGACCCACCAGGCCTTTTCTACGCAAAATACATGAAAATGTGCCGATTATGTATCTATACTTTATTAAATCTGATCCTCGAAGCATATAATTGGATCACAGCTCTAGCGAAGTCGCGTGTAAAAGCTAGTGAGGCGTATCATTGGCAGGTTATTATATTTTTCGTGTAAGTAAAAATATTTCGCGTAATATCGGTGATTAATTAATTAGAGTTCATATTATTTGAACATTCTCTTTGATTTATTTCAGGACTTATATAATTATTACAGTTTTTATGTACTAATTGACTTATACATTTTTTTGTACATTAACCGCATATTCATTAAATAAATCCAAACCAATATTCTGCTTTCTTTTGCTAGTTTGGGAGTAATGCACTATTAAAAAGAAATCTGAAATGATGTAAATATTTTATTGCAGTAGTAGTAAGCATAGAATAACTCACCTAAAGCATTTTGAATTACTTTATTGTCTAGATAAGGCGCTTGACAATAATGTCAAATGCTAGGAGGTGGTGATAATTATTATGGTCAATGTTGTTGCCACACGCGGGGCAAGACTAAATTTTATAGAAAAAATTGTGTTAAACTCATATGTGAAAGCTTTTTGTTAGCAACTTAATTATATGTATGTTTAAACACTGTATTATTTGTCTGTAAGCTTTCTTAAAATAAATAAATAAAATAAATAAAATAAATAAAATAAATAAAATAAATAAAATAAATAAAATAAATAAAATAAATAAAATAAATAAAATAAATAAAATAAATAAAATAAATAAAATAAATAAAATAAATAAAATAAATAAAATAAATAAAATAAATAAAATAAATAAAATGAATAAAATGAATAAAATGAATAAAATAAATAAAATAAATAAAATAAATAAATAAAATAAAAGTTATAGGACTTGTTTCTTGAGCCTTTCAAATACTTTAATAATAATAATACCAGCCCTGTATTATACACTGTCCCACTGCTGCGCACGGGCCTCCTCTACAACTGAGACGGTTTAGGCCTTAGTCCACCACGTTGGCCTAGTGCGGGTTGGTAGACTTCACATACCTTCGAACTTCTTATAAAGAACTACTTAGGTATGCAGGGTTCCTCACGATGTTTTCCTTTACCGTTAAAGCGAACGATAATTGATAGCAATACACACGTCACTTCAAAAAGTCAGAGGTGTGTAGTCCTTGGGTTTTGAACCCCCGAACATTTTCTCGGAATAAAATGTAGCCTATGTGTTAATCCCGGGATAAATTGCAGCCTATGTGTTAATTCAGGACATAATCTACCCGTGTGCCAAATTCCATCGAAATCCGTTTAGTAGTTTTTGCGTGAAAGAGTAACAAACATCCAGACATCCATACATCCATACATTATACTTACAAACTTTCGCGTTTATAATATTAGTAGGATAAAAATATAACATACTAGCTTTTGCCCGCGGCTCCGCCCGGTTTAAAAAGTTTTTCCGGCATAAAAGTCCCGCTTTATGTTTCCCGGGATAAAAAGTAGCCTATGTGTTAATCCAGGACATGATGTACCCGTGTGCCAAATTTCATTGAAATCCGTTCAGTAGTTTTTGCGTGAAAGAGGAACAAACATCCAGACATCCAAATATCCAAACATCCATACATTCTTACAAACTTTCGTAATATTAGTAGGTAGTGACTGCCTCGGCGGCGTAGTGGTATTGCGTACGCATTACGAGTACGATTTGCGCGCTGAGGTCCTGGGTTCGAATCCCGGGTCGAGCCAAAAAAATTGTGACTGGGTTTTTCCATCTTAAAATTTACTCAGTCGCAGCTCGGAGTCAGGAAGTTGGCGGTGTGATACCCCCGTGCCTCGGAAAGCACGTAAAGCCGTTGGTCCTGCGCCTGATCTCTCTCCGGTCATGTCGGATTACCGTCTCACCGGACTATGAGAGTGAAGGAATAGCGAGTGCACCTGTGTATTGCGCACACACTTGTGCACTATAATATCTCCTGCGTACCTGGCTGATCTCCGTTGAGATTGGCCGCCGTGGCCGAAACTGGCTAGGAGGATTTCAGGTAGTAGGATTACATCATCTACCTATTTTGAATACAATTATTATGTTTACCATCAGGCAAGTCACTCATGTAATCAGACTAAAATATAAATGTATTTTGGGAAAAAAAAACCGTAGTAATCAAATACTTACCGACATAATAATGATATTCCAAAGGAAGGTCCGCAGCCGAGTTCAAATATTTTTCAGTTGTAGGATTATTATTTTTCACGAAATTATGCTTGCAATGCTTGAAATTGTTTCTCAATTTATTCAATTTATTATTGATTTGGTAATTATAAATCTCACTGCTTATTTTAATTCTTAACTTTGTTTACTACTGCTGTTTGTTTTTAAGGCTATTTGTATATCTGTCTGCTCGGTGCCTCGGTGGCGTAGTTGTATTACAATATGACTGCACAGCTGAGGTCTCGGGTTCGATCCCCGGGTCGGGCAGTGAGATTGAGTTTTTCTATTCAGTATCAGCTCGGAGTCTGGAATTTGTTCCCGATATGGCGATAGGCTCGCCCCCTATCACATCATGGGACGGAATAATGCGAAAAGTGGGTGCACTACTTGCGCCTCTGTCTACCCCTTCCAGGATAACAGGCGTGAGTGTACATGTATGTATGTATGTTGTATATCTGTTCCATGGTTGTTGGTAACTATAATTATTGTGGCACTTTGCTTGTGTTTGTGTCTATAATAAGTATTCAGTTCGTTTGTATTGATACTTGCTGTGTTGTTGCAATTGAATTAATAAATTATAAAATCTATACTGTATATAAATAATACCTATACTTCGTTCATCATCAAACATTTTAGATCGATAATATGAATTCGTGTTTGATTTATGTTCGAATAAGCGAATTATTACGGTGTTTAAATGCACGATTAAATATGTTATGAATTTATTCCACATAGGGCCCTACATACATAACACTGTCGTTGTATCTCGATTCCATGTTAAAGCACGGCTTGTTACATAACATATAGTGTGAAACCAAAAAATCGGTTTAATGTTTTCATGTTATTTATTAATAATTTAAAAAGGAAACATAAGAAAATATGTTGTTCGTTTTCCGAATAAGTAAATCCAAAAGAGTTCACTAAGTCCTTGGTTAAAAGATAGTGAATTAGATAATATATTATAATGAATAGTTTTAAATATGTAAATAAACTAACTTGTTTTGTGTTATTATATATACGCATATTCATTACACTAATCATTTCCGTTCGAATACCAAAATAAGCAGCGGGAAACAGGATGTGAAAATGCTAATAAATTCTGAAGCGGGCTGTATCTATGATGCTCAGCGCACATAAATCAAGAGACGAGAAAAATGATGGGTTACGAAAGATACATTCTTTATTGTTTGATAACCTTTATAGGTAGTAAATATGGTCTCCGTGGTGTAGGAGATAAGTTCTTGGTTCGATTTACGGAAACACGAATAATAAGCCGACCCTGACATTTATTACTATTATCATAGGAAAATAGTTTGCTTACTATTACGGTTTAGGAAAATTAAAAGGTTATACAGACAGACAGTCGGGTAGGCAGATAGGAGACGATGCCACAGTTACTTCCATTGATAATTTTTGGGTACGGAACCGTATAAAGAGACGGGTTCAAATTGCAAGCTATGCATTTATTTATTTATTTATTTAAATAGGCACAGTTACAGAACACAAATCAATATGCATCAACAGTACAGTAAATAATAAGGATTAAATGTAAATTTGTGTCCTTACTACAACTACGCACAGCATTCGTTAGGAGAAAAGCATGCAAATAGACAAGGACAGTGTGTGATTACAATAATTGCATTAATTAAATTAGAAAGTTAAACGATATAATATTTTAGTGACGAGATTAGAAAATTAATTGTCATTATTTTAACTTGGATACAATCAATAACATCAAGAACCCTAGCGCTGATACACAGATATAAGAGGACAACACAACTTATACTTTAATACAGGAATATTAGTTACAGAGTAGGTATTATTAATTTGATATTTTAGTTTTAATTATTTATTTGTATATTATTATTTATTTTTATTTATTTTTTTACATTTATTTTTAGTCTGTTTTTACATGTTGCTAGATACGTGTGATATGTCATAGAGAACAAGTCTAGATCTTTGCTAAGCTCATTATATGATCTACACATTCTGTGGATGGGGTCGTTATAAGTGACGTTATTGTTACTGAGTTATGCATGTAGTAATGTTGAACAAAAATTATACTATAATAATAAATTGAATGATGTGGCATTTATTTATATTTAAATGGTTTAGTTTAACATTTCAATTAACCTGTTGAAACTGTTATTATGAAGTTTAAAGTCACTATGAGTACTAATGGCATTTATTAAAAAACATATTAAATCGATATATAATAGATTACGTAAATTGTTTTATTCCACCCTAATCAAGCCAAAGACAAAATCTATTCGTAGAGTAAGATATTCACATGACTATTTCGGTGGCTAACATTGACCTTAGCAACATCTCTCTGTCTCTTCCAAGCAATAAATCCCACAAGGTGGCAGGGTCAGTTTTCCTTGTTTTTATTATCACTTAGTTTTATCCATGATGTTGTATTCGAAAGCCTCAAAATTCCCTCCTATCGAACTATATTTTACCAAAATAATGTGTCTATTGGACGATGTGTTTCGTGAAAATTTGGCCCTGAAACTAAGTAACCAAAATAAAGATGGAGTGTCACCACGGACACTCACCATGAAGTCTTGAAGTTAGTTTATAAGCATGTTCGGAATGCACGAAACAATACACATAACAACGATTTAATCAAATTACAACTTCAAACAAAAAAGATGCGGTACTCGCAGTTGTTCGTGACGAATTGTTTTAAAAGTTGTCAGTTTTGTGGCAACACAATTGTTTCCTTCTTGTTTCCGACAATGGCACTTGGAAATTAAGTTGCCGAAAAATTGTAAAATTCGTTATGCTTAAGCGATTAATTTGTTCTTCAAAGTAATTAGTTGATTAAATGTCGGCATTTTTACGGCTTTTTGATTTTAATGTTCTATTTATGAAGATCGTTTATACGATGTTTAGTCCTAACTACGAAAAAATCCTCCAGGATATTATGTCTTCATTATTTTATTTTATTTTTATTTTATTTTATTCGGAAAACAAACAGTATTATTTCTAATGATAAATAAACAGTATTATAGTTGTCTAGTTACCATTTACAAGTTTTCGCATATTACTTATAATAATGCTTGTTTAATTATACTTATATCTACTAAACAGTCAGTACATTAAATGCCAAGGATTAACAGAGTAAGAATACAATAATAAATATAACAAGAAATAAGACAGTCAATGAACCGTTTCAAACCAGTCATTAGCTATAGTGCGTTTAAAAATGTTCGAGCTTGAATTAAATAGATCTAAATCTGGTAGATGAACGAGATTATTAAAGAAATTGGCGGACCTTATAAAGTAAGAGTTTTGTCTATAGTTGGTAGCACTGTGAGGGACATTTAGCAGTTTAGTGCGTCTAAAGGTTTTTTTAGGAACTCGTAGGTGAAACTTGGAAAGATTTAAAGGAGAATCGATTTTGCCTTGGAATAATTTTACCAAGAAGCAAATATCCGCTACTCTCCTTCTTTCTTTTAATGGTAGTATATGATGTCTTTTACATCTCATCTCATAACTTATGTCGTGCTTTCCACATTTAAATTCCAAATATCTTAAAAATCTACGCTGTATTGATTCGAGCCTGTCTGTGTAAATATATTTTAGACTAAAATTTGGGAAAGGAATATTTATCTCTTCCTTGCGTTTAATGTGTATTTTACTTAACACTCAATAATAGAAATTCAATAAAATTATCGCAAAGCACCCTTTGTGTTTTTAAATGTTGTCACTAATAACACCACTCAAGAATACCTTACATAAGGTCCAGAACACCTAGTAATTACAATAGCTACAATCTAAATTTTATCGAGGCACGATATTTCTTGCTTACAGCAGCTTACCGTCAGAATACTCCGGTGTTTTTCTATTTCGATTTTCTAGACAAGAGACAAAATCAAAGTTATAATAAATGTTGATTTGTTGGTCATGTAACATTACTATACCTACATTGTTATTTTCACCTTTTCCTTTCTCCAATAGAAAACTTATGAACAAAAACACCTCACAAACTCAGTCATAAGTAACATTGCTGCGAAAACTTTCAATACAACTGGTATCGACGTTATCAGAGTTCCGCAGGCGGCCATAAATCACAACTTAAAGCAAAGAGACTCCGTTGTAAATTAGCTTCCCTGTGCTAAAATCTGGGGATAATTAGCCGAATTAATATTGAATTAATTAGTCACTAAAAATGGGTTATGAAAATAAAATATAATTACTTGTTTTAGTTGTTGTTATGTTCGACCCATGTGGCCCTTATAAGTATTTGATTGAGGATTGAATCCCAATATTTCTATAGGTATTGCTTTTCTAGTATTATCTTGCGGTTTTAAGGTAATGGTAGGAAATGTAATTACTGGGAAAATGTAACTAGCAAACATCCAGTGTCTAAAGAGTGACGAGCACAAATGCATTGACACATAATGCTTTGCAATTCAAAGTTCAGGTAGTATTTATACTGTTTACGGTCAGTAGTGATAATAATAATAATAATAATAAATCTTTATTTGAACCACATTTTTTTAAAATATACATAAACAAAATTGAACGATAATAGCTGTTGTAGTTAAAAACTGTGTTACAGCTATTTACGCCCGTCCTTCGGATATATTTACGTTGTACAATTTTAACTTAAATAATTATCAAATAATGATTTTGTATAAGACTTACATAAGAAAATAAAATAAAAATGAGGTCTACTATAGAGTTTTGTGTGTGTGTGTGTGTGTGTGTGTGTGTGTGTGTGTGTGTGTGTGTGTGTGTGTGTGTGTGTGTGTGTGTATGTGTGTGTGTGTGTGTGTTTGTGTAATGCGCGTGTGTGTGTCATGTGTGTGCGAAATATGTTAAGTTATAGGTTTTAAAAAATGTTCCGATTCATCATAAGACAAGGTAAGAAGCCAATTGGTTAATTTATGTTTGCATTCAAATGAAGATAATGCATAGATGTTAAGTTCCTTATTTACTTTATTATATAATTTAGGGCTCAGGAAAAAGTATTGACGACCAGCAGCAGCAGTGGCATATCTCAAGGTATCACATACTCTATCTGATCTGCGTTTGTTTTCAATAATTTTTGGATCAAATGCAACCTCACTATGTTTACGGAGTACTGTTTTAAAGATAAATAGCTTACGAACCGAGAGAAGTTTACACTTTTTTTTTTTTTTTTTTTTTTGTCCCTGACTAATCTCTTGTTAGCCTGACGAGGGTCGGCTTATACAAGAACACCGGTCTTGTGGGTGAGCGCAGAAGGCGCTCGCAACCCTTAAATTTAAGCGACCACGCTGAGGGCGACCCACTAATGGGTCACGACCTCGGCTCAGGGCGGCCACTGAGAGGATAAGACATCAGCGTTTGGGGAAGATGGTTTTTAACCTAATCCTATTTAACGTGTTGATTGTAGTCTTCGGCACGCGGGCCGGAACTGCTACGAGAGGGCAGGGTTATGGGGAACGCGACGAGGTCCTCGACGGCGAGGACGGTACAGCGGTCTTGTGGAGTGTATGAGCTTTAAATGCTCGTTCTTTTCGCGTAAAGCTAGAGTGATTTCGTCCTCTGGATCGGTCAGGACTGATCGCGGTCGTCTCCATTTGGCGCGGTCAAATGGAGTATATATAGACGCTTTACGGATAAGCGTGTTCGGGTGGTTTACCGCCCTGTCGAAATAGCGTCTGCTGGCGCACTGCATAAAGTGCCTGATGGTCGGCATATTGGTGTCCACGTGGAGGTTGCGATTGCGAACGTACCACGGGGCACCAAGTGCATGTCGTAAGAATCGATTTTGAAGCACCTGCATTCGCTGAAGGCGACCGGGCGGTAAATGAGCGAATACGGGCGACGCGTATGTCATTATCGGACGGATGCATGTTTTAAAGATCCTAATCTTGTTGCGGATTGACATCTTACTATTTTTGTTTAGGAGCCAGTGGAGCTGGCTCATCGCGAATGCGGCTCGCGCGCGTACCGCATTTACGTGTGGGATGAAGGTCAACCTCTGATCAAGGGTTACTCCTAAATATTTGGCTTGGTCCTTCCAGGGAATAACCTGGTCGGACATGCGGACTGAAAAGTGAGGGACATGGACTTTCCTTTTCCGAGTGAAAAGGATGGCCTGACTTTTGGTGGGATTGACGGTGATTCGCCATTTGCGGAACCACTCACCGAGTTCGTCGGCGGCGGTTTGCAAAGTGCGCACCACTTTGTCGGGGTCTATACGTGAAGCGTATATTGCGGTATCATCCGCGAATAGTGCCAGATGGGCGTTTTGTGGTCTAGGGATGTCGCTTGTGTACAGCGAGAATAGAAAGGGGGACAGGGCGGAGCCTTGCGGGACTCCGGCCGTGATGGTGTGTCGGGAAGAGAGAGTTCCCTCCACGCGATATCTGAAACCGCGATTCGACAGGAAATCTCGTATGATGTGCACGAGTTGTGTGGGCACGTTGAGAGTGTACAGCTTGAAAAGCAAGCCGTTGTGCCACACCCTGTCGAATGCTTTTTCGATATCGAAGAAAATAGCACCGGTAGGCATTCCTTTACGAAATTGATCGTGGACGTACTCCGTGATGCGGAGCACCTGATTGACACAACTGTGTCTAGGACGAAAGCCAAACTGTTCTGGAGGGATCAAATTTTGATTAAAAGCTACTATTTTAAGGCGGTCGAGGACGATCCGCTCGTAGATTTTGCCCAGAGTACTGAGCAGACTGATGGGCCTATAAGAGGAGGGTTCGAAAGCGGGTTTCCCCGGCTTGTGGATTCCTATCACAACTGCCTCTTTCCAGACCTCTGGGAAGATGCAGTTCCGAAACGCGGCGTCATAGATGGATGTTAAGATTTGAACTAGATGCTCCGGGAGCATCTTGATCATACGAGTAGGGATTAGATCGCCCCCGGGGGCTTTTCTACGTTTGAGTGCCTTGATCAGAGTGGTGACTTCTGCGATCGTCACCGGCGCAAGGGGGTCGGGCGGCGGGTCGACGTCCGGGTCGACGTTATCGTATAACGGTCGCGGTATAGAGACTGGCGGTGGCCGGACCGCGTTCCTATCTTCGACGAAGGTGTCAACCGCAACAAGAATGTCGTCATCTACGGGTACGGAGGTGAGCGAGCATTGAGACTCCAGGCTGCCGGCCAGTAGTTCCGCTTTCTCGTCGTCATCAAACGCCGGGCGTTGATTCGGACGATTGAGCGGAGGCATGGAGGCCACATCGTTTCTCTTGAAGGAACGAACCAGTTGCCAAAAGGCGGTATGTGTCGGATCGATATCGGCAAGGCGAGTGTCCCACCTCGAATCGACGACCTCTTTTATGCGACGCTTAACCTCACGTTGGAGGTAGCGCGCAAGATGTCGTCGTTCCGGGACGGGTCTCGTCGCGCAGGATTTGAGCGTAGCGTTACGCAACCTCACCCACCACCGAACGTCTTCGGGAAGTTGCCAGTGACTGTGAACAGTCTCTGGCACCCTCTCGGAGCTTTCGCTCAAAACGTTCTGAAGGTGGTCGGTGAAGACGCGTATCGCGCTGGTCGTTTCCTCAGGAGTCACGATGTTGGTCGGGATCGCGGAGAGATCAGTGGATGAGGTGTCCGCGAGCTTGGTGCCTAAAAGACGCCAATTCGTTTTCACCTTCATCGGAATATTAGGACCTGTGTCTGTTGGACTGTTTTCGGGGACTAGATCGAGGATCACAGGTCTGTGGTCAGAGTCTAACTCTTGTAACACTTGCATGGAACGCACGCTAAGGCTTACGTTCCGTACAAGTGCCACGTCGAGTATGTCCGGTCGGTGGTCGTCGTTGTAACTATAGTGGGTAGGTTCTGAAGGAACCAATAGGCTTAGATTGATTGTGTCAAGACAACTCTCTAGGACTGCACCTCGCTCGTTGGTCGAGTTGCAGTTCCAGAGAGTGTTCTTGGCATTGAGGTCTCCCGCCAAAATGACGGAATCCCCCAGATCAAATAGGGTTTCGAGTTCATTGGAGTGAAGCTCCTTAGTGGGCGAGAGATAGGCCGATATGATGGTGATCGGCGGGTGTCCGGTCATGGCTAGCCTGCAGACCGAAGCCTCAATGTTGCTCAAGCTTATCGGTGATTCTAATGGAATACAATGAAGGGACCTTTTGTAATAAATGAGAGTGCCTCCTAAACGGCCACTGGTACGATCATTTCGCACCAGTTTGAAGTTTGGGATGTTGGGATCGCGGTGAGAGGGCTTAAGGAACGTTTCCTGGATGAGGAAAACGTCAATTTGGTTGTCGCGGACAAAAGAAGAAATTTCGGCTTTTTGGTCCCGAATGCCGTTACAATTGAAAAACCCCACTCTGAGGGAGCGAGGTTTTGTCCGCTGGGGGAGTTGTCTGGCGTTGGTAGCCATTTATGAAATTAAAGAGGGGAGACGCACAGCGTTAACTGTAGCCTCGAAAATTTGTTGCTGGATCAGAGCGATCTCAGCGATTAGAAGGGGGTCTTCTACTCCCGTACGGGTGAGTAGACGAGAACGTTCGAAAAGTTTCCCGTGGAGAATCATTATCTCCGGGGAGCCTAATAGTGAGGCGACTGAGGAAGAGGCGTCGCTTGCCTTCGCCGCCACCGTCGCCGACTGAGAAGGGGTGGGAGGGGTGGTGGGTTTGGGTTCGGGTTTGGGCTGGGCTGCCTTTGAAGAAGGAGCCACAGCTGGGGGAGGAGAGGGTCGAGTAGAGGCCGGGGCAGCGGGAGTGACTCCGCTGGGGGCCTGCGAAATGGGTTCAGCGCGCGCCGTGGGAGGAAACCACGGGTTGCGCACTGGCGCAGGTGCCAGTTTGAATGTGGTGGCCTGAGGGGCCGAGGGAGCCGCAGCTTTAGGAGCTTTGGCAACTCTTTTGGGGGCGCGAGGGCATCCGCGATAATTCGCTGGATGGCCGGTTTGCCGGCAGTTGGTGCACGAAGGCGGCTCCGTGCACTGAGAGCGGTCCTTGGGACGGGGGCACTCGGATGTGCCGTGTTCGCCGAGGCACTTGACGCACCTGGCGGGGAGGCGACAGCCACGAGAATTGTGGCCGTATTTCTGGCAGTTGTGACACTGCCCTATCTGGGTTGATTTGTGTGGGGCTTCGACGGTGAAGCCGCCTAGCCCCGAGATATCTTTAATCTCAAACAGACGTTTGACGTCGGAAGGGGACTGAAGAATGGCAAGGACCATTTCATATTGAATTCCCGGCCGGGAGGCGCGGGACTGTCTGTGCATCCTGTGCACTTCTAGGGCGTTAATGCCTTTCTCTTCGAGGCCTTCTTTGACCTCGAGAGTCGACATTTGCGTGGGGATACCGCGAATGACGTAGCGGAAGCGCCGCTCGTCTGGGAGGGAATAGGTGAAATAGTGCCAATGTTTGGCATCAAAGAACTTGGTCAGCGCCCTGTGGTCCGCGATTGAGGCGGGCTGCAGGGCAAGAAGCTTGTGGATCTTATTCCACGAGTTGGACGCGATGGATATGCGCTGTTTGCGCAATTCTTCAAATATGTCCCGCATGGACATATTTGATGGGAGTTGTAGGTTCAACCTCGGGGGTTTTTTAGGCCCCTTTGGTTGAGTCGGCGGCGGTGGCGGCGTCGACGCAGACGCGGACGCGGTTTGCGCTGAAGGCGCGGAAGGCGCAGAAGGCGCGGATGGGGAGGTTGGTGCAGGAGCAGCGACGCTTCTCTGCTTCTTCCTCCGGCTGTTTTTCACCGTGGTGAAGCCTTCCTCGTCGCGTTCCGACGAAGACGACTCCTCCCCGGATTCGCAGGCGGAGGAAGAAGCAGATATTGGCCGTTTCTTGGGATTGTTGGAGGCTTCGGGTTGGCTGGGGGACGTGTCCATTTCCTCTTCAGACTCCGCGGAGCCGCCCGAGGTTTCGGTGGTCTCCGTTGAGGTCGTAGCCTCGGACGACTCCGAGGTGTCTGAGGACGCAGACGGTTCCCTGGCTTCCCTAGCCATAGATATAATTTCTTGTCGGACCGCGTTGTCCGACCGGAACATCTCCCTCACTACTCTCATTATTTCCTCCTTGGAAATAATGGGAGCGGCGAAAGGGGTGCTATCTACGTTTGGTTGAACGACAGGCCGCTCGGGAGCCAAATCCATCGGCCCAGAATCAGCCATATTGGCGGCTGAGTCCGAGCCTATGGTAGAAAATGATTTGGGGGCCGCGTGTGTGTTCACTAACCCCGGGTGTGCACCGCCTGTAAAGAACACACAGAAGAAACCAGGCGGGTTCACACAAAACGAAACGAGCGCGGATCGCGACGCGGTATGGGACGCGATGAACTAAGTCCCCGGGTAGGAACGCCCGGGGGTGAGTGAGTGCGTGTCCCTCCCCGCCGGGTATAGGCGAGGGGGGGTGTACTTAAAATTAGGTGTGCCCTAAGCATGTATCCCTTTTGCCAGTCTTATTGTGCAAAAGGGTTCCTAACAGTCCGTGTATCGTAAACGGTATTGGCCGGAGGCCGCACGCTCAACCGATACACGGGATGGATTTTAAGGAAAGGGTAGGGTTGGGAAGGTGATATACGGGAGAGACTGCGGTGTGCCTCCGCAGCCTCCGGAACCGTACCCGTCGGCTTCGCCTTGCCCTGAAGGGGCGCAGCGCGTTGCCGGTGACGCGACTCGGCTTGTTAGCACCGTTAGGTTTCCGCCGAGCCAATACCCTGAAGGGGCCAAACGTCGATAAGAAACAAATTGGGCTAAACCCTGTCCTGAAAAGGACGCGGCTTGGCCCGAAATAGGCTAACAAAATAGCAAAGGGTTGCCCCTTTGCTACCTGTTTGGCCTTGGCTGTAGCGAGGTCGCTACGGAACGCACCGAGCAGGTACTCGGACGGAACAATGGAATGTCGCAGCAGGTACTGCGACAAACAAAAGGTCCGCTCGAGTCGGCTGCTCAGAACGGAAATGATGGCTGAATGATGATATGTGTGAAGTTTACACTGGGAGTAGAGGTCATTTGTGGGAAATTGTATGGGTTTGTGCATCATAATTTTAATAATACATCTTTGGGCTCTTTCAAGACGCAATAGATTAGTTTTGTTTGCAGCACCCCAAGAAGTTATGCAGTATCCCAAGATTGATTCTACCAAAGCGAAGTAGATCGTTTTTAATGTAGAGAGTTCAGCACTGGCTCTTAGCTTTTTGAAGACGAACATTAATTTTCTAATACGAGATACAAGAGATTTTATTTGATCGTTCCAAGAGAGTCTATAATCAATAATGATACCAAGATATTTTATGTTGTCAACTCGAGTCAGCGTGTTACAGCTACATAAAATATTTGCATTTCTACCACAATTGTGTGCTTTTATAGTTAAATTATTTGGCGGTAGTGAGGTGGTACTTGTAGAAAAAGTAATAAATTTAGATTTATCAATATTTAAAGTTAACAAGTTTTTTCTTAGACGGCGAATAACTTCAGTTAGAGCAACTTCAGCAGATCTGTATACATTTTGCCAGGTATCACCCTGAACGAGAAGAACGGTATCATCCGCGTAAGAAACTACTTTGCAGTTTTTCAAAGATAGCAAACAAAGTTCATTAATGTAAATCAAGAATAAGGTAGGCCCAAGGACACTACCTTGCGGCACTCCATAACTAAGGTATGCATCCGAACTAGTTATATGATCAATAACAACGCTCTGTGTGCGGTTACAAAGATAATTTTTAAACATATTCAGTGCAACGCCACGCACCCCGATGTCTTCAAGCTTTTGTATGAGAATGGGGACAGAGACAGTGTCAAAAGCCTTTTTAAGATCAAGGAAAATTCCAATAGTTTTCATGTTATTATTTATACTATTTATTATTGTATTAGTAACTTCCAATACGGCATCCTCAGTAGATTTGCCTGCGCGGAAACCGTATTGAGTGCCAGCTAAAATATTATTCTTATTTATATAGCCTACAAGTCTTTTGATCAAAATTTTTTCGAAGATTTTAGATAAGGTAGTTAAAACTGAAATTGGTCTATAATTGCTGATAGTATCTCTGTTTCCACTTTTGTATATTGGGTGTACAAGTGCCTTTTTGAAAACTTTTGGAAACACTCCGGAAGAAATACACAGATTAAAGATATGTTTCATAATAGGTATTGTAATATGTTTCGCAGATTTAATTACCGACGCCGATATACTATCCCAGCCAAAGGCACAGTTCTCTTTAAGGCCATTTATTATGTTAAAAATCTCAACATTATCAGTTTCCATTAGAACCATGGAATTTAGTTGGGTAGTCTTCTTGGAGACCCTACTAGAGTCGAACTCATTATCATGTTTAGTGCCAGAGATTATATTAGTTGCAAGATTATGTCCGATCTCAGCAAAAAATGAATTAACCATATTAACAGAGGAAAGTGGGTCGTTTCCGAGCATCAATAATTCAGTTGATACAAGCTTAGATTTACTTAAATCAGTTATAGTTTTGATGATGTTCCAAGTTGTTTTAGGACATTTCCTGGCCATTTGTAGCTGTTTTTTCTCATAATCTTGTTTAATCTTTTTTAACAAGTTGTTGCAGAAGTTTCTGTAACGTGTGTATGTAATTTTAAATGTAAGGTTTGAGGGTTCCTTTTTGCTCTGACGATATAACCTATCTCTATTCCTGATACAACGCAATAGGCCCGGTGTTATCCAGGGTTTTAGAATTTTTTTCCTGTGAGTTATAAGCGAAGATGAAGAATGTGTCTCTATCGCGTGTGATAAAATATCAACAAATAGCTCTGCTGCAGTTTCTGCATCTTTAGTATTTAAAACAGACGAAAAGTCAGTCACACTAAGTGTGTTTGTTACATCAAATACGTTAATTACTTTTTTCCGTTTTATGGTTCTGTGGGTTGGGGTTTTACCTGTACAAGAAAGAAAGACTGGGGCGTGATCTGTTATAAAAGAATCTAAAATATATGTAACTGCTTTTTGGTTAGTTTTAAGTATAACATGATCTAGACAGTTTTCGTTACGCGTGGGAAAGACGTGAGCCGGGAGCATAGCGTGTGAAGATGTCATATTTAAATATTGATCGGCATACGACTCTTTACTGTTTGGGGAAATATTTATATTAATATCACCGATAATCGCTACGGTTTTATAAGAACTCAAGGATTTTAAAATGGAATCAAGCGAGTGCACGAAATTATCAATTTTTCTGATCGAAGGTGATCGATATATACACACCAAGGCAAGCTCATTTTTGCATTTAAATACTAAACAATTGGCATCAACGATATCAGGTTCATAGACTTTGTGTTCAATATTTTCGGCAATATAGATAACTAGCTTTTGCCCGCGGCTCCGCCCGCTTTAAAAAGTTTTTCCGGGATAAAAGTCCCGCTTTATATTTTCCCGGGATAAAAAGTAGCCTATGTGTTAATCCGGGACATGATCTACCCGTGTGCCAAATTTCATCGAAATCCGTTCAGTAGTTTTTGCGTGAAAGAGGAACAAACATCCTTACATCCAAACATCCAAACATCCAAACATCTAAACATCCAAACATCCATACATTCTTACAAACTTTTGCCTTTATAATATTAGTAGGATAGCTTTTGCCCGCGGCTCCGCCCGCTTTAAAAAGTTTTTCCGGGATAAAAGTCCCGCTTTATATTTTCCCGGGATAAAAAGTAGCCTATGTGTTAATCCGGGACATGATCTACCCGTGTGCCAAATTTCATCGAAATCCGTTCAGTAGTTTTTGCGTGAAAGAGGAACAAACATCCTTACATCCAAACATCCAAACATCCAAACATCTAAACATCCATACATTCTTACAAACTTTTGCCTTTATAATATTAGTAGGAAGTAGGATAACACCTTCATTCTGGTTAGTGTAATTGGATTTATGAGACACATACCCTGCAAGTATAGCAAGTATGCTCATCATCAGACGAGCGGTTTGCTTGTCTCGTCATTCTATTGAACAAAAGCTCTATTTTATCCTACATTTTGAGTTCTTATGCTAATAACGTTGGTGATAGATGGCATACCAACCTAGATCCCAAACAAACTATTCAATAGGTTAAGCCAACCTAGAAATCTAACCAATCTATAAAAAATGTTAGTCTCCGTCCCCTCATTTATCATCTAAAATATACCTAAAGTTGGATGATATATTCATCGGGCCTAAGCCCGTTAGTATCGACAAATTGATAGGTCTAGTTGGCTAAATCACGACACTAGTTTAGTGGCAGCGTACTTGTGCTGTGAACCGTGAGGTTATGGGTTCATTTTTCATGTCGGGTATCTATATATTTTATACACTTCTTTTACCAGAGACATTTTTCTCCCAGTAAACCTTTTGACTGCCTCGGTGGCGTAGTTGTATTATGGTACGACTGCAATGCTGAGGTCTCGGGTTCGTTCCCCGGGTCGGGCAAAGTGATATTGAGTTTTTATATTCAGTATCAGCTCGGAGTCTGGAATTTGCGCCCGATATGGCGATAGGCTCGCCCCCTATCACATCATGGGACGGAATAATGGCGAAAAGTGGGTGCACTAGTTTGCGCCTCTGCCTACCCCTTCGGGGATAAAAAAAAAGGCGTGAGTGTATATGTATATGTATATGTATGTAAACCTTTAGGTTATGTGTATTTGTGTGGGTTTTTCAATTTTAAAATATGTTCCTCAGTTGCTTCGGACGTTCAATGTGACTCTTTCACGAATGTTTCGTGGACCCACCCGCGGGACTTATTTCCTCGTGATATTTAAGACGCATCAAATTACAATTTTAGTATACATTGCAAAAAATTAGGAAATTAAGAGCGTCGCTCCAGTTGGTTAAATGTCCATAAAATTTATTTTATATCGGCGCCGGGCCGGTTCAGGTCGCGAGGAGCTGGGCCGCCGCCGGGCCAGATTACTGCACCCCTGGCACGGGTTGATCACGCATTATTCAAATACGGGATTACATATTTTTTCCACCGAGCTCCGTGTTAACGTGTCATTTAATGGAGAAATTATTTTAAAATATAATCGTGTAACGTGACTATATTGTATATAGGGTGTTATAAAAACTGTAGCCAGCGTATTTACTGAACATTATGAGACTTGTGAAGATGGGCAGTGGAGTGCCACGTAGTACTTTGTCATTTCAATTTTTGTATAATTGTATTATTTATGGGCGGTCGTATCGCTGACCATCAGGCGAGCTGCAAGCCAGTCTCAATAACAGGAATAAAAAAAAAACAGTGAGTGAGTGAGTTCGTGTTCAGCTAGTCACTCAGAAAAAAAACAAATATTCTCCATCATCCATTTTAAACGTCTACTTATTTAATTAATTAGTTTATTCCGCAAGTTAAAAATCCGCAGCCAAATCAGGCAAGTGTGAAAAATATAAGATTTCGAGTGAGGGGTGCGCCCTTCGTCAATCTGCTTAATGAATATTTTATGGCGCTGTGCCCCTGATTATATTGAATTAGAGTTTGAAAGATAACTTTAAAAAAATTCAGCGTGCATTGACCCTGAACCATGAAGTTAAATTGGAAAACTAGATCGAGCACGCCTGGACAATAAGATGAAAACCTAATAATATAATTTACGATACTGTTATTCCTAATCAATTCAAATTCAAGTAATTTATTGAGTAATTAGGCCCCTAAGGGCACTTTTACACGTAATTTTTAACAATGTTGTTTTACTTAAAGATTCTACCAGTGCTTCGGAAAAGCCTGCTGACCTGAGAAGAAGCACCAAGAAACTCAGCGGTCTTTTATTATAATTTTTTTTAAATATATATATTACAATTTTCAAATCACAATATGTAATCCTCCTAGCCAGTTCCGGCCACGGCGGCCAATCTCAACGGAGATCAGCCAGGTACGCAGGAGATATTATAGTGCACAAGTGTGTTTTTTTTTTCGTGGGGAAAAACGCGTTATCGCTACCACCACTGGGAGGTGAGTGGAATGGTTATGTTGGTATCACACAGTCTAACAGCCCAATGTCGACACTCGGGAGCATAGCTTCATCCGGGCGAGCGTTGGACCGAGTCCCTAACACTATGTACACCCTACACTGGCATACCAACCAAAACCCGCGGTGGCCTTCTTCGGCGCATATGAGACGGCCCCGGGGTATCTTGTTGCACTAAGATAGCTGCACGGAACCGTCCCTGCGTGACGCCGTTGCGGTCCTTCTCTATACAAGGGGGCTAAGATGCCCCCACACTCTAAAGGACGCCTTTGGCGTCTACGACAACGGGAGACCGACCACCCGCATTGTCGTCCACCTCGGAGTCGCTGAAATTGGGCTGAGCAGCCCCCCGCTGCTCGCCCCACGACTCTCTTGAAGCCCCATTTAGTCGCCTCTTACGACAGGCAGAGGATACCGTGACGAAACTCTCTAAATGCCCCCAAACCACTGGGCCCTAGGCACCGGTCAGTCGTTCACCCGGCGCCTCCTACGTCTCCTCTGGCTGCGGCCGGGATCGTTCTGCTCCCGATCCCGCCCGGCGCTCTCCTTCCGCGAGATGACGTACTCGCAGAAGGAGGCCATCCCTCGCCAAAACCTCCAGCCGCCAACCATGGCAGATACCACGGCTGGCAGCGAGAGATCTCCGCCGACGACCGCTCTAAGAGCGCTGCGTTGTAGATCCCAGGCTGGGCCCTCCTCGAGAGTGTGTTGGACCGTGTCTTCGCGGCCGTTGCCACAGTGGTGGCACACGGCGGACTCTTCTTTTCCGATCTGACACAGGAACGAGCCGAAACACCCGTGGCCCGTCAGTACCTGTGTCAGACGGAATGTCGGCGCACCGTGGCGCCTGTCAAGCCAGCTTAAGAAAACAGGTCGCACTGCCGCGACGGTCCTCAAGCCCGCATTCAGGCTCTCCAGCCTGGTATGCCACTCCTCCACGGCGGCGCTGCGGATAGAAGCCAATTGGGCCTTAACCTCCCTCGGAGCCAGTCTCTGCCCGAGAGGTGATGCCTCCTCACGCCAGAATAATACTGACGAGGTGCACAAGTGTGTGCGCAATACACAGGTGCACTCGCTATTCCTTCACACTCATAGTCCGGTGAGACGGCAATCCGACATAACCGGAGAGAGATCAGGCGCAGGACCAACAGCTTTACGTGCTTTCCGAGGCACGGGGGTATCACACCGGCAACTTTCTGACCCCGAGTTGCGACTGAGTTATTTTTAAGGTGGAAAAACCCAATCACAATGTTTTTGGCTCGACCCGGGATTCGAACCCAGGATAAATATAAATCACAATATAACTTCAATTTCAAAGATGGATATTAAATGCGAAAATTAACGAAGAGTACCTAAGTCGAACAACCACCTACATGTTTAATTTGAAGTAAAAAATAAAGTCAACCATCAAACAGAGCAGACCAGTCCACACAAGCAGCACCCGTTCACGAGTATATGTATCCGAGCAATGAATGCACTTTTGGCTCCCTGATATTGTTGCTGTTCAAAATGAAGAGATCAGGAGAAGGACAAAAATGGTAGACGTAATAAAAAGGATTAAAAGTTTGAAGTGGAAATAAGCAGGTCATTTATGTAGAATGGACAATGATAGGTGGACAAAGAAAGTCACCGAATGGATACCCCGAGACTGCAAAAGGAAGAAGGGCAGGCCAAGACTTCGTTGGGAGGACATATTTAGGAAGAGATGTGGGTCACACTGGATGAGACTGGCAAGATGCAGAGAAGAATAGAGGAGAATGGGGGAGGCCTACGCCGAAGAGGCGACTTCCATAAATAGTACTAATGAAATGGAAAATAAAGTAGTAATAAATCTTTAATTCTAATAAACTTAAGTCACACATAAAAAAAATAGTGAAATAAACTCAAATAAATAATAATAATAATTTACAGTACTTTAGAAACATATTGAAAGTCATAAATTAAAATCATGGTAATGAATATCCTATAATATTTATGGTAGAATAAAGGCTTATTCTTTTTTTTTTGTTTATTTTATTTTATTTATTGTTGCTGTTCATGGACTGTAGAGAGCTATTACGTAATAGTGTTCTAAATGAATTATTTTATAGACGATTTAAGAGTAAAAAGCATGGGGATATCCCTAAGTTGAAATAGGGCTATTCAGGCGACCCAACGTCTCCAGCAAACAACATCTACTGGCAGACACTAAGAAGCCAAACTATACCTAAATAGTAGTTTTCAATATGATTAAAAGTTAAGAATCTTTGAGCTGTAGACAGAGCGAGTGCAAGATTATACTGCGGAGAGCTGGATTAAATGCGCTTTATTAAATAACTTGCTGTTGAGTTTCACTCCTGCATTACCTGATTAGACTTTACATTTGAGTACAGATATTGGCTCTTAGGAAATACAATGTCACGTTTTCAGTGACAAGATAATAAATTAAGCTGAGTATAAGAAGCTTTAAATATAAAAAACGAATTGAAAAGTCGATATTATAAGAATAAAGTCCCGCCTAAATTTTGCTTAAATTTAGTGGGACCATTTCATTCCAAAACATCGGGAGGAAACCTACATACCTGAGATTTTCGAGGGTACGTGAAGTCTGCCAACTCGCACTAGGCCAGCGTGGTGGACTATGATCTAAACGCTCTCCGTGCCAGAGGAGACCCGTGCCCAGAAGTGGGACAGTATAATATAATACAGAGCTGGTATTATTATATAGTTATATTGTGTATGGAGTACGGTATATATTGGGTAAAGCAATCTCCATAATTGATAAGAGATGATTTACAATACGATTGCGCTGTCGCGACCGCTCCGCATGCAGGCGGATTATTGTTAGTTAATTATTAACACATCTTAATTATCTTCTTTAATTCGCTAGTAAGTTTCAAACGTCACATTGTAAATAACGTCAAGGCGTAAATGTACCCGGAATACATGTTTGTACCTTATATCTTAAAGTTTCATCTTTTTATTTAATGATATTTAGTTTTTGATTTGAAGTAGAATAATTATTTTTATTTTATATTAAATTATAAGTCTTTGTTGAGTACATTAAATTATATGTTGTGGCTCGGTGCTGGTATAGACTTAGTTTTGGGTTTGGACTTGTGAAATAAATGAAATATAGACCTTGATGTGCGAAATAGATTTTACTAATTTTGAACTAATGTCGTCGTTACAATAGATTTTTTCTAAGTGCGTTACAACGTTCGTGGATAAAAGGGAAGGGAACAATCGACCAATCACGATGAAGGAAGCGCTGTACGTCAGCACTTAGGTTTAATTGTTTAATAATAGATGTCGCCTATAGTCTAAATAAATACAATCTTGAACATGCCCCCGGCTTTGGAAGCAGTGGCTTTCAACATCTTTGTAGCTCCTTTTCGGGCGCATCCTACATTAAAGGGCAAATCTTCGTGAGACTGCGTCTCACAACGCCTGACGCCGTCCGTATATCAGCAACTCGTGCAATGCCGTCCTGGCCTGGGATGGTGCGAATAACGCGTCCTAAGTGCCATTTTAATGGTGGAAGATTGTCATCCTTTAGGACCACTAAGGTATCTGGCTTCAGTTCATCCTTCCTGACTGTCCATTTCGTCCGCACCTGCAGCTCGGAGATGTATTCCTTCGCCCACCGCTCCCAGAAATGTTGGCGAAGTTGTTCAGTCCTCTGATAGCGCTGGAGACGGCTGGCTGGTATATCGCATAGGTCATGGCAGGCCGGAGCAGTCAGTGGACGACCAATCAAGAAATGACCTGGAGTGAGTGGTGCAAAGTCCTGTGGATCAGAGGAAAGAGGGGACAAAGGTCGGGAGTTGAGGACAGCTTCTATTTGCGTTAATACCGTGCTAAACTCCTCAAAAGTGAGATGTGTATTTCCTATCACTCTACGAATATGATATTTACACGAACGTACCCCAGCTTCCCAGATACCACCAAAATGTGCGGCGTATGCCGGAATAAAGTGAAATTTAATACTTTGGCTTGTAGCGTATTCTAAAATATCTGCACTGCAATTTTGTAAAAATTTTGAAAAATCATTCATAAGGCCTACAAAGTTGCGACCATTATCGGAAAAGATTTCTGAGGGTTTACCTCGGCGCGATATAAATCTTTTCAAAGTTAACAAATATGCTTCACTTGAATGGTCACTTACTAACTCCAAGTGAATAGCGCGGGTCACAAAGCACACAAATAAGCAAATGTAGCTCTTAACGGTTTTAGCACCCCTACCTCTACGGTTTAATATGAGCACTGGGCCACAATAATCAACCCCGCATCGTTCGAACGGTAAACTGGGAGTAATCCGCTCTTTAGGTAGGTTTCCCATCATAGGGGTAAGCGTCTTACCTTTTATGCGTGTGCAAATGACACAATTATGTACCACTTGCCGAGCTAAACTCCTACCTCCGACAGGCCACCAGGTTTCACGTAGGTGACATAGCAAGGCCTGTGGGCCGGCATGGAGAAGTTGAATATGCTTATGGCGAAATAATAAACGAGCAAAAGTATGTTTGGTAGAAATCAAAATAGGGTGTTTTTTGTCATACGTGAATTCATCTGAGTACACCAAACGACCCCCTATGCGCATTATTTTCTTATCGTCAAGAAATAAATTTAATTTTGACAAGTAACCTTTGCCCTTGATCGACTCGTTTTTAGATAAAAGCGCATATTCTATGGGATAAAACTCCCTTTGAAATAATTGAACTAATGTATTTTCGGCTAAATTCAACTCATCCACATTAAAACTACCTGTGTGCTTATCATGTTTGCGACGATTATTGTGGATGAACCTTAAAATATAAGCCATAGTACGCTTCATACGATTAAATTGTGAAAATCTGTGAAATGGGAATAATTTAGATTCTGAAAAATCGTTGGCTATAACAGTTGTAATGATTGATTTAGTTTCTGGTAGCTCGCTATGCTTAAACGAATCAGCATCTCTGTGATTTTTTATTGAAAAATTGGGATCTCGAAGAAATTCCGGTCCCTCAAACCACAAGGTGGTGGAGGAAAGCTCCTGTACACTAACACCGCGGGATGCAAGATCTGCTGGATTATTCTCGCTGCTCACGTGACGCCAGGGAAGAGATTGCGTTGTCTCTAAAATCTCTGCAGCCCTATTTTGTACAAAAACCTTAAGTCGATAGGGTTCCATGTGAAGCCAGCCTAACACTATGCTCGAGTCTGTCCAGAAAATAATGTTATTAAATTCGCAATGCAACGAGTTACGAACCTTATCATAAAGTCGGGCCCCTAATAATGCACCACATAGCTCAAGACGCGGTATACTTATAGGTTTCAACGGCGCGACTTTAGTCTTTGAAATTAATAATCTAACCGATACTGTCAAGTCAGTATTGACTGTGCGCACATAAATACATGCGCCGTACGCCGTTTGAGAGGCATCGCTAAAAACATGCAGTTCTATATGCATAGGTTGTGTACCTATAACGTGTCGAGGAACTCGGATTGTGTTAAGCGCTTGTAAAGAAATAATGAACCGGTTCCACTTGAGTGCAATGTTTTCGGGAACTGTATCGTCCCAACCTATTTTAAGTAGCCATAATTGTTGCAATAACACCTTAGTGACAATTATAACAGGGCTAATGAGACCAAGGGGGTCAAAAATTTGCGAAACACTTGATAAAATAGATCGTTTAGTGACAGAATTCGTGCTAACGTTAATTTGCGTATTAAAATAAAAATCATCGGTTAAATTACGCCAACCTAGGCCCAATGTTTTAGAGTTTAAATTATTTTCTACTGGAGATAACTGTTTGAATTGATTACAGGAATGGCTGTTGTTATCATCATTGCGTGTAAAATTAAATATCCACTTTCGAAGTGGGAAACAGCCAGACTGCAATGTCTTTTGCGTTTTATCACATAACTCTAATAACTTGAACTTATCATCTAAAGTGGTTATGTAATCATCGACATAGAAATCTTCCAATATGACTCGCTTCACGTCAGGATCAGAAGATTCAAAAGCTAGTTGTTTTAAACAACGAACACTTAAATAAGGCGCGGAGGCAGTTCCGTACGTTACCGTATTCAACTTAAATATCCCTAACGGTTTCGATGGGTCATCACGCCATAGAATCATTTGCAAGCTACGTTGGTTCTCATCCACCAGGCATTGTCTGTACATTTTCTCAATATCGGCACACGCTGCGAATTTGTGTTGCCTAAAGCGGAGAAGAATGGCGATAAGATCACCTTGTATAGGAGGACCAACTAACTGCAAATCATTCAATGACTTGCCAGTGCTGGATGGCGCGCTTGCATCAAACACCACACGCAACTTGGTTGTGGTGCTGAGCTCGCGGAACACGCCGTGATGAGGCATAAAATAACACGGGGATTCATATGAATCTACCCGTGTCATGTGACCCAAACTCTCATATTCCTGCATAAAGGACGAATATAACTGTTTATATTCGGGTGAGCGTTGCAACCGTTTTTCTAATGCGTAAAATCGCCGTTCCGCCTGAGAATAGGATTCTCCCAGGGTGTCCGGTGATTGTCTAAGTGGAATACGTACACAGAACCTCCCTTCACTATTGCGTGTAGTTGTATGAATAAAGTGTTCTTCGCATGCACGTTCTTCATTGGTCTGTGCGTCATTGACCTTGGGAAACTGCTCAAGCTCCCAGAACAACTGTAGTTGAGTGTCTAAAGCGTTGATTAAGTTACATTGAATGCGTGTATTTTTTGGCTCATAATTAGAGATGGGACCGCTTATTAGCCACCCTAAACTTGTATTAAATAAGTGTGGACCGTTAGGCAATCGTATTTTCCCTTCTCCAAGTAAATCCCAAAACCTATCTGCGCCTATTAAAATATCTATGGGTTTGGAATCTAAAAACTCGGGATCAGCTAGCCGTATATTGTCTGGAATACAGAACTGCGCGCTTAGTTGACATACGGCGGGCATCGAACCCGTGATCTTTGGTAAAACATAACAATGAATTTGCGTTGCAAACGATGGATCAACGCAAGATCTGATGACGATGTTACAAGCTTGAGAGCAATGTATCACAGAATCACCAACGCCTCTTATTTCGTTTATGGACTGTATTGGTTGCGTATTTAATGCTTGGCATAATGATTTAGAAATAAAACAACGCTGGCTTCCGCTATCTAGTAGTGCCCGAGCCTTATGATAAGTTCCGTCACTATATGCAGCTACTTCGACAATAGCTGTTGACAATAGGACAGACTGCACGCCTACAGAAGTATTGCATTGCGTTTGAAGGTGTGAGTTAATTACCTGAACAGAGCTCGGGTCGGCACAGGCCGCAGGGGGCGCGGGCGCAAGAGTGAAGGGCGCGCGCGCCTCAGTTGCCATAGCCGTCGGGAGCTCAGTCGCAGTGAGCGTTGACGCATGGAATGATAATAAGCCACTCTCGTTATCATTGTGTATTAACGAATGATGTTTTTTGTTACATCGTTTACATGTCCCAAATTTACAGTTATTTGGTGTGTGTCCCGAACGCAAACAATTCTTACACAGGTTGTGTTCGCGTATAAGTTTAAGCTTCGACTCTAAATCACTTTCTATGAAATTTTGACATGTATAAATTGGATGATTTGCATTGCATTTATAACACTTTAGCTTAGCGCGAGATTGACGATCCGACGTTTTATGCGGGCCGCTGGAAACATTGCAGTGAGATATGTTGTGTTGTTTGGAGTGTTGTTTTTTATTATCGGGATGTAGTGTGATGTCTTTACTGCGTGAGAATTGCAATGTTTCTAGTATGTCTGCGCGATCTTTGAGAAATGAAATCAATTCATCTAACCGTATCCTGTGTGTAGAAGCGTTATCGTTCGAGCGTAACGTCGACTTATGAGTTTCCCATTGACGTTCAGTCTCTTTATCTAAGTTTGACACAATGAGAAATATAATTAACGTATCCCAGGCACATGTACTTTCGCCGAGAATTTTTAAAGCGCGTAAATTCTTTAATATTGTGTCAATTAATTTTCTAATCAAAGATGTTGATTCTTTGGGTAGTGCTTGTAAAGTAAATAAAGCCTTTACATGGTTGTGCACTAACAACCTACAATTGTTGTACCTATTTGTCAGTAACTCCCATGCAACTGGATAATTATCAGATGAAAATTCAATCGAATGGATAACTAATTCAGCTTCACCTTTTAAAGAGGATTTGAGATAGTGAAACTTTTGTACATTAGTAAGATTTGTGCAGTTATGAACGAGTGATGTAAATGTATCTCTAAACTCCAACCAGTGCTCAAATAAACCGTCGAAAGTAGGCATTGAAATCGTAGGTAACTTTACTGCTGCTTTTTGCACTATACAATGACAAGACTTGGAGCCATCTGTGACCTCATCATTATTAAGCATAGACTCGGCATTAGCTACAGCACTATAATAACTACCCTCGAAACGTTCGCGATGATTTAATTGATCTTCTAATTCACTCTCAGAAATCTTTTCTTCGATCATACTTTGTACATCATTAAATTCGGAAAATAAACTAGCGGCACCTTTTATTCTCAATTTTAAATCTGTACATATTTTTGGAGTTAAAGTTTTATCATCATTGTTTTCTAAGCATGTTAAATAGTTTATGAATTTAGATAATCGACCTTTAATTATGCCTCTTTTTTTAATAAGGCTGCGAACTAGCTCCATACTTTCCGCGCTTAGCAGATTAGGCGATCTATCACGATATTTTGTTTCAACTGATTTCTTGTTGAAATCATCCTTATTTCCTATGCTAAGTAAATTGGGAGACTTGTCACCTGACTTAGGATCAGGATCAATAGGCATTTTGGTGGTAAATGAAAAGAAAGGGTACTCACAGTTACTGGTCGCCGAACTATGCTGATGCTGGCGATGTCACCTTTGTGATTGACTGGAAACGTAATCACCCAACAATCGCGTGCGGCAATTAGGTACACTGTAATTAGTTTAGCACGGTATTACACAAACGGAACAGGAGGTAACGGTAGAAAGGAATGATTGGCCCCACCGAATTGTGTGTGATGCTCGATGAAACGCCAATTAGCCGTCGATTCCATTGCAAACTTGCTCTCCTGTTGTCCTTTAGGCAGTCCTTGGTCCAAAACTCGTCCAAATGGCGGATCTTCAGCACCAGACGCCACGTGCGTGAACTCGAAAAGTCGCTGATTCTTGATGTATTTGGCGCAGAAGGACCATATGTTGTGGCTCGGTGCTGGCATAGACTTAGTTTTGGATTTGGACTTGTGAAATAAATGAAATATAGACCTTGATGTGCGAAATAGATTTTACTAATTTTGAACTAATGTCGTCGTTACAATCGATTTTTTCTAAGTGCGTTACAACGTTCGTGGATAAAAGGGAAGGGAACAATCGACCAATCACGATGAAGGAAGCGCTGTACGTCAGCACTTAGGTTTAATTGTTTAATAATAGATGTCGCCTATAGTCTAAATAAATACAATCTTGAACATATATTATATTTGTTTTTAAGGAATGCATGCTGTGTCTCCTTAATGTAAGATGCACATTGTTCTTTTTCATATATTTTTTTATGTTAGCTAGTAAGTCATTCATGTGTTATCTTTTTTGGAGAACTTATATTAAATAAATAAATAAATAAATAAACACAACTCGAGTTCAGTAGTTTTTCGCACGGCATGTTAATTTGGCGTCAATTTAGAAGAATTGATATTTTAGATTAACTGCTGCTCAATCCCTTTTTTATAATATGGTAGGTTCTTACTAACATTAGATACAGTATGACCACTTTTCCGAAACATCTTATTTCCGAGTAAATAATGAAACTATATTAATACCAACCCCGTAGTATATATATTTTTCCTATTGCTGAGAACGGGCCTCCTCTACACTTACTAAGATGGTTAAGGTCGTCTCCTGAGGAGGGTTATGGTCCAATTGGCCTAAATTCATAAAGCTGCCGTGGAGCAGTGGCATACCAGTCTTTAGAGCCCGAGAGCGGGCTAGAGGACCGTCGTAGCAGTACGAACTGTCTCCTTAAGCTCGCTTGACAGGCGCCATGATGCGCCTAGAATACATCTGATAGAAGTGCTTACGGGCCACGGTTGTTTCGCCTCGTTCCTGTATCGGATCGAAAAAGAGAAGTCCGCCGTGTTGCCACCATTGGGGCACGGTCGCTGATCTCATGCGTTCTGGCGGACTTCGTCTCAGTAGACTGTTATATTCTCGACTAGAATATCGCCGCTTATTTCCTTCTACATGATAATAATACAAAACTTTATCGGAATGTTAAAACACTAGGCGCGCGGGACAAACAGACCTGCGTCAAACATTATTTGTTCATTTATTTCTGGAGCTCAGAAATCTACCGGCTTAATATTATTTATGACCGCCACTCCGTATATTTGGGAATAATTATAAAGTTCCCTTGAATTTTGTTGACTTCCTAAAAGAAACATCTTGTTTTTAGACTTATAAAATATTCTTGTTTTGTAAATTAGGATGGTAGGAGTTTTTATTAGAAAACTTATACACCGAAAAAGTGCAGGCTTTACCAAACCTTAGACACACTGCACAGATGATTTGGGGACGTTATCATTCCCGAACTACATAAACGTTAAACCACAAAAGCAATGAGGCATGCCCCAACATAACTGCTGCCTTCACGAGGGTGGGCTGTGGAGCAACAGAAATGACTTCGTGACAAAATTAGCAGCGACGTAATGTATAGTATGTCCGTATATGTATAAAGTGCGCAGTTGGTGACATTGCTTTACATGCTGCCGCCTGACACACGCTTACCATCGCACTACTAACACACTCTGATTCAGTTGTACAACAAACTCACGCTTCATTATAACCTCGACCAAAATTCTGACAATACAAAACAAACACACTAGTTTATTAAGCCGTGGAAATGCAGTGTTATTTTTGCTGGCACAAGAAAACAACGGCACGTCATTATTTCACCTGGATACCTGGAAACTTACTGCAACGGGAGCCGACCGTAAATCGGATTTAATACGGATCTGGATAGTGAAACAGGGTAGGATTAAGTGGACTGGGGGGTCGCGAGACAATGTGGTGGTGACAACCGACGAAAAAAAAACGGAGGAAGGTTCTCAAGTCAACGTGTATATTTTTTTATGCGTTTACAGAGTATCCCGATTTTAGTAATTCTTTTTTTTATTGGATAGGATATACCTTGAAATTGGCCCCAAGTAAAATTGGAAAAAATGATCTACCCTGAGGGCGAGGAAAAAAGGGCGATTTATTGTTTACTCTCAGATTTTAATGCTGAGTTGTATATTAATAAGCATGGAGTTTATACACACACACGCGCCATTTATCCCCGAAAGGATAGGTAGAGGCGCAATTAATGCAGCCACTTTTCGCCGTGCGTATTCCGTCCCATAATGTGATAGGTGGCGAGCCTATTGCTATATCGGGCAACTCTGGGCTGATACTGAGTAGAAAAATCCAATATCACTTTGCCCGACCCGGGGATTGAACCCCAAAACCTCAGATTGCCGTTGTACCGTAATACAACTACGCCACCGAGGCAGTCATGTAGTTCATGTAGTTAATAGCCCCAAAAAATATGCAAAAACAATGTTCAATTTAATTTAGTGGTCGACTCCAAATATAATATTAGTTAAAAAATGTTGACTATTCTTTGCTTTTTAATTTCTTCCGGTGGCTTAATTTTTGTTGTTGTTAAAAAGTTTTTAATTCATAATTTATTTATACATCAACGTGTGAGAATTGTGATAGTAATAAGCAATAGTAGTGATATACGAAGAAGGTTCCTTGTAGTTAATTGGATGCCCAAGACCTATCCGCTAATACATGTCCTACATAGATATAAAAATGTATGAAATAATCTAAGCCTATAAGAATCAGTTTATATAATATAATATACATAATTTCTCCTAGCCAGTTTCGGCCACAGCGGCCAATCTCAACGGAGATCAGCCAGGTACGCAGGAGATATTATAGTGCACAAGTGTGTGCGCAATACACAGGTGCACTCGCTATTCCTTCACTCTCATAGTCCGGTGAGACGGCAATCCGACATGACCGGAGAGGGATCAGGCGCAGGACCAACGGCTTTACGTGCTTTCCGAGGCACGGGGGTATCACACCGCCAACTTCCTGACTCCGAGCTGCGACTGAGTAAATTTTAAGATGGAAAAACCCAGTCACAATGTTTTTGGCTCGACCCGGGACCTCGAACCCAGGACCTCAGCGCGCAAATCATACTTGTAATGCGTACGCAATACATCTACGCCACCGAGGCAGTCTAGTTATCCAAGAATCAGTTTATTTATCCTCTAAAATCAAACATAATGGGGCTAATGTCATAATTAATGGACTGTAGTTGGTGGGTGTTAGCGGCGGAATTATTAAAGAAGTTGTGCCTCGGGCCTGTCGCCGCGCGGACTCGCTGCAACTTTTACTTTATTTATACAAGTATTATACAGCAGGCAGCGTAATTATTTTGGATGCTTTATTTATAGTTTTTAATTTTGTTTGTATAAAGGAATTCACGTTGGCTCTGAATTAAATTATTTATTGAATATTATACTACCTACTTATATATTATTATTTATTAAATTTCAACTAAATACAGGTTTCATTATTACCGGTAGCTATTGTTGTGAAAAAGAAAATCTATAACGCTTTTGTAATGCTGCGTCGTGCAAAAACACACTAAATTGTGGTTTCTATCCAGACGAGATATCGCATACACAAGATGAATTGTTCTATACTGCATTATTTAGCAAACTTTAGCTTATAAATACTGCTTTATAAATAGTTTACTAACTGAGAATCTCTTCAGTCAAAACAGCTAACTTTGAAGACAAGATACAATTTTTTCGATCCATTACCTTTAGTCCGAAGAAAATACACCAGCGCCACCTGCAGGCGTATCGATCAAGCTGCATCCAATATGGCGATTATGTAGATTGGATCCAAGTGAAACTCTACAAAGGGGACTCATATAATTCGGATATTTGAAACTTAGTTTCGCCCGCTGCTCTGAAAAAATTGGACGTTGGAATGAAGCGGACGGCGATTACTTTTAGGTGATTTTGAGCAGCGGCTCCCAAATTTAGCATTGTTAATATTAAATTATCTTAGGGCATATATACCATTACATTTAGTCATGGATTATTTAGAGAAGGTAAATCTGTTTCATGGATGTAATAGTATGTGTTACTTACAATTGATGTCAAATCTAAGTTTATAGCATAAAAAAGTCACAACTAGCGTACCTAACAAATCTTCTGTAAATACTCGTCATTATTTCTCGAAATAAATTTTACCTTATTTTATTGATTTTTTAATGCAAAACTTAGTAAAGATGCTTATTTTTTTATTAGAAACGCTGAAATCGGTGCATAGACTTGAATGCAATTTGATAGTTTATTGCGAAAAGTGCACAGCTAGAGTCTTATTTTGGTACAGGTCTCCTACAAAGGCGGAGTCGGAAGAAAACTTAGTATCGAATAAATTACAAAGATTATACGTATCTACGTATAAAAAAATGTGGTTACCTATAAATCTATATAGGTTACCACATTTGGTTGTTCAGTATAATTCGCTTCTTTGAACTGTCTAGGAATTGTGCCAGGACAGTCACAAGTTGACAATACCGATGCCTGACACAACCGTCATGCTCAAGAACGCGGTCTTGT
The DNA here is from genome assembly GCA_949316025.1 of Lapara coniferarum. NCBI lineage: Eukaryota > Metazoa > Arthropoda > Insecta > Lepidoptera > Sphingidae > Lapara > Lapara coniferarum. The sequence continues at coordinate 18,613,189 of OX438934.1, read as the reverse complement.
GTGGGCCCGTCTGATTTAACGGTTGGAGACTCTATTTTCAAATTAAATATTGCGATGCATGTCTTATTTCCACTTCTGTTAAATTTTTTAAATTTATGCATAATATTAATTTGAAAATGAATTTTCAACTTTATTTGCTATGTGAACATTGGACATTTGTTGCTTTTTAACGGGGTCATTAAAATTTCGGAAATGGCAAGGGATTTATTTAAAAAACAATGACCACTGTAAAACTTTGACAAAAGAACCACGCAAACTCCATATTAACTAAATGAAGGATTTTAATGGGCTCCATTATTATTTAAATAATTTTATATTTAAGTATAATTCATAATTCATTGACTATATTGTATTTGTATAAAATATTGACACCTATGGGTATCGGCTAAAGTTTGAGAAGGAGTGATTCCTAGATAAGATTCCTGATATACTTTGTTGATACTATGAGGAGTTACTTAGTATAAAGCGCTTACAAACTTGCTATATTACATTACGAAAATTTCATATCGTCCTATAAGTCACATAGTATCTAAAACTCACGTATGCATCTCGTCTAAACAAATTTTATGAAATAGTTTTCTTAATCAGCTTATCTCTTTTGTCTCGTATGTCGCAGCACGAATATATTTGCGAGATTCTTGGTTGATTTTTTTTCTTGGACGTAGTAGATACCGGACACAACTCAAATATAATGTCGATTAACGAGGGATGATGCGTTAGTCGTGTGTTGCCGTTTTGGATAGAGTTAGGTACCCCGACGCTGATGAGTGGTTGATACTTGATTTCCTGGTTAGACCGTAGTCCGTACGAGCTTTCATTTGTTTATTTTAAATCCTAGAATTGAAATAATTAAATATAACATCCGGTTACATGGTGACAAATTTGAATTTAATATGCCTTTGTTCACCCCTGCTGTACAAACACAATCCGTGACGATAAACTTTACATTGTCACGTATAACTGTAATAAAGTTCGTGTTACATTAACACGTACAGTTGATATTATCTTTTCGGTGGTAACTATAAAATAATGGAAGTGCCCCTTAACCAAAATATTAAATTACATGTCGCGGTTAATTTATTAACATACATTAATTTACACTTATGCTCATAGGAATTTTAAAAAAGCTAATAAAGAATTGAGGAGTCACAAAACTTGGATTGAAGAACTTCACACCTCAAAGAAAAGTACGTGTAATAGAAACAAAATACTGCAAATTGCAACTGACTTCGCTAAACTACACAATTCAGAATTTCAAGAAACTTACTTACACACATACACACACACACACACACACACACATTCACGCCTTTAATCCCCGAAAGGGTAGGCAGAGGCGCAACTAGTGCACCCACTTTTCGCCGTTATTCCATCCCATGATGTGTAATCAACAACGGGCAACGAGCTGATGATGATGATGATGTGTAATCGTAAATTTAGATTTAAATTATTTTCGAATTTTATTAGTTTATAAAAAGAATAATAATATGTTTCATTGTAATTACAATGTGTTTATTAAATTATCGTTGAATATTCCACCATTGCATACAATTTCACTTATCGTCTGATAAGTGGAATTGTGTGGTGGAATATTCAATGGCAATGAATCTTTTGATTTTATGGGTAATCCCTAGTGTTTAAAAAGAAATAGGGTTCACCGACGTAACCTTTTAACGAGGTTCAGTGTTTTAGAACAAAAATTGTTTATTATGTTCAGCATGGTTAATCTGTTAAAGTTAATTGTAAATTACCTATGTTTATAGTGTTTGATTTACTTCGTAAGTTGCAGATTAATTCCATGGTGTAATTTCGTGACATAACTATGTTGTCCTGCGCCAACTTAGAAAAAAAGAAGTATTTATTGGAAACTAGAAAGCTGTTTATTAATAATTACGTACTTACGTCAGAATTGATAATTTTAATAAATTGTTTAAAAAGTGGGTACATAGATTACGCTTACTTATATATTTTAAAATTTGATTTAAAAATATTAGTGTTTTGTTACTAGACAAAATATGTTCCCATTACAAAAAAAATCCTTTATTTCTAGATACCACATGCTGTGTGATGTATCAGTACTGCATACACCTTGTTGCCAACATAACGCCATCGGAACTTAAAGTTAAAACACACTATATATTATACTGTAAGTCGGAGACAGAAAGACACACGGAGGAGACGGTCGGGCCACAAGCGTAGAGTATAATATTTATATATAAGTAAGTAAGTAGTAGAGTATATATAACATTGCTATTATTTAAATTTCTTAATTAAAATTATAATAAACATAATTATTTTACTTTACAGTATTTTTGTTGAACTCGGTTTTATGTTTTGTTATCAAATATGAGGAATCAAAATTAAATCTAATCGGTTTTACAGAATACTGCCATTACGACCATGAGGCGGTATTGACGAACACAAGTTTGGTAATTCGTTTAATTGAATAAGTTGGGTCCTTTGTCGTGTGGCCCGCGGTCGGGTCGGCACCTGCGTTGTACTGCACGTCAACAGCTGGTCTATGTAATAAGCCCCGACACACAAAACCTCTTAAAATAAAAAAAAATATAAGGTTCTTTGTTTGTCGTTTAAATACCTAATAATAGTTGACTGCCTCGGTGGCGTAGTGGTATTGCGTACGCATTACGAGTACGATTTGCGCGCTGAGGTCCTGGGTTCGAATCCCGGGTCGAGCCAAAAAAATTGTGACTGGGTTTTTCCATCTTAAAATTTACTCAGTCGCAGCTCGGAGTCAGGAAGTTGGCGGTGTGATACCCCCGTGCCTCGGAAAGCACGTAAAGCCGTTGGTCCTGCGCCTGATCTCTCTCCGGTCATGTCGGATTGCCGTCTCACCGGACTATGAGAGTGAAGGAATAGCGAGTGCATCTGTGTATTGCGCACACACTTGTGCACTATAATATCTCCTGCGTACCTGGCTGATTTCCGTTGAGATTGGCCGCCGTGGCCGAAACTGGCTAGGAGGATTTCATTTCATTTCAATAGCGATATTTGACTCAAGCGTCGTCGCGTCGGGGGACCGCTAAGGAAGTATTCTCATCTCCCTTGTCCGGATTCGGCCCTTCGACGCGTGGACGTTTGGGTCAAAATATTACTAGATGCTTAAGCGACAAACAAGGCCACTTTTATTTCTTTTTAACTTTTAAGGGTTTTCTGAGTCGAGGGTTATTTAATTTTAATCTAATTTTTATTTTAAACTTTTTAAACTACTATATTCTCCATCATGCGGCCTTGATAAGCAACTATCTAGCTTACATGTACTCATTATGACCATTCTTAATGGTCCACACACACTTTATCTATTATTGTTTTTATTTTTTATATATTTTAACTTTATATGCAGCAAATGTAGACAGGTGGACTTAATGCCTGAGGCATTCTCTAACACTCAACCTTTGGGTTATGCAGAGATGAGACAAAGTGGATGTATATACAAAAGATTTCACTCTCATCATTTTTTTATAGCGCGCCTAAAGAAATATAACTTAAACAAAAAGGCATAAAAATCTATCCATTCATTTAAGAGCTACTATGCCACAGACAGACATAGAGATACACAGATACACGGACATACAGATACACAGATACACACCCTAAACTTATAACACCGCTCTTTTTTTGGCAATAGCACTGTTCGGTTTTCGAGGAAACTGGGTATTGTAATTGCAAGTAACCATCACGTGTCACTCCAGAATAAAATTTATTCACAGATGCTCGGTGAAAAAAATGTACGAAGTAATACACATATCTAAGCAGATGGACGAGAGGGTCCACCGAACTCCGGACAAGGGAGATGAAAATGCTTCTTTAGCGGTCCCCCGCCGCGACGACGCTTGAGTCAAAATATTAGATACTAGGTACTTAAATGACAAAGAAACGTTTATTTTTTATATTTTTTAGAGGTTTTTGTGTCGGAGGCTACGCAAATTTTGCACTCATATAACACGGTTCGATTTAGTTCTTACTACTGGTAGAGTGGCCGGTTGAGCTCGTCTGAGGAAAGTGGGGGCTTTAGCACTTAATCATAACTTTTGTTGTGTGTTATGTTTTTATAATTTATAATCGAACATTTATGCGGGGGAATTAAAACAAAAAAACGTGCTGCCGATGCAAACTCTACATTTGAATTAATTTTGTTACACATTACAATGGTGCAAATAAGTATAAGACAGTGTGTGGGTTTATTCTACGAATTGAGTCCGACAATACAGAGTCAGCGTCTCAGTACAGAACGGATGCTTCGGGACGGTGGATATCTAAACATGGTTCGGGACGTTGTATAACTAGGTATTGAATATTTCCGTTGGCGATTCTGAAATAATACATATTTCCTGTTTACTCTTTAACCAGTATTTAGCAATTCAGCTAATAACAGAACCTGAACTACAGGCATATTACATCGGCTTTAGGTGCGTAAAACGCAGAGGAATTATTTAGAACAAAACTTCCTTCATTCCATTTCTTTGCGATACGGGTTCGGTTATTTGTTTGTGTTTAGAACAACAGTTCACAACTATTATAAGGAAAATGTTTTGAATTTCCGTTTTTTGTTATAAACTTATTTGCTGATGACAGAATTTATTTATTTAAATATATACAATTGTGAACTTACAGCTAAGCCAAAACGCTCACAATGTTACACTATACTAAGAACATATTACAACTATAATTTACTTAAATGAAATATGGCATATTTATACACCGTCAATTTATAGTCGTTTTGATACCGAAAATTTTGAATTCTGTGTTACTAATACAGTTTAAAAAATATATAAAAAAAAAATAAAAATGTTTATTTATGAACATTAAAATTAATGTGACATTAATAATGTCATTTACGAATAAGAAGTGAGAACCCGTGGTAACACAACTAAACCTCACGTACTACGATCACTACGATCGGTGACCTTAGTAACTAAGTGGCAAAATATTATCCAATAAAGACAAAGAGACCGCCGCGCCGCAGCGTCGCCAATCACGCGCACCCCTTTGATGTACCTGCGCGGCACGGCGAGCGCATCCACTCGCGAGCACCCCGACCCCCGACCCCCGTCCGCCCTTGACCTTCAGTCAGTAGCACGACAACCCGCGCCGCGCGCGTTCAGGTTGTATTATCTACGCTGCCATGCGAAATGAGTCGTCATTACGAATATTCAAACGCAGAGTATTTCAGCTGTACGCCGCACTGTTGCTAAGTACAACTTGGAAGAAGCCAGACGTACGTAGTCTCAGCCGGAATATTTAAATGCGCTGAGACTACGAGGGATCGACTATCCACATGTTCCTACTCAATCACGTTCAAGGACAATTCTACGTGCCAGCTCATGCGCAAGACCGACGACGCCTGAGTGACTCGCCGGAGATTGAAGAGGACATTTTGGATATTTCGAGCGGGATCCTCGGCGAAGCACGAGAATGGCGGCACAAGAATTTAATGTTAGCCAATACTTTGCGCAGAAAACATTGATTACCCACAGATTACATCCGTATCATTTCCGTCGGGCACACGTAATTAACGACAACGATGCTCCGCCGAAAATCACCCTATGTCAGTGGTTATTAAATAGTAATACCAACGCTAACATTCTGTGTACGAATGAGTCGTCACTGGTTTACTGGAGTTGGACTATACAACGTGCAGAATGAACAATACTGGGCTCTCATAAATCCTAACCTGATAGGGAAAAATCACAACAAGTTCAGTTCAGTGTCGATGTTAGGGCCAATATTATAAACAACCAATTAATAGGACCTACTTTTATTGAAGGTCATATTACGGTCAGTTCGTATTTACAAATGTTTTGAATTGTAAAATTCGAATTATTAGAGAAGCTCGGACTTAACGCCCCTAGATTGTTTCTTGTGGTCGCAAATAAAAATGCTCGTAGATTCCAGAGAACACCAAAGTTGTGAAGTGTTACGTAGTGCGATAGTGGACACCTTAATCCAAGTGAAAAGTGACGAGAGACATATTCGAAAGAATACACAATCGAACGCGGCGAACTCCATTTCAAGTAGTTGCATCGTTAGCGATACGCAATCCTAATTTCCTCCGAGTTAATAACGTTTGTAAGGGGAGTGCGAAGGGCGCGGCGCGGCGTAGGACGCTCGCTCGGCGCGGGCGCTCACGCCGCGCAGGGGTCACGTAAGCGGTCACTACGCAGCGGCCCGCGAGCCGCCACAAAACAACCCTGCCGGCCCCCGTTCGCCCTTCCCGCCTCTCCAATGGAACTATTTGTAACCTTTTTAACATAATATTAAAATTATAACATTTACCGATACCGACCGACTTTCTTTTACCATCGTAAGTAATAACAAATAATAACTTAATTGACATTTTTAATAAATTTAGTACTTAATGCAAGTTCTTTCAAAAGAGAAAATAAAAATCAAATTGCCGTCTTGCTGCGTATCAACTGATTGTAAATAGGTACTTACAAAAGTCGTAACGTATCGAATTATGATTTGATATTATTCCTAATACAATCAATGCCGTCACGATCAAAAAGTATTTTATTTAAAAGTAGGCAAGTACTGGCGACTGCCGCGGTGGCGTAGTTGTACTGTGTGCGCTGTACCGCTCTGAGGTCCCGGGTTCTAATCCCGGGTCGGGCAAAATCATATTCGAGATTTTCTGCTTAGTACTGATACTAAACCTAAAATATGGAACCGCACACGTATCACCTCGCTCTGCGTAGGATCAGCTGTTATCGTGCGTCATGGACATTACAAACAGTGCAGCGCGGCGCGGCGCGATCCTTTTGTGAATAAATTATCACGTCGCGGCGTTACTATCATAACTCGAACTAGTGAGAAATATATTTAAATATTTTTTTAATTTATGAACGATACAATTAATTCACTATTTTTTCTTGGTCCTACAAATGGTTCTAAGTAACAACGTTTCGGTTTCAAAACGAATATAAAGTCACGGTGTATAAACATATGATGGGATCAACATGACAGAAACACCACAGTCTTAGTGCAACTTTATGTATAGTTACATTATCTTATTTCACTGTAAGGTATTAGCCGATGTGGCAATTTTAAAAGAATATTTCGTAAATTATATCCAATAAAAAATAAATACTACTCCAGAGTAGGTACTGTGGCGGATGTTATGTCCACCGCACTTATTGTAGACAATGATACAGATATACTAAAGTGGTGTTGTATACATTTATTTGTTAATAGCTATTAACCTCAATACACCTGAATGCCACTTCTGTGAATTCCTGCAGCTAGCAGATAAAAAGTAGTGACTATATTATTATGGCCTTCCAGATGTAAAAACTTGACACGTTAAAAGAATATTAACAGTGTTGCATTGCTTATAAATAAATAAATCCACAATATATGAATTCGAGTGCCGAACAACGGCGCGGCATGTGGTCGAGCCAGGTTTATTAATTTTATTATTTATTAGCAATGCGATTGATACAACTACAAATAATTATCTTATAAGAAAACTAACAAAACCCAATTATGCCTTATATTGCGTTTCTTACATTGAAAGAGCTCAGACTGGAGTACACAATATGAAGGACTCACAAAAACTAGGTAAGGTCTGTAAACATTACGGGCAGGTATCTGTAGGGACACTCGAAGGGCATTTCTTGTAACGTTTCTCCTCCCTCCAAGCCTCCCGCAACGCTGCGGTTAATATCTGACCTCCTGCTTTTGCCGATTAACTCAGGCCATAGTGATAGCGATTGAATATTGTTACTACTTAGAGAATATAATAGATCTTATTGAAACTATTATCGACTAATTTGACTTAACGACAAACGGGCAACAGTACGACCTCGCAAAACAATCATATTCACTTCTCGTTTCCTGCAAGTAATTAAAAATTAAAGACGAAAGTAAATGTTTTGCTGTCTCGGAATAAACCCCCAAAAATACATATTTGACAAGGCAACCCCAAATGATAGAAAAACAAGCAGAAAATCTAATTTATTAAAGATTTTATGAAATTCATTCGATTATGGAATAAGGACTTAAGGATAAAAAAATAATGTGTATTTCTCAGTACTCAGAAATTCAAACCCGCTACTCTTATAGCCTAATCTTTGGAGTTTCAATACGTGAGCCTCAGCCGCCGCGACATTGGTCCAAAGCGCTGGCAGATCCCTCGGCACGACACGGCGCGTTCCATTGCGGCTATCATTATATCTGCTATTCTCTTTGCGAAGTGAGAAGCGTTATCATAACTCCATTTAGACATTGGTCCACTGGTCAATAAGCGTATATGGATCGGGGGACTATTTACACGCAGAAAATAGGGCGATATTGCTCCATTTTGATTTATTTGATCATTATGGCTCGCCTTAAATTAAGAGGTAAAAACGGTCTCTGACATGTTTACTCCATTTTGGTTGACCCAAAATATAACAATCAGTAAAACAGTAGGGATAAAGTAAATACAGACGTGTTAGTTAACTATCGGCTATTTTAAACTTTAGGGTTGGCGACCTATATGTCCATTGCGAATTCGTTAAATTGGTTCTGGAATGTCAGATCAGTTTATTTTGGTAACAAAAATATTGATATAGGATAATTACCAAATTTTTTTCGATTCAGCCCTGTATACTGTCCAATTGTTGGGCTAGGGCCTCCTCTAGTAAGGAGAGGCTGGGGGTTTTAGGCTAGGTTAAGTCCTTAGTCCACCAAGTTGGCCAAGTGCTGGTTGGTAGACTTCACATACCTATAAATTCTTATGAATAATTTGGTATCAGGTATGCATGTCTCTTCAAGACGTGTCCCTTCACCGTTAAAGCAAAGGATACACTCATAACTTTAGAAAATTCTGAGGTGCTTGACCTTGTTTTTTTTTGCATTGAATGATGAGACGAGCATGCCGTTCGCCTGATAGTCAGCGATACGACCACCCATAAACAGTATCAATACCATCCAGCACCTTAAGTTACAAAGGACTTTGTGCTGGACGGTTGCGCTTGCGCTTTTGAATTAGGAGATGTTCCCTTGATTACAGATTTGTTTATATTGAATAGTATATTCAAAACATCTTTATTTTTGTTAATAACGTAATGAGATAAATGCCTTTGGAACTCGTACTTAATATGTGTGTTTTATGTACTTACTTACTGGTGGTAGGTCTCTCATATGTAAGAGTCCGTCTGGGTGGGTACCACCGCAATGTTTATTTCTACCGCCAAGCAACAGTGTGCATGCACTGTTGTGTTTCGGTTTGAAGGGTATTGTAGCCAATGTAACTACAGGACATAATCAGACTTAACATCTTATGTCTCAGGATGACGAGCGCAGTGGAATCCACACAATATTTTGTAAATCAAGGTTCTGGGTGGTATTTCTACTGTTTATGGGTGGTCGTGTCACTTACCATCAGGCGAACTGCATGCTCGTCTCGTTCATTCAATGCTATAAAAAAAACTTAGATTTTACTATTTTTGTCGTTATTTACATAACCGTGAATGTGAGTACTTACGTACTATTTTTGGGAACTTAATAGGACATTACACCATTTTTATGTTCTGAAGCATCCAGATACATTATCAACAAAATAAATGTTATTATTCATCGTTTTGATATGAATATTTACGTCAATGCCAAGTATCGATGGGCTAAAAGATTCAGATTGCGCCACCAGATGGCAAAGCTTACGACGTGCACGTTCTCTATTGCATTAACTTTGTACGTAGAAATATCAAATTCGCTTTCATAATCGACAAGCAATGTTTATCCAATTTGTCGCTGCGATACTATCAAACGACTTGAGCGTAGAGTAAACAAAATTAACAATTTGCTCACAATCCATTGTACGGATAATATAAAAAATAACACAAGCGCCCGACGGGATTTGACTCGATATTTGAACCGTCTTTATGTCCATTTCGAAGTATATCTTGCGGAATATACGTTTTTATAGTAGAGGGGTCAATCGGTCAATTGGATCACCTGGGAAAGTGATCACCATCGGCCATAAAAACATTCACCGTAGCAGAAAATATTAAGTATGGTAATCTACTTACTAATATTAAGAATGCGAATCTTTGTGGAAATGTTTAGACGCATATTAGAAGCAAACGCAGAAATCGTAGGATTTGGATCAAATTTGGTACACGGATAGACTATGTCCAGGACTAAATATAGGCTCTTTTCTATCCTGGTAGTTTGCTCCCGTGGGAAACATTTGGATTCTTAAAAGATGATGTTGGCGTCGCATTAATAGCTCTATGGAATGTGACAGTGATTTAGGAACTTTTTTACGGGGACAAAGCCGCGAGCGACATTTAGTATTGTTACAAGCCACGCTCTAGCCAGACAACACCATCCCGGTGTATCAGTACCGAGATCAGGCAACAGTTACATAGATTTTCCTAAATATAACTTCCTGGGTTTGCACCCACGAGAGGAGTTAATGTTACGCTATTTGCCATTTTTAAAAGAGGGTAGAAATATTCTTGAATTAGTGTTTTACATCCATCTCACGTTGAGTGCGATAGAGATAGGTAGAGGAAAAAATACTTCACATTCAAAATGTAGAGATAAAAAAGTGTGTTTCGCTGTATGGCATACAATGAGATCCGTTAATTACCTTTGTTATGTGACTCATAAGTCATAAGAGATATTATTATTGCACTGCACGACTCGCGGTCATAATGAAGAATATTATTGTGCTATACTCCATCGGTTTAGGTATTTAGTTAAATGTAAACAAACCATAAAAAATGTATTTTATCTATCCATTTCTCTTTACAAAATACTTCATTCCAAAATAAACGGTTTCCTAACCTACACAACACTTAACACTTTTATTCCCGTTTATTAAAGTTGTTTGGTTATTACGAAGCTGTGGTTATTAATTAATAAGCGCGAACACAATTAATTATAATAAATTACAATACTTTTATAAAAGATCTCTGTCTGTCAACTGTATAAGAGTTAATACCGGGTGGAAGGGAAACGCTCTCGGAAACGAATACAGGTGATAGTATTGGTAATTCCTGACGTGATGGCACTAAAAAAATTGCGATCCCATTGTTACAATTTTAGTAGGATTTTCTCAAATTTCTGTACAGCTTCACGTATGGATAGATTAATCAAACTATTATTCTGAAAAACATAGCAAAAAAGGTCAATATTTAAAAAGAATCGTAATGAAACACGTACATCAGCTGACGGGTTAACGACCGCGGGCCGGTCCCGGCGCAGCGCGACGGCCGCCCAGTTCTTTGTACGCTTTACATTGCGCGCGCATGAATTACGGAAATACTAAAATCGTAAGTATTATCGCTTAGCTTTGCAAATGAATATAGTTTTTCGTTAATGTTATGGTTCTTCTCTCTTACCGTTCTGGTATAGAGAGCGTTTCCCTTCCACCCGGTATAACAGGCACGCTAAACATTTTTCCAAATGAATCATAATGGATAATCCTACAAAACTTAAGATTACCACTGTCACGTATCTCGTCATTAAATCTGACCGCCATTCAGTTTAATCGGTTCAGTAAACACCAATTATCGATACGCTTCCGAATTCTACAAATTCGTTTATTTATCATATTTTTTGCTTAGTTTCTGATAATAAGATGTTGTTAGTTATGTATTTTGTTTCTAAAGTGAATGTAATAGTACTAAGTGTTTGTTGTATGCCGTAGTTTAATTGACACAACAGTCTTCGTACACACTTTCGTAAGCAAATGTTGACTACCCGGGACTCATGTAATTTTTTGTTTGCATTTAGCTAAATACCTAAACCGAAAGAGTACAGGTGAGTCACGAAGGATATTATTTAGCTGGTCAGTATAAATACATTGAAGGACTCGGCACAGTGAACGTTACAGTACGGCACAATGGAGCGCTTTATAATTCAATATTCTGCATGTAGTACTCGTTATGAAAGTCCATGCCTTTCCCGCCACTGCCTCGATCTCGTAATTTACTTGTATAAACTAATTCAGGATTGAATAGCAGTGTATCAAACACTCTTCTATTTGTAAGAGATAAATATTTAAAAAGTAATTTACATTACAAATTTACGTGCGTCCTTTTAAAAGTTCGCTGGGAAAATATGAGAATTTATTTTACATTTAATATAAGATTCATAATTAATATTTCGTTATAAGATACAGTGATATTGTACTGGGGGTGAAGCAAAGCATTTGTAATCGTTAAAATATTTGAAAGAAACATTGTTTTAAGCAAATTTTATATGGCTCATGAAAGTTTGTATAACAATAGGTGGCTAAGAGCGATCTCTTCCAGGAAAACATAGAAAGGAATATGTTTGAAAATGGAAAATATATTTATTTATAACGAAGACTATTTTTTCATGAATATTTAATTGGTTGTGACAAATTTTATACATTAACATGACTAGATTTTCCGTGGTGTTATTTCTCTAGTAATAAGCCTTGCCACCCACCACCAGGCGAGCAACCTCCTCGTCATTCACATGTGTATAAAAAAGAACAGTGGGGCTAGGATATGAAAAAAAAACACGATGCGTCTCCGCTTCGTTTTGTTGCGATTGGTTGAGATACTGACGTGTCGGTACTTTGATGTTTGTGATTGATCGAGTAACCGACACGTCAGTCTCTCAACCAATGACAATAAAACGAAGCGGAGACGCATCGTGTTTTTTTTTCACATCCTAGCCCCACTGTTCGTTTTGTCCTACCTCAATTTCTCGTTTTTTTAAAGCGTAGTCGATATTCATTATTAATGTGTCTACTGCCTATAATACTTCAAATTATTTGACAAAGGAGTACAGGTTGAAATCGTATTATAGGGACCCTTCACAACTGCCGTGTACGAATCCCGTTTCGAAGAGAATTCTGACGCCAGAATCGAACACACGAACATAAACATCGCTTAAAGTATTCATCGAATCGCGCCACACTTAGCGCAATCGAGTCGAAAAACAACATACACAATAAAATCTATAAAATTTATATCTAGCGCCGATATCAGTTGAGAGAATACGTAATGAACATTAGGAACAAAGGCGTGTGAAAAGAGCCGATACCGAATTGTGTAGGTGAGAAATTGTTGCCATTTATATCACAATACATAATCAACCCTAGGCCCGAAGCTATAATGTTCAAAATAACTTGACACATTATTTGTTTGAATAACACTAGACATTTGCTATCCAAAAATAAACTTTAAAGATACTTTATTAAGGTTGATTTTTTAGAAGCTTGGCTGGATTAGAAAAACCAAGAATCGAAGATAAGTGAGGTGCCGCGGCTCACGGTCTGAAATATTAGTGTTCGGAAGGTTTTCTTTGAAATCGCGTGTTGGTGCATCGAAGTCTTTGTAGTTTCCCGCTCTAACATTTATATCTAGTGTAGCTCCATGTCTACGATCAGTGATTGCTACGATATACCGTAGCGCGTAGCAACGTAGTACGAAATACTGTACATAACTACTACATTGTTTTGTTATTGTGAATAGGATTAAATGCAATTTAATTATACAATGGCTTTTCCTTGTTAACCATGTATTATGTTCCAGAGAATTCGAGATTGTTAAAGTCGCTCCTCGATATTCCTGGTGCTATTATAAACTTGACAACGCGTCCATTTAATGAGCAAACCCAGTAAATAGATAGCATCAAAATGCTGTCCATAGGCGATGTTCGTCCTTATGATTATGTAACCTACAAAATTGTTTACCTAGTGTTAAATATAAAAATATTATAATCTTACTAAAAATACTAATCTAAAATCTGATAAATCTTGTATCCCGTGTCTTCTTTATGTGTTGTATTTCTGTGGAAACTTTTTTGGATTGTGATTGTCCTATTGTATATAGCTTATATATGTAATATTGTTTATTTGTTTCCTAAATAAAATAAAATAAATCAAATACTATCCTAAAAATAAAATGTTATTATAATTCAGTATATTTTGTTTATGCTACAATTACTATTCGATGATGGTTAATTTACATAACCGAAAGACACGGCTATTAAATCTCTCATAGACTATTAAGACTGCCTCGGTGGCGTAGTCGTATTGCGTACGGTTTACGAGTACGATTTGCGCGCTGAGGTCCTGGGTTCGATTCCTGGGTCGAGCCGAAAAAAAATATTGTGACTGGGTTTTTCCATCTTAAAAATTACTCAGTCGCAGCTCGGAGTCAGGAAGTTGGCGGTGTGATACCCCCGTGCCTCGGAAAGCACGTAAAGCCGTTGGTCCTGCGCCTGATCTCTCTCCGGTCATGTCGGATTGCCGTCTCACCGGACTATGAGAGTGAAGGAATAGCGAGTGCACCTGTGTATTGCGCACACACTTGTGCACTATAATATCTCCTGCGTACCTGGCTGATCTCCGTTGAGATTGGCCGCCGTGGCCGAAACTGGCTAGGAGGATTTTTCAAATCTCTCATCCAACAGAACATGTAAGTACAAAAATCTACGCTATACTATGCTCATTATCCTGAGGTATCAGACGCTGCATATCACATCTAATTAGTCGTATTATTCTAGCTACAATTTCATTTAAAGCAAGCACTGCTAAAAGTAAACGATATTATTATATTTAAACTAGCTTTTGCTCTCGGTTGCGCCCGCGTGAGTTCAAAGTTTTTTCCGGGATACAAGTCCTGGTACATATTTCCTTGGAACGAAAAGTAGCCTATGTCCTTCCCGGGATCTCAAACTATCTCCATACCAAATTTCATCCAAATCGCTTGAGTAATTTTTGAGTTTATCACATTCAGACAGACGTCTGTCTGAGAGAAATTTTTTTTTGGTGAGAAACATTTTATTTATAATATTGTAGGTGCTTTCTAATCCACAAGGATTTAGAAATAAGATATTTTGTAATAATTTTACTACGAAAAGAAGAAAGCATTATCATGGACTACTCAATTACTGTAAGTACATACCGGGTGGAAGGGAAACGCTCTCTATACCGGAACGGTAAGAGAGAAGAACCATAACATTAACGAAAAACTATAATCATTTGCAAAGCTAAGCGATAATACTTACGATTTTAGTATTTCCGTAATTCATGCGCGCGCAATGTAAAGCGTACAAAGAACTGGGCGGCCGTCGCGCTGCGCCGGGACCGGCCCGCGGTCGTTAACCCGTCAGCTGATGTACGTGTTTCATTATGATTTTTTTGATTTTGAATTTTATTGATCTTTTTTACTATGTTTTCCAGAATAATAGTTTGATTTATCCATCCATACGTGAAGCTGTACAGAAATTTGAGAAAATCCTACTAAAATTGTAACAATGCGATCGCGATTTTTTTAGTGCCATCACGTCAAGAATCACCAATACTATCACCTGTATTCGTTTCCGAGAGCGTTTCCCTTCCACCCGGTATATACATACATATACACTCACGCTTTTTATTCCCGAAGAGGTAGGCAGAGGCGCAACTAGTGCACCCACTTTTCGCCGTTAATACGTCCCATGATGTGATAGGGGGCGAACCTATCGTCAATTACTGTAAGTTATGCTATAAAAGTCAATGATAGGAATTACACTTAGTAACGGTAACTCTCTCACCATTCAGTTTATAAAAAAAGTATAAAGTACAAATAAACAGAGCCCTTACTCATCATTAAAGTTGTAGCGAGGTAAATTTGTGTGAAAAGAAATAAAGATATTTTTTTATTTTAAATTGTTTATTTTATTGAATTTTACAAACTGCGGAGCAATTAAAACTCGGCCCACATTTGAAACAACTTTAGGCGAACGTTGCCGACTAAATAAAATGGTATTTATACGCTGTGATAGACGTTTGGTCGATTTTCTTTGTGTTTATCGTTCAACTTTACTAATATTATAATTTATATGTTAATGTAATTTGTATATTGAAATATTTATTCACATAATATTGAAACCTTAATCTAAAGTCATAGTGTCGATTTTCGTGAAAATAATATCTAAGGAACATAATCGCACCAACTGCTCTACAACTGCCTGTGTACTCTATCAAGGACAAAGTGTTGTGCAAGCATATATGCATATGAAATTGTTTTCAATTTTACAGCGAAAATAATGACATGAAATTTTTTATAATTATAAAAACTAAAAAGTTTTAAGTTTTGAGCACCGATGATAAGCCATAATCTCTTTATGACTTAAGACCGAGTTCACCGAAAATTATTTAACCCATAAATATTTAAGCTGCAAGCTTAATATCGTAAAAAATCAATTTGAAATTCTGCGAGTCTGATAAGTGAGGGCTAATCAAATGAATTCAGAATCAAAATAATACTAAATGTTCGAATAACTTGGCTCAGTTCACCTGCTGGCATTTATGAAAATTTTCTCTGTCAAGTTCGCTACTTAGCATTTGAACTCTGATACAGTTTAAGAGATTATCAAAGTTTCTAAAACTTATACATATCTAAGCTCGCACTTTGTTAATAGAGAGAAAAGGGATTTAAATGGGATTAATGCGTTTGATGGTGAGGTAAAAAAATATATGTTGCGGGATTAATTATAGATATAAAAATACGTAATATTTCATAAATAAGTCTCTTCGTAAATGCCTCTCACAACTAATTATAAAGAAAGTAAAAACTGCTCACAAAATGTACCCTTTTCAACATCGCTACTTTTTCACACCTTCCACGTGAAATTATGCAAAACAATCCTGAACGGCAATAGCTCAGCCATTAAGCTGCCTGTAGCCCATCCATTCAAAATAAATAAGCTGTTATTGCTTTCAAGAGTTCCGAAATAAGTAACGCACGATGTAACGGCAAGGGGGGCGCGAAGGGGAAATTAATTATACATGAATATAAGCAAAATGCTTTGAACACCCTCCGCTTTTGATGTTACAGCGTGAGGAAAAACTCACAAGTTTCCAACTACATTATGTGCGACTGAGAGCTCGAGCCCTTAATGATCTGCGAATAAAAAAATAATTATGAGTCGACAATAAGGTATAACCCTGTATTTGCAACATTGATCGAACAATAAATTAAATACAAATGCAGTAATGAACTGTAATAGTTAAATATTTTCCGTGGCGAGATTCATACAACAAAAAGAGCTGGTCAGTAGCCGCGCTAACACCTCATACAAATCAGAACCAAATATACTTACGCGCTGTTGGGCAGAGATACACAACGCTCTCGTATACGACGAACACCACCTAATTAATTCCTTCAGGTATGGGTCAACGTTTTCAATGCAATATATACGCTAATTAATGCAGAATTCAATCTAGAATACTTTGCTACAGTAGCAACTGTTTACTGATGATTATAAATAATTAGTACTATGAACTTTAGGTAGTATTTACAAATTATGTACATAATTTAGGGGCAACATCAAAGGTTTGGTTCTGTTTAACACGTCAGGATCATGGGCGTGAAGCTGAAGGATTGATTAAATGGATAATCTCTGAGATAAATTTAGTATGCACGTTCGCACATAATATTTGTTCATAATGGTAATAGCACTCTACTTTTAATGTCTTATAAGTTATAACCTTTACAGTAATTTTTACAAAAGTTATTTTAATAGACCTCCGTAGAACAGATGTAAACATTCGAAATACCAATTAAATTTTTTAACACTTCCATTAGAGAAACTACGGGATACATTGATAATATAAGCACGATGAAGATATTATAAAATAAAAAAATAAAATACTTTATTCATCACGTAGGCGAACATAGTTACACTTATGATATGTCAAGATACATTCAATTAATAATTATAATTACATCAATGGTCACATTGATCCGGGACCGGTGGTCATACATGGCCACCTTCTTGAAATTGTTTCCGAGTATACTTACCTCGGGCAGATTCTGCAGTTGGATAAAAACTATTTTGAGAAGAAGGCTAAGAGGAGGATCCAGCTAGGCTGGGCAGCGTTTGGAAAACTACGTCGAGTCTTTTCGTCATCCATACCGCAATGTTTGAAAACGAAAGTTTTCAATCAGTGCGTCCTACCGGTCATGACCTACGGAGCCGAGACATGGACACTCACGGTAGGGTTGGTCCACCAGTTGAAAGTCGTTCAGCGGGCTATGGAGAGAGCTATGCTCGGAGTTTCTCTGAAGGATAGGATTCGCAAGGAATACATCCGACAGAGAACCAAAGTTATCGACATAGCTCAAAGAATTAGCAAGCTGAAGTGGCAGTGGGCTGGCCATATCTCGCGAAGAACCGACAGCCGCTGGGGTAAACGTGTTCTTGAGTGGAGACCGCGACTGGGCAAACGTAGTGTAGGACGCCCTCCGGCCAGGTGGGATGACGATCTGCGAAAGACTGCAGGCAGATGCTGGATGCGGCACGCTGAAGACAGGGCGCTATGGCGCTCATTAGGGGAGGCCTATGTCCAGCAGTGGACTGATAAAGGCTGATGATGATGATGATGATGATTACATATAGTCACTTATATAACTAAAGACATATTTAAAGGGAGCAAAATCAATGTAAACTAAATATAAAGAAGCCAAGCTCGGACTGGCAGGAAAGAGATAAAAAAAGAATATTTTTTATTAAAATTAATGGGAGGCACGCGTCGCGATCCTCACCGGTGAGGACACTACAGGCCCTAGCCTAGCTAACCTACCAGCCTTTCACTAGCTACCTAAGCGATGACTACCCGAAGAAGAAAGGCAGAAAAAAACTCCGGGCTTAATTTTTTGTCATCAATTGTCAATTGAATCTTTATATAATATTTTTTTATTCTTTTTTTTTTCCAAGTCTTTTACATACAAAGTCAGATTAGTTATATAAGCTAATGCACACACATCACCGTTAAATAAGGATAATAATTTTAATAATAATTATGTTAACAGTACTATAATATTACCGACCAGCATCATATCAAAATACCGAGAACCACTGCTAAACGTTAGTCCACCGCCCCCAAAAACCTACGAAGCGCCACGTCCGGGCCCGAATCTGTAAATGCGTCATTAGGAGTCGATAAAGTAAGATAACTAATAAAAGACCAAGCACTTAATGCTGAAAGAGCTCTATTGATGCCCAGTGACAGAGAAACGTTTCTTTTCTGATGTGATTTTTTTTGTGAGCCGAATTGCACCGGGGTTTGAGCGGGGATGGGGGGAGGCGGGGGATGGCCGGGCTCAGGCGTGCGCAGCCGGCAGTACGTAACCGGTCGCCGTCGCGAGCAGACGTCTGTGTGTCGTTGTACACCACCCGGTACCACGTTGGGCGCCATCCGCACCCGAACCCTTTATTTGACGGAAACCCGATCACGTGTAAAACAAGTGATGTGCGACCAAGTATGTTGGGTACTAGTTAAGTGATTAGTTAGAAGCAAGTACTATAAAAAAAAAAAACAAATTTGTGATTTTAACCTGTGTTTATGCTGAAAACAAAAGTGAAGTGACGTAAACTGTGCACAGATTGTTAAGGTTAAACTTGCAAGTAAGTTTATTAATTAAAAGTTTAAAGCTATTACAACAATGTATAATATTATGTCATGTGATATTTTACATTCGGCGAATAAGCTTCGTAGTACAACGGCCGGAGATGATATCATTAGCGCCATAAGATCTATTTGCACACGTCAACGGAAGACAAATGAACTGTGATCATCGACTAGCGGCTAATGAATCGTTGCGTAACTTGGTGAATCAATCTATCATCAAACAGTAGAGTCAAGAGGTGTTCAAATATATTTCGCCGAATTTCCACGTTCTTAAGGGTCATCTGCAAATTGCTTTTCATTGTGCTACATACAAAGCCACTGGAAATTTTGCGAACAATAAACTTGGGAACAAATTAGACAGTGGAGTGAAGTCGATTCCCGGAGGCCGGCGGGCTTTATTTTGGTTTGCAAACTTTTAGTTGTTCCCGATGAAATTAATTAAAAAGCTATTATGAATAATTTCCTAATACTACACTTCTTATAGTCAATTACCATCTAACAAGTGGTCGTTAATATGCTTTCGGATGGCACTCGGGACGGCGCCGAGACTATATAATTAAAGGGGACTTCAACGATAAGGATTTTGCTTATCATTCTGAGGAGTAGATTTTTATCGGTTTGGATATACTTATTAGAATCCTTAAAATAGACTATTAAAATAATTACATAAACATCTGACTTTAGATGTAATTAGTGTTAGGTGGCGGGGCTTGAGTTTTCATTTTGATTTTCTCCATTCATTCTGAGGTACTAACCTTCTCTTCGTTTTGTATTATAAGCAATTAAATGCTTACTTATCCTACTAATATTATAAAGGCGAAAGTTTGTAAGAATGTATAGATGTTTGGATGTATGGATGTTTGTTTGGGCGGAGCCGCGGGCAAAAGCTAGTATTATATACTTTGAAGAAAAAAATGAGGCAAATCGTCTCACTGTCCACTAGCATCTTACTACTGCAAAACTTGTTTGGTCCTGATTTCCATCTCCAAGTACAGTATCAGTAATGTTTGTGTTTTCAGTTAGGGAAACACAATGTTTGAGACTAACACGTGGGAAGACTTGTCTTTTATCTAATTTAGGACGGAAATCAGTTCCATAAAGCTAGATTATTACATTAATTCCAATGTAATTACTAGAACTGTCATCATATATACAACTAGCTTTTGCCCGCGGCTCCGCCCACGTTAAACAGTTTTTCCGTGATAAAAGTCCCGCTTTATATTTTCCCGGGATAAAAAGTCATCTATGTGGTAATCCAGGATATGATCTACCCGTGTGCCAAATTTCATCGAAATCCGTTCAGTAGTTTTTGCGTGAAAGAGTAACAAACACACATACATCCAGACATCCATACATACAAACTTTCCCTTTATAATATTAGTAGGATGTACCAGTGATAATAAATCAGTAAATAGATACTTGTACCAGTTGCGTTACAGTCTAGTTACCCTTCAGGGCTACAAGCGCATGTAAATGTTTCAAACGAGCTTAATAATAATCCGCCATTTTACATTATTGTTTTGTAATCAGACAAGATAAATCCATTTACCCTGCTAAATATATTATGCCATTAATGAGAATGTAATAACGTTGGGGTTGATTCGTCCTCTAAACGATAATAATATTATTCTGAATAAATTGCTCTATATTAAACAGTTATTATATTGAATGATAGTAAGTTAGTACGTTCTCTTGTAGCCTTTGTGGTAATTGTAATTATTTAATGGTACTTTTTTATATTCTTGTGTGGCAAAGGGATTTATAATAATGTAAGTAATAATACTAGCCCTGTATTATATACTGCCCATTGCTGCGCACGGCTCTCCTCTACTACTGAGAGGGTTTTAGGCCATAGTCTACCACGCTGGCCTAGTACGGGTTGGCAGACTTCACATACCCTCGAAATTCTTATGGAGAATTCTCAGATAAGTAGGTTTCCTCACGATGTTTTCCTTCACCGTTAAAGCGAACGATAATTGATAAACAATACACACATAACTTTGAAATGTCAGAGGTGTGTGCCTTGGGTTTTGAACCTCCGGACAATGTCGCGGCAGATCGATTTATTCACAACTAGGCTATCATCGTCGTATAGGGATTTACTACTTGATAATAAGTATATTGCAAATTTATACCTGACAGTATCATACCAGTACACGGTTCAATCACGAAAGCGAACCCCGGGGTGGGTTTTCTCAACATACGTAGTTGGTGCTCTCCAATAGAGTGTGCAATATAGCCGATTCTCATAGTATGCGGATAAAAATTTTGACCGCTTAATTTCGTATTCATATAATATCGTAATACAATAATTATTATAGGTAGTTCAAGTGATTGAAAATAAATTAGACTTAAGTCTCACTTGCTACTTAATGTGACATCGCAACGACTCAAACAAAAAACGAAAGACATTTAATCCTCGCAATTTTATCTTTAAGGTCTTTACATTGAACTACTAGAAATAACATAAATCTAATAAGATTACTAAAAACATGTAAAATAAATACAAACTTGAAACGACAACAATCTGTTACGGTCAGAGGTAGTACAAGGTATACAAAACATCTTAAAACAATCAAGAGCCAATACAATCCAATCCGAAGTCGATAGGAACCAATCCGTCACACGTAGCGTCGGGAAAGTCAATACAAAGAAGATTAGCCGTGCGGTACGGCTATATGCGGGTTGGTTTGTACCAGATTAATATTGAAACTGGCCGTGACCGGAATGCCATCCGCTACCGCATTCTCCGGTTGATTTGGAAGAGCCGGATATTCTGGGATATATTTCATTAAAACTGTTGTGCGTTCGACAGAAATGGTGGATAGTTTGCTAAGGAAGGATTTGGAGATATTTCGATATCTTGTTTGCGACAGTCTGGATAGATACTGCCCCTTATGTCTATTGTTGGCGTCAAGCAGCAATGGTTTACCAAAATCATTATAGCTTTTTTGGACATTAGCACACGATGAACTTATGTGTCATGAATTCTCTTATGATTCGAAATTGTGGTGGTGTTAATGCCACTTAGGGTATTGACAGAAGGTGGTTATCTCACAATCAACTAACTTACCCGCTTATTCGCCTACCTTTTCGTATTAAAAAGAATTTAGATAAAAAAATTCTGCCATTTAGGTTGATTTATAGAGACGATATGATTGATGCCCCGCGACCCTTGATGTTAGACAAAATGGCGGAATATAAAAAATAACTTAAACGTTATAATAATTGCTTTTATCTTTAACTAGCTTTTGCCCGCGGCTTCGCCCACGTTAATAAGTTTTTCCGGGCTATAAGTACATTAAAACTTTGAATTACTCTATCTATTGAAAAAAAACGCATCAAAATCCGTTGCGTAGTTTTAAAGATCTAAGCATACATAGGAACAGACATCGGGAAGCGACTTTGTTTTATACTATGTAGTGATGATTAATAGTCTTTGAATTCGTTGATGTGTACGGCTATTTACTCGTTGTTAACGATGCTTCGTCCTTGATAATATAAATAATTTTAGTAGATACATTTTCATAGCTATATCACACATTGTTTGTCTGGAGAAGGTAGGTAGAGACAGTTGCCAAGTGTATCCAAGAATATCGTGCTCACCATTTTCGGAAAAAAAAATTATCCCATAATTCCAGGCACAATCTATCATTAAGGGTTTTTTATCGCTTCTGAATAACGTAGCATGGCACTCACTTTATGGTATAAGTGAACGACAAACTCGGTAATGCTACGCGACGCGAAAATATCAAATAGTCGTTGTATGTACTTGCGGCCTACGTTGTCGTCTTTAGCTGTGATTCCGCAGATAGCGGCAGACGGCAGACGGCAACAGCATGTGCCGCGACGGCAGACGGCACTACTATGCAGTTTTAAATTGTATGAGACCGATTCCACACACGACGGCAAATGACGCGCGGTAGGACGTCACAGAACTTTTAATTTCAAAGTACTGGCACTCCACATTAGATGTTACCTATGTGTGCGTATGCGTATTATGGTGTATCATGATGCGCAGTAATTACGCTTGCTACAATGTCCTTCAAACCTGAATATAACAGTGCATGCACACTGCTACTTGGTGGTAGAAATATTATATACATTTTGGTGGTTCTTTTTCGACATTCTTCAGGTTACGTTCATTATATATCGGCTAGGAGCAGGACATTCCCCTTCGTCTTCCCTTTTATCATTGATTTTTTCGTAGATTGTTATTTATACATAATACTGTTAGATTGATATTTCTAATACAAGCGCGTATGAGGGTTCTTCATACAAAAATAACGCTTGACAAATTAAAAAAAGTGGTGAGCTGCATAAAGCTTCAAATTGAAAACAGTAATTTATCCAGTGAGCACATAAATAATGAAAATGTACAATGCTTTTTTAGTACAAATCTGTGCTGTAATTTATTTGTGATGTTCGCTCGTAGTTTTCACAATGATACCAATAGAAATAAACATGAAAACCAATTACAAATTGCTCTGTTGCATCGGGCTGTTATTTTTACTAGTAATAGCTGGGTTACTCATTCATATTACTTTAACGATCAGTTCACCAATTAGATTTTATATTTCACTTAATAACATAAAAACAAATAAAAATACATGTTTAAAATTGTATGTAAAACTAAATGTTACTGAAGAACAGTTAATTGTGAACTGCTCTCAATCGCATACGCCAGTGGGATATCCCGAAGACTCCAATCTGTTACTTTGTAGCAGCAGAGAAACTCCAGCACACTGTGAGTGTGAATGACCCATTAGAAGCTTTCAAAAGGGTTTACAGGGCAACAGTTAAACCATAAATCATACACATACCACATTATGTTGCACGAAATTATAATAACAGTATTTGGAAAGAACATATCACGATTTTCGTGAAAATCTAGTAAAGTCCGTTGGTTAATATTGCTACAGTCACGTGTATCTAGACATTGTTAGTTTCATGTACTGACCTCAGGGCTTAGTGTGTGCCTCTGGATTGTAATTCACAAATTAAGAATAGTATTGCCACAGCAGACATGACAGTCACCTACCATAATATCTGCGAAATGTTACTTTACCCATCTAATTAAAACTAACCAAATGGATAACAAATTCACATCACGATATAAATAAAAATAAAACAATTGAAATTAGAATTCCACTCACCCAAATATTTCTCTCGCGACAAATAAGAGACAACCATTCAATACGGGTATCAATACGCGCTGAATTCTAAAGATTTTTCATTAAAGTACAGACTCGACAAAAGATTTTTGGTGATCCGTGAGTCAAGTATTGAATAAAAGGATAGGGCTCTTTGAAGTGGTAAATTGTCAAAGTGCCAGTGTTTCACGAAGTTCTATCACAATCCGCCGGCTTGTTTCAGGAGTGGATCGCGGGTAAGTAGATTTATACATTTGTTTTAAAACGTAGATTTTTTAATAGGTTACGGAAATTGGCTAATGGCTATACTATACTTGATCTGTTAATAATACCTAGGCAATGTTGGCTTGTATACGTGATTTAAGCTTTATTTCAACGACTCCATATTACATAGTGGGAGTACAATTAATTTACAAGGTGAAAAAACGGAAGAAGTTCTCAAGTCGACGAGTATTATTTTTTTATGTACGACCACGCATAACCTTTTACAGAGTACCTCAAACCTCAAAATATATATATACCTATACCTATACCTCAAAATTGGTTCCATATAAATTTGGAAAAAAATCTACCCTAAGGGTGGGAAAAAGGGGTGATTTATTGTTTACTCAGAGAGTTTAATGCTGAGTTGTATATTAATAAGCATGTAGTTTATACACACACAGCCCCACGCGCCATATATACCTGAAAGGGTAAGCAGACGCGCAATTAATGCACCCACTTTTCGTCGTGCGTATTCACAAAATTCACATTTTTTGAATACGCACGCGGGCACGCATTTCACATTCCGGGCTGATATGGAGCAGAAAAATCCAATATCACTTTGCCCGACCCGGGAATCGAGCCCGAGACCTCAGCATTGCAATCGTACCGTAATACAACTACGCTACCGAGGCAGTCATGTAGTTTATGTAGTTTATAGCCACAAAATAAAATTATATTGCCAGCTAAGCTAAGCAAATACACAAACAAATATACGAAAGCAGTGTTCAATTTAAATTATGCATCGAATCCAAATATACGTATATATTAGTCATTAAGGTTAAATAAAAAATGATTATTGTATTTTGCTTTTCAGTTTTTTTGCGGTTTAATTTTTTTTGTTATTAATACGAATATTTGTAACTTTCACATGTAATAAATGTTATTCCTAATCGCTAAAAGAAAAAGTTACAAGTCTTGTATCGTTAAATCGACATTAAGAGCCAAAACATCCAACCAATAAAAACGAACGAAATTATTAATAGTGAATTCCTACATAAACCTAATCACCTCCTTTTCGAGCTAATACCTACGCAACATCTACCAGAGCTTTTACGATAAAATTCAATTTGTAACAAAATTGATTTTTAATAAACACGTAAATATTTGTAAACGTGTTAGATCAGTATCAATTCGTTTAGTTTATTTTCCAATATATTCACCGAACCTTAACAAATACTAAAACATCTCCAACCCGGCCAGAGACATAGAATTACCTAAAAGCGTGAGTGGATCGAACATAGCTGAAGCTGAGAGCCAACCAAACTTCTCCAAAGGGACCCTTCTCAATGGGACCGCCACAATTGTAACACTGACGTTTTCGTAATTGAAGGATTGTTGCCGTGACCTTTTGTGGGTCTGATTCGTCGAGTAGCAAACGCTTTGAACACGTAATGAACGAGCACTGTTAATGTAATGAAAATTCCCAAATTGATTTTGTTCGAACGTAAAATGTGGCATTTAACAACCTTCAAGGCCCGCTTATATATATAGATGTATGGGAAAACCCTATGTATATGGACACCGGTGTCCGTCGCGGGCCTTGACAGATTAATCCATTTATATTTAAATAAATTACTCAGTTTTTATGGTTATGGTACAAGATGGTTGGTACTCTGATGGTAGGCCTGAACCATAAACATTAACATTACCCAGGACGTGCACGGCCTGCTCCTTTACTTTCTACGACAGTGTTAATTTGTTCCGCGGTCGCGTTACTTTAACTTAGTCGACAGTATTCTGCATGGAGGATAGATATAAGACTGTTCTGTGGTATTCTGTACGCCAATTTCATGTCATAGAGAATAAGAGGGCTGTTCACTGTTGTAATTTAATAGGAAGGGAAAACACGGTCGTCTTAATTCTAATTCTGTAATGTGAAAGTTTGTGAAGATATTTGAATGTTTGGAAATTAACGGATAAACCGCTGAAAAGAATTGTGACATTTTCCACACAATTTAACCAAATTTTTGTGAACATAAATTACTTTTGTCCATGAAAATGTCATGACCAAATACGACATTCTGAAAACTACCTTGTGGAATTAAGTGATTAGTCCGTCTGATCACTCGTTTTATAACTAACGGCATAATTATACCTAATCATTTGCATTACTATCTATAACTTCGAAGAACATTGCGATGCATGATATAACACTGTACTCTACTATTGTTGACAATTTAGCTGTGGCCGCATGCCCCTAATACCGCACTTCTAAGTTCCCGCACAGCTTCATATCACTAGATACATTGACTCATATACCATTGCTGTCGTGATCGGATAAAATATTTTATTTATTCCAGACACAATTAATTGTGTTTATAAAATGCTGTCTACGGCAAATAAGTTTAAGAAACAGAGCGTTGTTAATTTAATAATAAAACTAATTTATTATTTATTTTATTTAGACTTTGTTCTGAAAAATTCAGCGAAAGCCCGGTCTGAAATTAAATGATAAACAATTTAGGTCGGACTGAGATTAGACGTGCGCAGGGCATGTTTCTGACGTGATCTTGATATCAGCTAATGAAAAGCCTAGATTTTCTAACCTTTGGCCTTTCAGACCATACGGGTCTGGAAATTGGGGTTTGGATGTGTCGGGATTTGGACATTCACCGACACAATACGATAATATATCCTATGTATGTTCACGGATATGCTATTAAGCTATCGAGTTGGCATACATGTTCCCGGGAGGCTCTTCCACAGAACAGAGATACTTCGTGGGCTCTTCCACTTATAATATTATTGGGTTTCGTAAGGCGGAGGGGACTAATGTCTAAGCCTCCTCACTAGTAGAGGAGGCTCGTGCTCATCAAAAAGTATATAACACAGGGATGGTATAGTATGGCGGAGTTGAAGAATTAGACAGGTCGGTAATATGACCAAACGCTCGTTACATGACATTTAAGCTACGTGCACTGCACTGACTATTAAATTAGTACTGGTTTAGTGGCACCGTATTTGAGCTCTTGACTAGGAGATCCAAGGTCTTACTCCCAGGGACATCCATATTCGGGAAACATTTTAGAGTGCTTTTGTATAAACAAACCTGAATTTAGAAAAAGACTATTGTAACTCTGACTATGAATTCTTTAGTCTGTGTTTAATATTACACAGTTGGTCGGTTGTTTTTTTTTATATTCATGGCTAGGCAAAGTTTCCCCATTGTATCTGATGGTAAACAGAGACAAGTCCAGATAGAGTACCGACTGACAAGGAATGATTATCTCTCGTCAGTCAACACAATCACGCCGGCATGTTTCAACTATACACAGAATGATCCCGGAACGCGTCACATTTACGTGCGCAACTGTGGCGGGTGTTAACACCTTGCACGGTGGTAGGTATCCGAAAGGATACGAAGTATATCATACCACCAGCATAATGGTCGTAATAACTAAACCAAAACATTTTTATAACATGCACAGGAATTTAGCGGGAACTTGAAAGTGTCATGAGGTGCTCTTGTTTTAATTCATTCTTTTGGTGATACTTAGTTTTCTACTGCATAATTATGGTGGTATATTATCCAATATAGATCTATTAAAGGGTTCAAATGAAGTGAATTGAAATAACTGTGCTAATCAAGTTTTTTTTGTTGTCGCTAAAACTCCTTGATAAAGTTTTGGGTAAGGCAGTCACTGCTTTACTACGACATGCTTAAAGAGCATTATATCGTACAAAAAAACTGACGACGCTTTTTCCTAAGTTGGAATTGGCAAAATATACTCACAAATGCAAAAAAAAAACATACACAGTGTAATGTTGTTATTAATTTTAATAAAACACTTTCTTTAATATTATATTTTGTTTTAATGTGTTTCCGTCCTTAACTATATTACAAGACATTAAAGGCACACCTCCGCGAGTGCCCGGGGAAGTGAGGTGGGGTCATATAAACGTCAGCTGTCAAACATGACAGCTGACACACTTCAATAGTTACACACAAGAAGTTTATAATATTATCTAAGTTACACATCACAACCAAAGACAAAGAGTTAAACAGTGTTGGCTACACACAGAAATATGTGTTTCATTGAAAATCTTGTTAAAGTTGTACGAAGGCATAAAAAATGATATTATGTTATATTTTACAGTAACAAAGAAACATGCCATTTTTTAAATTGGAAAACAATATTGATGTTGAGCATAAATAGTGATTTCCTTTAATTTTCTGATTTAAAGCAAGTTCCACACAAATGATTCTTTTTTTCACAATTTCAAACACAGGTTAACAAGGAGAATGCAATTATTGCGCCCCGGTTCGCACAGCTTATTTCCCTGGCGTAAAGGGGCGAGGCTATTGCCATGTCGAGCAAAATTATAAATGCCTGGCTTGAGGATCAATCGCGAAACCTCTTCACGGCTTACTCGAGACTCTGTTCGACTATGCGATTGTCAGTTTCCAGTACAAGACACTAAGGCGCTGGGCAGTGGCTTCCAACTTGGACATAAACAAATATAAATTTATTCAGGAATAACTTGAACATTTACACTTTTTATTGTTTATAGTTTTATGCTGTAAGTTTAGTATCTGTTTGGAACCTAATGTAAATTATAAACTAAGCAACTAACCAGTAACTAAAGGGCCAACCGATTAGCATTCCAAATTATAATTGGGGCCGGTTTCACCGCTTGCTGTTAAATGCTACTCGTCACATAAATATATTAGTCGATCAAATACAAAAGTCACGCTCGGACCTATGTTCCTGAATAAATGGTCATACAATATTATCTACATCAGTTGTTTAATGCGATAGCTGTCAAATAAAATTTACTTGAAACTATTGATATATAAAAACCCTTGAAACCTGTAAAACTGGCCCTAAGTCAATTACGCTTTTGTCTCTTTAAATAAATATTAGAAAATTACAATACCGCAAATAAATTAACATATTGTGTGCTTAGTCGTTTGTTTATAAGGAAGTGCATATCAAAATCCTACTAATATTATAAAGGCGAAAGTTTGTAAGAATGTATGGATGTTTGGATGTATGGATGTAAGGAAGTTTGTTACTCTTTCACGCAAAAACTACTGAACGGATTTCGATGAAATTTGGCACACGGGTAGATCATGTCCTGGATTAACACATAAACTACTTTTTATCTCGGGGAAATATAAACCGAGACTTTTATCCCGGAAAAACTTTTTAATGCGGGCGGAGCCGCGGGCAAAAGCTAGTTAACTATAATTTTGTTGAACGTGTAACACACGTTCAACAAAATTATAAGAAGTAAAGGAGACTGAAACGATTTCATACATTCTTGGGCCCAGGATGTAACGAGATGAAAATGGTGTGGATTAATAGATTCAGACTTATCGATCCCTCAGTGAAAATTCTGTATGTTTTTACAATCTGAGAACAGAGTTATTAGAGTTTTAGTAAAGGTAAGGTTATGTTTGTAACATAACCTTACTTTAACTAACAGCTAATTCCTGAAGTGACAAAAATGCTCTTTAAACACTAATGTGTATTAATATATTTAGTGGAGAATGTCTGATGTCATATGAATGAACATCGATGACTTTCATAGATAGGTAACAGGTATGGAGTTATGGAAAGGATGTCTACATTAAAAAAAAAAAAAAAACATTTCATTATAGTATTTTATTCATCTTCTATTATAATTAAAATGTCGTCAAGAAATTGTGCAGGTGGAACAATATTGTTTTGATGCCTAGCCCAGCTAAGATACCATATAATACACATAATATGAGCGCAGCAGCCTACAGTTCGTCTACCTACAATACAATTGCAATAATGCATCAATATAGCTTCCTTCCCTCTACGAGAGCTATCGACTAAAATATAAATAAAATAAGTTTTTCGACTTATATGTCGGGATAGTATTCGACCCCTAAGTAACCAGGAAGTACTGGCAGCCGACACCTCTCGAAGAAGGCTACTGCTAACCTCCCTGCACACTTCTATAATAAAACCATCATTTCCTCTTACGTGTTCACCATAATAGGAACGTGCCTGCTTGATTTGGTATGTTCCTAAAGAAATCATTATTAGTTCACTATCGGAGAGCTGTGGAAAATCGTTAAGATTATCATTGTGTATTGTGATTGTTTCAAAATTGTCTCGACGCTTATTGTAATTATTACTAATAATAAAATCAGCTAATTCGTTTTCTATGTTCATATACCTATTTATTTCTTGTATTATTTCCACAGCATCTACACGATCAACTATAGGAGGGTGAAACTTATTTAAAAGGGAAGCAGCCACCTCGAAATCTTTCATAAAAATTTTACTGGCTACATTGAAATAATTTTGCCGTAGTAATTTAAAATCCCGTTTAAATCTGCCGTTTACGACTTCAACCACCCAACGGCATATGGTGACTGCTCTTGATTTATTTGCATCAATAGTTGATAGCTGTGTTTCACCCTCTTCCAGCGAAGCAGGCACGTATGTCCTATATCCACATTGGTGCAACAAAGGTAATGAGTCACGGAAGCCCCTATCTAATATAAATGCATCACCTTGCTGGAAATATTCCCGTAAAGGTCTTCCATTTGCAAATTCTTTTTTCATAATATCACCATCAGAAGTTGTAGCTGGGTACGGGCCTAAGACATCAAGAATATGCCCATCCGTACAAACAATTATAAATGGTTTCAGCAGATTTCGATACTTGTGCATGCTGTATGTTTTCTTTTGGTATAGATAATTTGAACTTTTTTCTACATAAGAATATGTTCCATCAAAAATGATTATTGGTTTGTCAACTCCTTCAAAACTACCAAACAATGAATTTGGTATAGAAAGATTTCTTCCTACCACTTGTTGCCTGTTTATGTGGTTTAAACCAAGATGCATTGGTACAAAATATTCAGTGAGTAATTCTCTAACTTGATGTAACCATTTTTCTAGAGTTCGCCTCGAAACTTTTAATAAAGTTGCTAGCCTTTCATTGGAGTCCCCAGTTCTCAGTTTTATAAGATAAGCAGCTAGAGCTAAGGTCGCTTTTGGCATTTCCAACAAGTGAGGAACTTCTGTAAATATCTGATGGAACTGTGCTTTATTTAATCCAGTCCATATGTGCACAACATGGTCTTCCATGTCATGTATACTTTCAAAATGAAGTAATCCAGTATCCACAACATCTTTTAAGGACATCATGTCCTGAATATGTTTTGCAGTAAAAGACTGTTCATAATTGGATCTTAAACTGTCGAGAAAATCCCATGCTTCAATAACTAAATGTTGGCCACAAAGACGGTTATTTTCGGGGATGTAATATTTATATTGATTAAGCAACATTTTTCTGGTTGCAAGTGGAACTCTATACCTTTCTGTTCTTTGGCATCCTTCGATGAAACATCTTCTTTCAGTTTCAATAGCTCTCATATATTCTGGTAAAACAATAGTAGATTCCGGTTGATTCCTTTCAATTCCTTCATTTGGAGATGTTGTAGGAAGATCCTGTGCCCGTGATTGTATTTGTTGAGGGTTGTCTGGTTCAGACGAAGTTGATGGGCCTGAGATCATATGGACAGCAGCTCTGTCTGCAGCCACCCAACAAGTATGGCATATATGACTTGATGCTTGTATCTGCAACATACATACATAATCAAGTTTGGAATTTATTGATAAAATTAAATTGTTGTAAATTACCCATCATGTATAATTTCTGGAAGCCGTTGTATTTAGATTTTGATTGAGAATACTAAAATACTGTTTTTTTCAACATTCTCATTCCACAAAAGTATTAATAAATAAATAACAGATATAAAATAGAAAAAAGAATGTAAACAATGATATATGTAGTAACTTGTTAAAAAATATTTTACTTAATGTGAGTGAGTTACTTTCATTTTGATTGGGTTACAGTATACAAAGTTACAAACACAAAATGTTGTATGTATGTATGTTTTGTGAGGACATATGCAGTTGCGCAGACGGGTGATCAGTTCACATTAATTGGAACTATTTCACCCTTAATCCCAGTCACAACACAAAATGTTATAGAACAGGTCTAAGTATGAATTTAAAATAGGTATATTTTTAACATGCAGCAAACAAAATAGTTAATTAATTTCACTTACAGTTCGAGGAATAATCCACTCTTGTATAACATTATATATTTGTGATTCACGGATTGAGTTGGTATGAAGTGAGTGACTGGTTCGTGAAGAAAGAGAGTGCCCGCAGCGGAGACAAACTTTACGGTGACCAAGTAGTCTCCTTTGTTCATCAATGTTTGGGTTTTGTGCCAAGTCCCAGCATGATTGACAAATATAGTCATTACAGCTAACCTAAAATAGAACATTGTAAGCATTAGCCACATCAACAATACGTAATTAACTATAAGGAAATACGGTGTTATAACATTGTCTTATAAATAAATCTTTGTTTCAAATATAAATAATCGCCATATGACTTGAATATAATTAATATGTATTTTAAACATGCCATGATGGTAGGTGGTTTGATGAGGATATACTTACAGACTGAGGTGCAATCCATTGCCGAATCACTGACAGTATTGTGTCGTCGTGTAAGAGACGTCGGCCTAGTTTATTGCAGTGACTAGGGGCTATCCCACAATTCACACAGCGATCCATATTTTCATTAATATCCAATCCACAAGCCGGCGGTAAAATTCCAAAATAACAATTCCAGGTCCAACGTGTGAGCGATCTTCGGTGTCCAGAGTGAAAGCAAGGGTCGTACAAGGTAGGCAGGGTCAGTATCCGTATAAACAAAGCAGTAGTCCGTTGTATATGAGGAACAATCACGAAAACACTCATAACGCATCGGAAAGCACGAAACGAATGAGCAAAGAGCATTATAATACTTGCGAATGAGACAAAAGTTAAGAATTCCAATCAACACGTGTTTACAAATTACAAGTGACAGGCAATGTTGCCAACATTTTTTTTAACCCGCTAAAATGTCCCCACGGAAAACCACTAAAAGTAAGATCTTCTGTAAATCCACCAGAAATCTACTACAACTGAATTTCTGGTGAGCTTTTTATGTGCGTGGATTTGTCTGGCGAGTTTTTTTTTATTTGTAATAGTGGTGTTTCTTACTATTTTACGTATATTATGTAACAAAACGAGTAAGATATTTTAGTAAATTTTCCTTTTCCTTCCACTGATTTTTAAACTAATCCACTTAAAAAAAGCACCGGCTATTAAAACATTTTTTGCGCTAAAAGGGCAGTCTTAACCACTAGTTTTAGTGGGAAATCCACTAATTTGGCAACACTGGTGACAGAACTAGCAAGAGCAGTACCAGAGATAGACTAAAAATATTTAGTTAATATTATATTAATCGATATGAAATCGATTATCATAATATTGGTTTTTCAGTAACTTATAGGTATTTTATTTATTAATATGACTGCAATTAATTGCACTATGTTGCATATACGTATATATAGTACATTTAATTACTTTGAGTTAATTACATAGTGAATAGATTTTATTTTTGTTATGGTGCAATCGATAACTCAAAATCGATAATTTCACAAAAACATTCTTTCTCATATTTCTCCGCTTCCAGATTGACGATTGAGGCGATTTTTCATTTTCTAATATAAAAAAATATGCCTGATTTTTTAGATCATATTTCATCTTATTACATTTTGGGCCCACTACTCTCCGTCTCCTTTCATAAATATTAGTGTAAAGTCTCCAGCGTCTACATTTTCTTTTTAATCGACTGTAGCTATTACTTAAGCCTTTTACATCGGCGAAGTGGCTGCTTGAGCCGCTTCCGCCCTAATATTATAAAAAGGAAACCTACGACCAGCGAAGCTTTGAGAGAAGCTTGAGCCGCCGGCAGAGACTTGAGCCGCTGAAGAATTTTCAGACACTAAAGATTATTTGCATTAAATTATCAGAGTTATTGAAGTAACAATGTGTATTTATACATTTTACTATAACAGTATTCTCATTATAAAGTAGTTTATCTTTTTGTTTTATGTATTTTTTTTGCGTACGGCAAAAATGCAACACTGGGTAGTTAAGTATTTT
Organism: Lapara coniferarum; assembly: GCA_949316025.1. Classification (NCBI taxonomy): domain Eukaryota; kingdom Metazoa; phylum Arthropoda; class Insecta; order Lepidoptera; family Sphingidae; genus Lapara; species Lapara coniferarum. The sequence goes on along the minus strand of OX438934.1, from coordinate 18,578,385 downwards.
TTGTTTACTTTATAAGTATTGTATGTTTAAGTTGTACTTTATGTTTATGTCATATAATTTTTACAATAAAAAAATCTCTATAGCCTAGTTGGAAATGAAACGGTCTGCAGAGACGAATCTCCGCAAGTTCAAAACGCCCTGTCTTTTCAAAATTACGTGTGTATTGTTTATAAATTACCGTTAGCTTAACAGTGAAAAAAAAAGTCTGAAAATGGAAATTAAATATTAACCGAGAGTTCTACACAAGTATTTAAAGAGTATGTGAAGTCTGCCATTATTAATACTGTATTTCACTATATACTAGAGAGCAGTAAGGGCAGATGAAAATAAATATGCGGCAAAAATGAATAAAAAAAATTATCTAAATGATTAATAGTGAAAATAGGTTAGGGCCTTCAGTCAAAGAATTGAACAGTCCACTCCCCAACCTAGCTAGATCAATCACAATTAGCGTTATAATACAAACTTAGTACATAGAACGTCGAGCTCGTGTTTGTAAATAGATTTCATGTAATGGATTGATTTTGAAAGTTTCTTCTTGAACAGTTGATTGGGGATTATTGAATTTCGTCTGTTGATGGCTGGCAATACTTTGACTGGGTATAGTAGGACTTAATTGAAATGAAAAGTATGCTAAAATACTTGGAAACTAAGGGTTTTATACTAACTACCATGATTTTGGTGGAAAACTGATATTTGTACTTTAAAGGGCAGTCAGTGCCCATGGTGGTGTAAAACCTGTCAATTCGTAATTTTTGAAGTTAACAGCTGTTTATCCACTTAATATTTAGAATTATACTGTACTTATTCTGCAGGCTAATTACTTTACCATAATAGGATAAAGTGAGATTTAAAAATTATCAAAATACACACGTATATAATAGTACACGTAAATATAAAGACGTTAACGGTCCCCTTTTTTTTGAACAGTTGACACACCCACGCACTCACTCACGCCTTTTAACCCCGAAGAGGTAGGCAGAGGCGCAACTAGGCACCCACTTTATGGCCGTTATTCCATCCCATGATGTGATAGTTGCGAGCCTATTGCCATATCGGGCACATATTCCAGATCCCAGGCTGATACTGACCTGAAAACCTCAATATCACTTTGCTCGACCAGGTATTCGAAACTGGGACCTCAGAGCGGTACAGTACCACGCTCACAAATTTACGCCACTGAGGCAAAATGGTAATTAAAAAGTAATGTAGCACATTGTAAACCTTGTTTAAATCCTACGACTATTATCTGTAAACGATCTGATTGCATGCAGTCAACTCCTTAGTAACTTGTACACCTAAAGCCGATTCTAAGCCAATACACACTTCATTTAGTAAGCATTAGAACCAGCCGATCCATAACATTCGAATTAGTATATCAAAAGCTGCCCATCAATTGCTTACGGGTTGGAAATTGGTTTGGCTATAAAAGCCAACGGCCTTATTTATAAACAATTTGTAAACGTACTTTGTTATCGAACGGTTTGTCTTCTGTGATCGAAATTTGGATTGAGTTTGACGGAAGTAGGCGAAATATTCTACAACGAAGAACGGGTTTTTTGAACTGTCATTACCTGTTTGTTAGAGTCTTATGAAGCTGGGCGCGCTCGCAGAGCTTCGAGTGCTCCGGCGCGGCGTGGAGCGTGACGCGTGACGCGTGACGCGTGAGGTGCTTCGAGCGCGTCCAGCTTAATAAGACCCTGACAAAAAGATTTGAAAAAACGGGGTCTTAAGGGGGTTTCATAAGCTGTTTATGAATAAAGTCGTAACTTTTGGTTGCTTTTTTAAAATATTATCCTGAAAAAATATACTATATTTCACTGAAGAAAGTATTTTCACGCGGGCAGGGTACCAACTGTAATCTCGCTCTATGATATTAAATATCCACCGTTTATTTTATTTCTTATCGCTTCTTGATTCAAAGGCTGTCTGAAGACATTGCTGATAGCGATAAAAACACAATGTCATGTAACTGTCGTGCTTCGTTTTTATATTTATAATGTTTCTTTTGTGTATATTTTTTTTTTCTATTTATCTTACAATACAATATTCAAGTGATGAATTATGTTTTTCATGTTTGTATCAATAGATATTGCTAGTTATATTTATGTTTATTTGTATAGTTGTTAGAAGCCAACGCAGAAATAACTAAGCGAAGGACAAGTCAAAAACGGGTCTGAAATTCTAACCAAGACAGGTTATAAATTATTACTCACAGCTCCGCCCGCGTGAATAAGTTTTCCCGGGATAAAAAGTAGCCTATAGCACTCAAGAGTTATGTAGCTTCCTATTAGTGAAAGAATTTTCAGAATCGGTTCAGTAGTTCCTGAGATGAGTGCGTTCAAACAAACAAACAAACTCTTCAGCTTAGAATATTAAGTAGTATAGATATATTCGGATAGAGCTCCTAAGGACTAGCCTTTTACAAAAAATCGTTTATTTTCAAAGTCCCCCGATTTTGAGATTTATGTACCTAATTTTATTTTGCAGCACCGCAACTTCATCTGCTCATAATAAGTGCTTAGAGAAGGAAAACTTGACACAAAACCGGAACGGTATCTCCGTGAGGAACGAGCCAGTTCCTGCAACCGACCCGGCACCACACGTTTCTACTCGTGTTTCCCGTGGGTACTGCCGGTTAGGTCGAGAGGGTGGCGTAGGTTCTGGGCATGCATGCGCTAGCTTAGTCCCAAGCGATTCAGCGTCCAATTGTGGAGAGGACTCTTCACCCACCATAGCTTCTAAACTGGGTGGAAACCAACACTGTTGGTCTCTACAGCCATCAAAGAAAGTGTCTCAGAAAAACCTCCAACAGTCGACGCTGTTTAAATCATTTACAACTATAGATGTATTAGGCCAATGATATCTAGAGGGAAAGGCATTTCACACGCACGAAACCGCGAGCAATAACTAGTTTCCAATAATTGAACTCGACCCGACTCAGACGGGATTACAATAACTTGCATACTGCTGCTTGGTATCCAAAAACTCATGCGGCTGTAGCACAAAGAAACATGCCTATTGATTGAGTAAAGTCAGTCTATGTCAAACGAAAATTGGTGAAGAATTTAAATCATGGTCTGCGTTTGGTGCAGACTGTAGTGACAAAAACTCAATACGAGTTTGTCGGAGCACCGACAACTGTTCCTAGAAAGAGGCCATAAATTTCAACTCACGAAATTGGATTTTTAAAGTGCCAAATTGCGAATTTTGTCTGAAAATTTTGGGCAAGAGGTTTGATTTGACATAGAATAGAAATAATCATGAAAATTTCATACATTATAACGTGGAGGAGCAAATGCAGGTTATTTTAAATCACAACAAAAAAATAAAGAAAAAACCGTTGATGAATTACAAAGATTTATACCAATTAGGTATACCTAATTATCGTTTATAAAACTCATCCAGTATGATTTAAACAAAATGGTTTTTCTTGCTTTCTACAGCGTTAAATATCACACAGCCTAGCAAGAAATAATGCTGTATAACTTTTGTATCTAGGTATAAACTGTTATGAAATGCATTAGTTTCAAGAATGGTTTTAAGAATAACATTTCGATATTAAAATGTATAGACTTTAATCCGCATCCAACACGTTACGACAAAACTCGGTAGATAACAATGGTTACTTCAAGAAGTTAAGACTGAAACCATTTTAAAAACGTCGAAAGCTGTCGCTGCGTCGTTATGCCATTTACGGAGATGTTTGTAGTACATTTTACAGAATGCATTTCAAGGCATTGTAATGCAGGTAGATATTTAAGACGTTTCTGAGATGAAGTGTCTTTGCTCTTCTCTTATAGAGATCAATATGTTTTTTTTCATTTCACACACACACTCATTCACGCCTATTATCCCCGAAGGGGTAGGCAGAGGTGCAACTAGTGCACCCACTTTTCACCGTTATTCCATCCCATGATGTGATAGTGGGCGAGCCTATACCCTTGTCGGGCACAAATACAAGACTCCGAGCTGAAATTGAATAGCAAAACTCAGGCTTTTGAAATCACAAAACATCCCAATTTCAATAGAGAAGATGGTTGGAAACTTGCACAAGCCTGGGACCCGCTAATACATGTAACTACATTGGGCCCCAAAATACCTGTTGCCAGATCTCAAGATATTGTGAGCTCTTACTACGTTGACCGTACCGCAAACAATGACAAACATCTTTAAAAAGTATAATTGTAAATTCAAGATACCTAGATTTATAACTCTAACTTTTCTGACTACCAACACCTCAGTCCGCCTCATGACTACGAAGTGCTAGCCTTTGAAACGTCGGGAGAAAATAAAATAAAACACTGTGATAAAATCCATTGTAGTCATTGATGTATTAATACATCAATGATTGTAGTAGTTTAATTTCAATGTTTACATTTGCGTAAACGTAAGGACTTGTTGGAAAGACTTGAGATTTGTTTTACAGGTTTCAAGTTAAATTTATTTGACAGATATCGTACTAAACAGCTAATGTAGATAGTACTCATTTGATTACTTTTTATTTGAAAAGTAGATTAGAGTGAGGCTTTTGTATTTGGTCGACTTACACATTTACTAGGTGTACTCGGGGCTCCGTCTCCGTGAAAAACCTTTCCCGATACAGAAGTCCCTAAAACAATGCAACGATGTATAGCACCACCTGTACAACGCCAGCCTCATCTGTTTAAAAAATTCCACTATTTACCATGGGAGCAAACTACCGGAATTCGAATCCCGGGTCGAGCCAAAAAAATTGTGACTGGGTTTTTCTATCTTAAAATTTACTCAGTCGCAGCTCGGAGTCAGGAAGTTGGCGGTGTGATACCCCCGTGCCTCGGAAAGCACGTAAAGCCGTTGGTCCTGCGCCTGATCTCTCTCCGGTCATGTTGGATTGCCGTCTCACCGGACTATGGAGAGTGAAGGAATAGCGAGAGCACCTGTGTATTGCGCACACACTTGTGCACTATAATATCTCCTGCGTACCTGGCTGATCTCCGTTGAGATTGGCCGCCGTGGCCGAAACTGGCTAGGAGGATTTCATTTCAAACTACCGGATATAAAGTCTATGTTAGTCTAAAACATAGTCTATCTGTATGCCAAATTCATCCAAATCCGTTTAGTTATTTTTGCGTTTACTCCTAACAAACATCCCAAAATTTTCACAAACCTATGCATTTATAATATTAGTAAGAAGTAAGATATGACAAGTAGAATTTACCACCAAACGGTAAAATTGAATTTTAGCCATTGATGTATTAAAAACCCTTTAGCGTTATATTTTTACTTTCAAGCACCGTATATCAACAGTTGGGAAAGAGTATAATACGGCAGTTAATACGTGGAACTTTCCTGCGCTGTTCACATTTAGAGTGTGTGATGTTCTCGAATAGGTAATCTTGTGTTTTTGTTAGCGAAAATATCTTTATTTATCTCGTCAATGTAGGAGTTTAGGTTTCTTTAGCAGAATATTATGTTACATTATAATGTATAAACAATTTTGTTTACATTGTTGTTGTGTGTATTACAACACAAAAAGATATGCCCAAATAAGAAAATTAAAGGAGGGAACTACCCGGAACTTTCGATTTCTTTCCGTGACGTAATGCAATAGGTATAAATGAAGACACGAATACCACTCTCGAGAAATTCACGTGGCTTTGACTTACATTACCTTACATGTCTTTACTGGGAATTTGACTATTCCTACCGAATTTACAAACAAGCGTCACTAGACCATTGAGATAAGGACGTCTTTAGATAAAAATCACATTGCGACGAGACAGCGGACTGTACAGTCTTATGACCGGTTACTTTTATGGTAGTCGTCCAACTATCAACGATATACGGAAATTAAGTAGAGGCGAGGAACATGTCTCGTCTCGTCGAACTGCGAATCTATGTACAATATATTCGTCATTTATATTTTCGTCATTTCTCTTATCTCCATCCAATGGTTGTCTGTAAGAGATTGCCTTGAGCGATAAGACCGCCAATTGTATCACCGCTGCCTATATTATTAATATTACTTGTATATATTTTGATTTATTTGTTACTTCAGTTGGTGTACAATAAAGATGTAAATAAATAAATAAATATATATTTGTGGAAGGTCTCTCGTATGCCAGATTCTCTCTGGATTATCATTACATTGTCTCTTTCTATCGCCATATGACAGTATGAGCTATAGTTGCGTTTCTGGTTGTTGTAGTCAATTTCCCACATATACAAAAACTACAAATTACAGATTCCGAGCTGGTATTAAGCAGAAAATTCCATAATTCAAAATTTGGCCTGACCCGTGTTTCGCATCCGGGACCTCAGAGCGATGTTGTATCATACACAATACAAGCGCGCCACAGAGGTAGTAAATGGTATGGACCGACTAAGGGCCAGTTTAACCGTTATTGATAAAGTTCCAGATAACTATTTTACATATAACCCTATGTAACAATTAATAAATTTGACACATAGCACGTCCGTAGTAGCATGGTGCGTTTTCAACGGTCTTTTTTTGCCGGGTACGTTTAAACTGTGGAATGGACTCCCTGTATCGGTGTTTCCCGAGCGCTATGACCTGTTCTTCTTTAAACGAGGTTTAAAAAGAGTTCTCACCTCCCGGTAGGTAACGGCTTGGCTGTGCCTCTGGCATTGCTTTAGTCTATGGGCGGCGGATGCTGCTTACCATCAGGCGGACCGCTTGCTCGTTTGCCTACTAAGGCATTAAAAAACAGGACGCATTTCTAGTGACTTTTCTTTCCAGATATTTCTATTTAATACCTATGAAACCAAAAATTTTAGTTTTTATGTCGGATAAGTTCTGCATAGGCTATCAGAGACTATCAGCATGAGGTGAAATTGGCCTTTAACATCTGATAACTCAAAACAAGCGCTCTATCTCATGTAAAACTCTGTTTAGCATAGTTTTGATTTTTTTACAGTAAACATCAGAATACGATCACGTGTCTATCGTTCTCAACTAAAGTGCTTACCAATTTGTGAGCGACAAAAATGACGTGCACTATCTACACTACTTACGCTTCTCACGTCTACTTCTCAACCTTCCTATCGATCTCTTAACTTCCAGTACCTTGGTAGTAACCACAAGAGAATCTTCGCTCCTTAAATAATCTTCTTCTCAAATGTCTTCCACATACCCCTGCCTTCATCCACTCTCCTTTGCACGTTAAGTCGATTTTTGTTTGTTTGATTGAATGACGAGACGAGCATGCCGTTCGCCTGATGATAAGCCATATGACCGCCCATAAACAGTAGTAACACCATCCAGCACCTTGAGTTACAAAGTACTGTGTGGCATCCCACTGCGCTCGTCATCCTGACATAAAATGTTAAGTCTCACTATATTCAGTAGTTACACTGGCTACAATATCCTTCAAACCGAAACACACCAGTGCATGCACACTGTTGCTTGGCGGCAGAAATAGATATTGCGTTGGTACCCACCCAGATGGACTCTTACATATGAGAGACCTACCACCAGTGCATATGAGAGACCGACCACCAGTCATTATTTTGTGGAACGCGCCGAAATAAGATCCACCTTTACGCGAGCTGGTTTTAAAACAAGGGTTCGGAGACTGCTCCTACATAGTTTGGCAGTATCTTCTCAATAAGTCAGTTACACACACACACACACTCGGGTTCGACGAGTTTTTCTATTTGTTATCAGCTCAGAGTCTGGAATTTGTGCCCGATATGCCGATAGGCTCGCCCTCTATCACATCACGGAACGGAATAACGGCGAAAATTGGATGCGCTACTTGCGCCTCTGCCTATACTCTTCGGGGATAAAAGGCGTAAGTGTATATGTGTGTTAATATATGTATGTATGTTTGTATACATAATCTGTACTATAATTAATATATATATTTATGTTAGGTACCATTATGTTTTTTTTCTATTTGTTTTTTTATAATATTATGCAAGTCCTATATTTATAAATATTATTGGTCTTTATTATTAATGTTATGTCTACTACCTTCTCACGTTATATACACGTACCTTGTATTGTCTCTGCACCACCTAAAGGTCGATTGGTAGAAAATGCCTTCGGCGTGTAGTCCGCCTTTGTACTCGTTGTATATAAAGTGTAAATAAATAAATAAACATCAGGTAAGCGACTTTTCTGATCTTTAGTAGGTTTACAAAACATGCTGAAATTCCAGGCAGACCCGCGTCATAGCGTGACGTTGATTATGATGTTTCGAACCATCTGCTATGTTCGGAATCTAAGTGGGGACGAGCACTCGCCTCGTTGGACTACTTTGGTCCTAATATTCTTTTACAACGTCTATACGCGGATTACATTCCCATTGTTTGTCTCCACGTGAGTTGAGAGGATTTCACTCTTTGTTTAGGGCAATTGTTTTTGGAAAAAGGGTCTAATACCTTCAAAAATAATGATGAATTCAAAACATTTTGGTGGCAGGCTTTACAATATATTGTACCTGACAGAATGGGAACCAACATGATGAAAACTCGAAATGATAATGAGTTATGACCGTCGAGTAATGTAAAGTCTTTCGTTACTAAAACAAATACGCCATACTTGTGCTTTATATTTTGTCATACACTATTATATTTTGTAAATTATAATGCAATGTTTAAGATCATTAACGTTATATACAACGTAGATAAAGATGATACAATAGAGTAACGATAAAATATTGTTGCAATATGTTACCTATAGCTGTATATTAGTTAACTACGAGTTTAACCCTGCCACAATTCTCTCTAATCCTAACATTACACGCTTACCTAATGATATAACATTGTAAGTTTATGTGTAAATCACAATAATCTCCAGTAATTACACTGATAATGTGCTCAGTTAACTTCTGAACACGACCTATGATACAAACCTGAGATTAGGCACGCCGTACGCTAATCTCTTAAGTATGTTTGCATGGTTTGTTGTCTTATGTGGCTACTTATTTGGTGTTATAGCTACGTATTGTAGTCATTGCACAGAATCAGTACAAATGCCGGCTTGACTTAAAAAACTCGATGTGTAGTACCTAGCTATGGTGTTTCAAACCGTCAGTATTGGAATCGAGGTATCCCTAGCCGAGTTCGAGCATTTTCTCACTCGGGTAGGGGCCCTGGTGGTGCAAGGCAGTCAGCCTCGCCCCGTTCTTGTCGCCGGGGACTTCAACGCTAAATCTTTGGCTTGGGGCTCGTCGGTGACGAACGCGCGTGGCGTGGCCCTGGAGGAATGGGCGATCGCGTCCAACTTGGCCGTCGTGAATCGCGGATCGGTTGACACATGCGTACGGTACAATGGCGGCTCGGTGGTGGACATTACGTTCGCCACCTCAGCGCTTGCTCACCGTGTCCGGGACTGGAGGGTCCTAGTGGGCGAGGAGACGTTGTCGGATCACCGATACATTCGGTTCGACGTCGCCTCTCCCCCTTCTCCCCGGTCTCGTGGTGGCATGTTCGCTCCGCGATCGGACGGCCCGCGTTGGGCGTTAAAGCGCCTCAATGTTGAGGCCCTGAAGGAGGCTGCTCTGGCCCAGGCGTGGATACCTGTGCCGGACGGGCCAGTACAGGTTGAAGAGGAGGTGGCGTGGTTTGGGGCGACGATGTCGCATGTCTGTGACGCGGCTATGCCCCGAGTCCGCCGCCTCCCCGACAAACGCCAGGTGTTCTGGCGGTCGGCGGAGCTCACGCAGTTGCGCACATCCTGCGTGGCTGCCCTCCGCCGAGTCGGCAGGCACCGTCGTCGCCGGACTCGCTTACCCGGCGACGAGGACCAGGAGCAGCTGCTTCACGGCCTCTACAAAGAGGCCAAAAGAGCGCTGCAAGTGGCAATAAGGAGTGCAAAGTCAGCGGCGCAAAAAGAGTCCCAGAGTACTCTCGACAGCGACCCGTGGGGGCGCCCGTACCGTGTGGCGATGAAGAGGTACCGTCCATGGGCGCCTCCGCTGACGCAGAGTCTCCGGCATGAGCTGGTGAAAGAGGTCGTCGCGACTTTGTTCCCCGCCAACGAGGATGTCACTCCCCCGCCGATGACGTCACATTCATTGACGCCATCGTCGCAAAGTTCGGCAAGGGACATACCGGAGGTTTCGCCCGCAGAATTTAGGGCGGTAGTGCTTCGGCTGCGGAGTAAAAACTCTGCCCCAGGTCTTGACGGCATACCCGGCCGTGCATGGGTTTTAGCCGTCAAGCATCTGGGTACGAGGCTCCGCGGCCTCTTCTCCGCGTGCATTGAGCAGGGCCTTTTTCCATCACAGTGGAAAACTGGCAAGTTGGTCCTGCTCAAGAAGGAGGGACGACCCGCAGAGTCACCATCGGCCTACCGGCCTATCGTGCTGCTCGACGAGGTTTGTAAACTTTTCGAGCGGATTATACACGCTCGCCTCGTCGAGCACCTCGAGAGGGTCGGGCCGGACTTGGCAGATTGCCAGTTCGGTTTCCGGCATGGCCGATCTACGATCCATGCTATTTTGCGGGTCAAGGCACAAGCGGAGGATGCAATCGCCCGGGGTGAAGTGATCGTGGCGGTGTCTCTTGACATCGCCAACGCATTTAACACACTTCCCTGGGCTTGCATACACGAAGCACTACGGTACCACGAGGTGCCACTATATCTTCAGCGTCTGGTCCAATCGTACTTGTCTGACAGGTACATAGTGTATCCGGGCGCTGATGGGTGGCACCGACGAGCAATGGCCTGCGGTGTTCCACAGGGCTCAGTTCTGGGCCCTCTCCTGTGGAGCATCGGTTACAATTGGGTGCTCTGTGGTACCAACCCTCAAGGCGTCGCTGTTGTCTGCTACGCGGACGACACTCCGGTGACAGCGACGGCTAGGACCTTCCATGAGGCTGCCCTACTTGCCTCGTCTAGCACGGAGCAGATGGTGAGCAGGATTCGGCGGCTGGGCCTCTCAGTGGCCCTGAACAAAACGGAGGCCCTATATTTCCATGGGCCCCGGAAGAGGCCACCATCGGAGGCCTATATTGTAGTGGAGGGGGTGCGGATTCCCATCGGCTCCACAATGAAGTATCTGGGCTTGGTGTTGCACAGCCGATGGGACTTTCGTGCCCACTTTCAAATGCTGTCGCCGAAACTGGTGCGGGTAGCAGGCGCTCTCGGACGCCTGCTGCCAAATTTGGAAGGTCCCGGTAACCCTTGCAGAAGCTTATATGCTGGAGTTGTGCGGTCCATGGCCTTATACGGCTGTCCTGTCTGGGCCGGGTCCCTGAATGCTCGGTGCGTCGCTCTACTGCGCAAACCGCAACGTTTAGTGGCGCAGCGACTAGTCAGGGGCTACCGCACAGTCTCCCACGAGGCGGCCTGCGTCTTAGCCGGTATTCTGCCATGGGATTTGGATGCCAAATACCTCTCGTCAGTATTCTTCTGGCGTGAGGAGGCATCACGTCTCGGGCGGAGACTGGCTCCGAGGGAGGTAACGGCCCAATTGGCCTCCATTCGCAGCACCGCCGTGGAGGAGTGGCATACCAGGCTGGAGAGCCTGACTGCGGGCTTGAGGACTGTCGCGGCAGTGCGACCTGTCCTCTTAAGCTGGCTAGACAGGCGCCACGGTGCGCCTACATTCCGTCTGACACAGATGCTGACGGGCCACGGGTGTTTCGGTTCGTTTCTGTGTCGGATTGGAAAGGAGGAGTCCGCCGTGTGCCAACATTGTGGCAACGGCCGCGAGGACACAGTCCAACACACTCTTGAGGAGTGCCCAGCCTGGGACCTACAACGCAGCGCTCTTAGAGCAATCGTCGGAGGAGACCTCTCGCTGCCGGCCGTGGTGTCCGCCATGGTCGGAGGCTGGAGGTCATGGCGAGCGATGGCCTCCTTCTGTGAGTGCGTCATCTCGCGGAAGGAAAGCGCCGAGCGGGATCGTGAGCAGAACGATCCCGCCCGCAGCCAGAGGAGACGAAGGAGGCGCCGGGTGGACGACTGACCGGCGCCTCATGCCCTGTGGTCCGGGGGCATCTAGAGAATTCCGCCACGGCATCTCCTGCCTGTCGTAAGAGGCGACTAAATGGGGAAATTAGGGAGATTCGCGGGGCGAGCAGTGGGGGGCTGCTCGCCCGATTACTTCATTTTAAGCGAACACGAGGTGGACGACAATGCGGGTGGTCGGTCTCCTGCAGTCGTAGACGCCAAAGGCGTGCTACGACTGCAGGAGAGACGACTAGAGTTTGGGGGCTTCTTAGCCCCCTCATTTAGAGAGGGGCCGCAATGCGGCATTGCGCAGGGGCGGTTCCGTGCAGCTATCTTCGTGCAACAAGATACCCCGGGGCCGTCCCATAAGCGCCGATGAAGGCCACCGCGGGTTTTGGTTGGTATGCCGGTGTAGGGTGTACATAGTGTTAGGGACTCGGTCCAATGCTCGCTCGGATGAAGCTATACTCCCGAGTGTTGACATTGGGCCGTAAGACTGTGTGAAACCAACATAACCGTTCCACTCACCCCCGGTGGTGGTAGCGATAACGCGTTTTTTTTTTTCCCGCGATAAAAAAAAAAAAAAAAAAAAGTATTGGAATCGAGGTACATCTATACAACTTTCGCATTTGAGAGATCTACAATCAATTCTCTTTGAAATACCTCTATCGATTATAATATTTATAACTAAAATCTTCACTAGGAACTAGTGCGGGTTGCCAGACTTCACATACCTTTGCAATTATGATAGAGAAATCTTAGGTATGTAGTATTCTCACGATGTTTTCCTTCATCGTGAAAGTGAACGATATTGATAAACAATACACACGTAACTTCGAAGAGTTAGAGGTGTGTGCCTTGGGTTTTGAACCTGTGGACCTTCGTCTCGATAGTTCGTCCCATTCCAAACTAAGCTATCGTACAATTATAGGCTTTATTCTGTAAGTAATAATGACGTCCTCAAGATTTCATAGAACAGTTGAGAGTGCAACCGGCCTACGATGAACATTTGCTCAAGTCTGTCTTTGGAGTTTCGGAGATTGTTGGGATTATCTGGTTTTAAGTGCACTAATTAATGGACTTGTGATGCGTACGTATATAATATGTTGGTGTGTATTTCTTGAGAGCTCTGAATAGCTGTACTAAGTGTTAAGGAGTTGTATTCTGCGAACATAATTGTATTAGTATATACTATATAGCTAAACATCGCGTAATATTCCATTATATGTATAAGCCAGTGTAGTTAAAAATGCTTGATGTCTATTCATAAATATGTAGCATAATATACTAAACGTATATAAAGAATAAAGATCATCTCTGTCGCGTCGCGCAGAAGCCAAGTAACATGTAAATTGAGAGTCCGCGGATTCGATTTCTGCACCGACACAAAAAATCTTTTTGTTTCGTAGATAAATACTATACTACCTAATTTTTGGGCCTGTTTCATATGTGGTGGATATTGCAGTTATAATAAATAAGAACAACGCCACACTTACAAATACAAGTTCTTTGAATTCATGCCCATCTAAAGCTGAATTACTTTTAAAAAATAATATAAATGAGTGCTCGGTAACCTTTTGCTTTAGGCATATAAATCCTGGCGACGTAGTAAATGCTTTTAAGTCAATTAACCAAAAAAAAACCTCTGACTTATGGGGAATTTTAGTCAGTTTAGTTAGTAATATTATTTATATTATCGCCTCAAATCTAGCACTAATATTTAATAAATGTGTTGATGAGGGCAGTTTCCCAGACCTCATGAAATATAGCAAAATAATACCCTTGTTTAAAAGTGGTAATAAAAGTGACCCTAGTAATTTTAGGCCTATTTCTATATTACCGGCACTGAGTAAAATATTTGAAAAAATTATACTAAATCAAATATTACAACATTTTAAAACAAACAAATTATTGCACAGTCAACAATTTGGATTTAGTAAAGGTCGGTCAACTACTGATGCCGGTGTTGCTCTTCTACAACACTTTTTTGATGCCTGGGAAAATTCTCAAAATGCAATTGGTATTTTTTGTGACTTATCTAAAGCTTTCGATTGCGTTGAACATGCCACACTCTTGTGTAAACTACGCCATTATGGCATTAGAGATACCGCTCTGAATTTAATAGCATCTTACCTTAGTGATAGATCACAGTGCCTCGATGTTAAGGCTAGGATATCTGAGCGCTGTTGGCATTTACAGCTGTCTAATGTACCGGCGCGTCAGGTGCCGCGATGTTGAATTTCAAATGAACTCGCTTGACACCGATGAGCCGCGACTACGTCACAATAAACAATTAAACGATAGTGAAGCAGTTTGTTTTACGACAAAAGATGTCCGCTTTTTTATGGGTGCTAGGCCTCAAAATCTGACACGGCTCAAACTATACGAATATTAAAAGGACAAAAATATGGATCTTGAATTCATAAAAAAAAATTAGACCCCTCCATCGATAGCTAATATATTTTAAACTAGACTTCTGCTCGCGGCTTCGTCCGCGTGAATGATTTCTGGGATAAAAGTCCCGCTTTATAATCCCTGGGATAATGGACCTTTATATTGATGAAAGAGTTTTTCAAAACGGTCCAGCAGTTTCGGAGCCTATTCAATGCCAACAAACATACAATTGAATCTTTCCTCTTTATAATATTAGTGTAGATAAGTGTAGATGTAGTTTTTAAGCAAAATAAAATTACATACATCTCAAAATTGGAGGACTTTAAAATTATACAATTTATTGCGAAGGTCTAACTTTTGGGAGTACTATCCAAACATATGTATGTCGCAGGTAGAAATAGGCATATGCGTAGGCATACATAATAAAAGTTACCTATGAATTATGTCTTGATGTCACGATTTATTGTTCGTTGATCAATGATTACGTAATCAAATGTTCGCAGAGTACAATACCACGTCTTGACGTGGTGAATGAATCATGATTCATTATTATCTTTAGTTATTGTGACATAATATTGGTGATTGGGACAATTACTTAACCAATATTAACTATAATAATCGACTAGTCTAGTAACCTGAATATGACCTCAAGTTTAAACCCGAAACCCTTTCAGTATTCCGAGTTTGACAGGTGTCATTTCAGATTTTTTTATTAGAACCCTATGGGTAGGCGAGTAAAGACGATTTCCATTGAATGAAAAGTGACGTCTTGTTCGCCGAGGAAGACGCGAATATGGAATGGTTAACATAGTAACCGCTCAACTAAGCAATGACCGATATGAAAACTGCAATAGTTACTACTTAGTAATTAGTATTGAACTGCACCGAAGTAGTTGCTTTATATTATTTGGCAGCCTTATTATATACCCAACTCTTGCGACTACTACTAGTCTGACAAATGAAATGGATTTTTCACGGTTATTATTTTATCTTACGCGACGTTATATATTCAGACACCCTCAATGAGATCAATAAAAAGGAATTACCCGACATACAAAATATCTTGGTAAGACATTGAAATAAAACCATTTTTTTATTTTATCACGATTTTTTAAATGATATTTTCGTATTTGTTTACTACCTACTTTAAAGTTTGAACTGTATAGAAAATATTGACTTTGCTGTCCCATCTGAAAAATTTACTCCATATACCTACAAATATGTCGGACAGTATTTTTTCAAATCATAATAGTATGGTCTTCATATAAATTGTAGTCAAGTCCAAATTGCCGTAAAATCCTGAAAATAACTTATTATTTTGTATTAGTATGTACTATTGTGACTCATACTATTTTATTGTTGTTTCCTGGCAGCGTCGCCCGCATAAAATAATTTTTATAGGTTAAAAAGTATACCTATGCTCTACCCAGGGACTCAAGCTATCTCCATACCATTTCATAGATATCCGTTTAGAAGTGTCGGAGATGTGCGCTAACAAATAAACAGAAAAACAGATACGCAGACAAACAGCGAGAAAAGAATGAAATAAAAAAACGGTGATTTGTGTTCTATTACTCTTTTTTAGTCGTCCCCTTATTTTTTATTTTATTTTTCTTTCTATGTACAGACACACCGGGTTCTAGTACTGCTTTATAGATGTTACACAAAGAAGCCTATACCGATACCTCCAGGGTCTGCAGAGCTCGTATGCATATTTATAAGCAGATACTTAATTTAGGGGACCCAAACCGGGATTTTTTCAAGAAAATGTGGGCTACTGGACCAAATGAAGAACTTAAAAATACCGGTATTGATATCGCAATAATTGGGAATTACTTGTATCAATAATAAGGTTTTGTGTTATTCTGTACTATGATGATCTTCTATCCATAATATTAAATAGCAAATAAAAAAACAAAAAACAAGCCTTATAGAAAATCCAACTAAAAAATAGAAAATAAATTTCAATTAAGCTATGTAACGTACGTTTAAATGTATCTATGTAACAGAAACTTTGAACATGATTTTGACCGCCTTCAAAACGTCGGATGAAAATTTGGCATATTTATCAAGAACCGAAGACAATTCAATATTTTAAACAAAAAACACTATTTTATAGAAAATCCAACTAATAATGAATAAACATTCAAAATGAATACGTAAATGATAGCTCATTTTTTTTTACATCTGTTGGACCATAGTAGAGTTATAACTAAACTGGCTACTCTTATGTAAAAAAATAATCTTACTTGTTTTTAGTGACATCTGTTGGACAATAGTAGAACAAGACTAAAAAATGAAAAATAAATAACAGTTAGAAAAAAAAAACTAAAAAAACATGTTTTATAAGAAATCCAACTAAAAATAGAAAATAAATTTCAATAAATTTGAATTAAGAATAGTGCAAATAAGAAAAAGATGTACTTATTTTATTGTAAAAAAAGCGTGGGGTGCTTTTTAAGATATTATCAAAATGATAATCCTTCTACTCATATTATCTTTCAATAAAATATTTATATGTATTGACACCATGCATCCCACGCTTTTTTTACAATAAAGTACATTTTTCTTTATTTACATTATTTTCCTTTGTATGTATAATGCCAAAATATTATCCAAATATATTATTTTAATATTTTACACGCAATAAATTCAAATGTGATCCTTTACTATTCAGCAAAAACAAACAAGAGTTGAAACAAGTATGACAACGTGTTTAAAGAAGAAAGAAAAAGAATAGGATAATTCATAGAAAAATCCATCTATTACAAATAAGAATCCATAATTGTTGTTCAAAAGTAATTGGTTCCTTTTCTACATAACGCGGTCCAACTATAAACAAAAGCTGTCAAATATTTCGATAAATTAGTGGCAGCAAGCGCGAAAAATTGACGTAGGTCCGACCTCCACGGCGCCTCGGGCGCATCTGAAACGAGACGCGTTGTGCAGAATTGTTAAAAAATTCGTGTTTTTTTGAATTTTGAAAAGTGCGAATTACTTTTGTGAAAATGTTTTTGAATAGCAACCTGCTAAATGTTATTACCCTTTTATTGACTTATATTTTTAAAGTAATTGTTTAATATACTATAATTAATTTTTAAAAATAAAATCCGAATTTTCTCTGTTTTCGTGATTTTTTATGATCGAGCGAAGTTGTAAGTATCGTGTTTTGGAATCCACACCAATGTAGAATGATTATTTAACTATAACATATATTTTTCTCGGACCGAAATGTTGGTTATTTCTTGGTTTAAAATTGAATAGAAAAGAAGGTGTTTTGGGATATGGCAGCCTTAATGGAGTCAAGTCTTCTGGTTCCCCAGTGCATATGGGGGTTTCACAAGGCTCGATTCTAGGTCCTTTGTTATTTTTGATTTACATTAACGACTTGCCTTTTTTCGTTGGAGGTATGTGTGATATTGTGCTATTTGCCGATGATACCTCTCTTGTATTTAAGATTGACCGTTACAAAACAAACTTTGACGACGTAAATAGTGCACTGTCGCAAATATTAGATTGGTTTACTACCAACAATCTGTTATTGAACGCAAAGAAAACAAAATGCATTCGTTTTACGTTGCCTAACGTCCAAAAGCAAACGTTAGACTTATTTTTAAATAATGAATCTTTGAAACCAGTCGATTCAGCAGTTTTCTTGGGAATAACATTGGACCCTAAACTTCAATGGAACGCTCAAATTACTTGCCTGGCGGGGAAACTCAGCTCAGCGGCGTTTGCGATACGCAAAGTGAGACAGTTGACCAATGTCAACACTGCTAGGCTTGTCTATTTTAGTTATTTTCACAGTGTTATGTCCTATGGAATTTTACTTTGGGGCAGCGCCGCTGACATTGAAACAATTTTCATATTACAAAAAAGAGCTATACGAGCTATTTATAACTTAGGGCACGAGTTTCTCTTAGGGAAAGCTTCAAAGAAATAGGCATCTTGACAGTTGCATCAAAATACATTTTAGCTAATATTATGTATGTAAGACAAAACATTGAATGTTTTAGTAAAAATAGTGATCATCATAATGTTAAATACTAGAAATAAAGATAAATTAACAGTACCAGTTCACCGATTGCACAGGGTACGTTGTTCGTTTGTGGGACTGAGTATACAACTTTATAATAAAATACCATCAACTGTCTTAAATTTACCCTTGAACAAATTTAAGCAATTTATTAAAAACAAATGATTAAAAAAGGGTTACTATACTGTTGACGACTATTTTAATGACAAAAACCCATGGAAATAGTTGCTCGCTACGCAAGGATAAGATCGATTGTATTTAGCTTAAGTGACTTGTGACACATGGATATGTGCGACTTTCCCGGGTAGTCCTAAGAGTATATTTGTTAACATACTACGTTACTCATTTGATTTACCCCTTTTTTTGCATCTCTTTTCTGTTGGTTAGCCACAATCTGAGTAGTCACGCTCGCTTTAATGTCTGTGCTTGCGGCGGCGTCGTGTGCCGGGTCGGTCACTTCCCTGTAACATGGTTGAGGAGGCCGATGGCTGGCATATGCGTCATACTCGTGAACGGGTGCTGCTTGTGTGGACTGGTCTGCTCCGTTTGATGGTTGACTTTATTTTTTATTTTTTTTACTTAAAATTAAACATGTAGGTGGTTGTTTCACTTAGGTACTCTCCGCTAATTTACGCACTTAATATCCATCTTTAAAATTAAATGTAATGTTGTGATTTGTAAATTGTAAAATATATATTAAAAAAAAAATGACAAAAGACCTACGCTGAGTTTCTTGGTGCTTCTTCTCAGGTCAGTGGGCTTTTCCGAAGCACTGGTAGAATCTTTAAGTAAAATAACATTGTGAATAATGACGTGTGAAGTGAAAAGTGCCCTTAGGGGCCTAATTACTGAATAAATGATTTGAATTTGAATTTGAATACTAAAGATACCTGAAGGATATAACAGTTAACGTCATCTGGTATCAGGGTGATGAGGTCGTACGTGCGAAGGTCGGGAATGTGATAAAGTGGATCCACTGCATTACCTTCAGCGCATTTTTCTTTCTGAGTGAAACCTTGACACTATTGGCCAAGTTGCACTTAGCCTGCAGGGATGCCACGTGCGAGTTATAAATTGATTTAAGTTCTTTCGAATAAAATTGTCGGAAATTGGTTAAATAAATTTTCTTAGAGTAGTAATTATACTGCGTTGTATTTTATTTGTCTTGAACAAAAATAAGCCGGTTGCATTTACGCAGTGTTACAGCTCAGATATAAAACGTTGAATTGCAAGTTTCGTTGTTGTGACATTTCAGAATGATGAGATTATTGAAGATATTCTATCAATGAGCCTATCTCCGCCACTGCTGAATGTGGGCCTCTCTACGTCTCTGCATAACCAAATTATCAACGATCCCTTTGGATTTCAAATGATCTTACGCACCTCGCTGCCTACTTCTACTGGTCGTCCAATACAAAGACCCTAACAGACCGGATACCATCATTGTTTTACCGGTAATTAAAAAGTAAAAACAACAAACACTTCCACTTTTCCTGGGAAGGCCTTCATACAATGCCGCATATGTACTTATTTGAAAAATGTAATAAAATATCAAATTTCACATTTCGCCCCGTGCCAGCCCTACATGCCGGTGTCCCCACTCCCGCGCGCCCTGCACTCCCCGCCGTGGCCTACCTGCCTGTCGCCGGCGTGCGTCGCTCGTCTACGTTATCTGATGGCCGGCAGAGTGATGTCACTACACCGATGTGAACACCTTTTTTATTCTACGAATGTGGCATTTTGTGAGTTATGAGTTATGGAGAATTGTAAGTAGTAAGAATAGTGTCGGAATAATAATTTATTAGGGTCATATTGATGCTTAATTTGAATGCCGGCACTTGAGAGCAACTGACGTAGGATTTCTCAGGTGAACATCTAGTACAATATTTGTTTGTCTGAGCAGGGACTGTATTCAGGATCTCACTGACTTCGCAGCCTAAACAACTAAAAACTAAGAGGCTGCAACTACTACTAAAACAAGAAGAATACTCTAATTATCACAAAACTTAGCTAAAAGCGTCCTATAGTTGCATTCATTTGAAAAAATTGTCATGCAAAGAACACTTAGTTTGTTTCAGTTAACTAGCACACCTGTACCGTTTTGAGCACATTTGCACAAAGACTGCCACCTCCGACAAAGCTCAAGTTTCGAACATTTGAAACGCTGCCTCGCACTCAGAAAGTCCTGTTACTTTAATTTCCGCTTCTCTCTACTCAATTTTCGCGAGCTTTTTGAACTCATACATGTATGCAAAAGCACACACTGAATGTTATTAAGGTTGTAGAGTTTTTAAGCTCAATTGAACTTTATTGAAGAGAAGTTTTGAAATTAAGAAGTGTCTGACAACGAAGTTGGCCCGCTGTCTTCTTATGTAAACATTAACGTTCTGTTTAACGCATCTCGACGTGTTTTTCATTCATTTTAATTTGTCTGTACGAGTTTAATGAAACATACAATAGTACAAGAGCTTTTTTTTTATTGCATCGAATGACGAGACGAGCATGCCGTTCGCCTGATGGTAAGCGATACGACCACGCATAAACAATGTAAACACCATCCAGCACCTTAAGTTACAAAGTACTGTGAGGCATTCCACTGCGCTCGTCATCCTGAGATATAAGATGTTAAGTCTCATTATGTCCTGTAGTTACACTGGCTACAATGCCCTTCAAACCGAAACACAACAGTGCATGCACACTGCTGCTTGGCGATAGAAATAGATAGTGCGTTGATACCCACCCAAACGGACTCTTACATATGAGAGTCCTACCACCAAAACCAACCTTCGACCAATTGTCTTTTTTATAATGTTGGATTTCATATTTTTTACTATGTGTTATCGCGACTTCACCCGCGTCAAAAGGCTGTCCCGCTACAAAGTTCGTAAGACACAGACCTACGTCAGCGCCATCTACTTGACGAATTTGTTTCAAAAAAAATTTTTCCCATGGGAGCAAATTTTCATCTATGTATTAATGTAGGACATGGTCTAACCGTGAGCCAAATTTCAACCAAATCCATTCAGTAGTTTCTGCGTTTACTTTTAACAAACATTCAAATATTTTCTCCAACTTCCGCATTCACAATATTAATAAGATAAGAATTAAGATAAGTATATAAGTAAGATACGATTAAGTATTATAATTAAAAAAAAATATATATTTTGCAACATTTTCCAAAACATTAAATAAACCAAGTCAATACAAGTATTTCACCCACTCTGGAATTAAGGGCATCACTTAATTTTCTACACCAAAGTTGTAGCACGCGTTTTATAACGAAGTGAAGAACCGAGCATGTCCCTTGTTTGGTATTCATCGCGCATGCGGCGTTCCCATAAGTATACTAGTAATACTATCTAGAACTTGGAATCACAAATACGGACGTTACCAGGAGACAAAGAATTACCTATGCGTACCAACTCTTCTTTACAGCCAACTACGTTTTCAAGCATGTTAAGTAAATAAAGTAGAAATAGTGAGGTCAATCGGATTCCCGCACAACTCTCGTCCCGTGTAATAGGGATGTCTTGGTTTCCCGTCATGGGAACAATGCGTGTCACGAACAGCGGATGCACCTCCCGTGTCGCAGCCGACCTGTTTGGGAAACGGGAAATGTATGAGCTTAGTTTAATTGTAATTTCATTGACTGCCTCGGTGGCGTAGTGGTATTGCGTACGCATTACGAGTACGATTTGCGCGCTGAGGTCCTGGGTTCGAATCCCGGGTCGAGCCAAAAACATTGTGACTGGGTTTTTCCATCTTAAAATTTACCCAGCCGCAGCTCGGAGTCAGGAAGTTGGCGGTGTGATACCCCCGTGCCTCGGAAAGCACGTAAAGCCGTTGGTCCTGCGCCTGATCTCTCTCCGGTCATGTCGGATGCCGTCTCACCGGACTATGAGAGTGAAGGAATAGCGAGTGCACCTGTGTATTGCGCACACACTTGTGCACTATAATATCTCCTGCGTACCTGGCTGATCTCCGTTGAGATTGGCCGCCGTGGCCGAAACTGGCTAGGAGGATTTCAATTTCATTTCATATGTGGTGCAATTTAATGTAATGATGTTTTGTATAAGTAACGTTTTCGGCGTCAATGGCTAGCAGGAAATACTTGGGCTGAGTGAAGACATTTCAAAGAGTTATATTTTTTCTACATTAGTTTATCCCAAAGAATAATAAAATTATTTTATGAGCTTCTCGATAAAATGCTGGTTATTTATTGGTAACCAGCGTTTATTCCATATTTTAGAATATTTTGTAAAATAAGGTGAATAAAATTCCCAAAAAGTAGCCTTCGTGGTATTATTTATATTAATAAGTGACGATATTTTGATATAATTAAAGTTCATAAATAGAGATGTGCAAAAAAATAAAATGTATGAATTTCCGTCAAATTTCAAGCAGTGAGAGAATACTGGTACTAATTATTCTGGTAAGAAAATTCTTACAAATGGATGCATATAAAAATACGAGAAAGTAAAGAAATTTAAATACAAATACATTATTTTATAATAGTAAAAGAAAATTAAATCGATGTAATATTTAAATATTAAACTATTATTCTCTAAGACGTAGTCACATGTCACTACGAAAATATACTGAGCCTCAATTGAAGATGAGTCGGATTAGAAACATCTAAAGCGACCAATGGATAGATTGGTGAATAATGGGACATGTCTATCAGGTCAAGTGTCTAGACAAACGTAGGTACCGCCCGATAAAGGTGAGAATTACTTGCAACGCAAGATTGCGCGATAATTTATGTGCCTGTTTGTAACCAGCTGTAAACACGGCTATTATCGGGTATTTACCCAGCTGGGTTAAAGTTTAATATTACGATTTTCACCGGAGATTACGTATGTGTATTTGATCCAATAAATTATTTATTGACTTTCCGTAAAAAATCCGCACTGGTTGCGGTATATGAAGTTCGAATGTAACGTTATGATTTGTTAAATAAATCTTTAAAAGGTAAAGTAAAATTAAGAAAATAAAATTCATGTGACAAAAAATGGATAAAAGAATACATTTTTTTATTTGTTTCACAAACTGAATGTTCCTTATTGACACGCTAATAAATAAACTACATTACTCCGGAATAAAATCCTAGCCGGATATAAGTGCGGCGCTGTCCAGAACACAGCGCTACCCGCATGCCACTGTAATAGCGTCCTGTTATGTTACTTGGAACCTACAAGCCTATTTTTATATTTCATGCTCTTGAGCTCGCAGCTCTTGAGCTAGTTAAATTTCGAAGCATAGATTCTGTTTTTTTATATTGTATTATATTCAATACGTGGATTATTTAACTTTCTATTAGATTTACTTCTTCTATAAAGTCTTACGTAGTTTTAATTATAGAAGCTAGACAGATTTAGCTATAGTCCATTTTTTTCTAGTTTAAGACATCATGATAGTGATATGGGAAATCTAACTAAAGTTAAACTATATAGTATAGTTAATAGCTGAACATTACAAAGAAAACTCACCATTTCGTATTAAAAAGAAATACAATTCAATTCTCTTCTAAAATAATTTCTCTAGTGAACGGCCCACAGCGCATTACAGTTGTCTTATTAAACCTCGTTCTCTTATCTGGGACATTACCTGCAAATTCTGCAACCATCTGTACCTGTCTTGTCGGTATTTAGCCGAAAATGGCTATTTAACAATTCGCCTCGTAGACAAGCTGTCTCATAAATCATATAGACGATTAACGGGCGGCCAACGGACCTTTTATTCGGCGTGGATTCGGAAATTTTCCCGATACTGGTTGTTGTGAAAAATGTGGATAATGTATGAGGAGTACGTAATTGGAGAATATAATAAAATGAACGAAGTTGTTTCTAACTAAATTGAAAATGAAATTCGAGTATTTAACACGAATTCACCACTTTCATCTCTAAAAGGGTAGGTGGAGGTACTTAGGTAGTGAGGCTATAAGATTAAGATTAATCACTGACTCCGAATTTACTAATATTTGTTTTAATGAGTTGAAGATAACACAAATAATTGCGACTTGGTAATAAACATGGTATCTTGTGGTTCACTGCCGTTTCCTCCCACACGACCACCTAAGTAACATGTATAACATTGTCATTAACGGAAAAACCACATTCCTTGTCCATCAACACCTTTTCACAAAAGTCAAACCGGATTTCCACACAAATAAGCCCTATGTTGTTTTAGGATCGTTTTTATCCCTCGAGTCAGCTTCACTCGAAATCTCTAGCTTTTCCGACATAATCGAGTAACAGTCAAATACTCGAACTCTACCATTTTATTAGAGGTAATTTAATTGAAATAAATTCAGTAGAGTGGATTTAACCCGGGCTGGGGCAAATATTGGGGTCATTTGAAGGTACGAACGAATCAGATTTTAACTTAGCGTTCCAGAGTTTATACATCGACGAGTTTTAAGAACGTTTATCAGTGATAGTATTGCTCGTGGCTCTGGATTAATATATTATTTTATCTCGGAAATATATGCTGTCAGACTTTTACTACGGGAAGGGATTTTAATGCGGGCGAAGCCGCGAGCATCACTTAGTCATTATTAATATCAGAACAGCCGGTGCCTCCCAGGGTTATTCACAAGTGCGGTAAGCCTATTACTCACCGCAGAGGTCACTGTTTTAACTTATAACACGACCTGCACCAAGGGACCATGATTAATGCGAAATAGACCGAAATTTACGGAACCTGCGTTGCTGACGCACCAACACGAGTTATGGCGTAATACTAGAGTTTGGTGAAATAGTACACCAAAGTAATATTATATATTTACACTTTATACATGGAGTAAAGGCGGACATTATATATCTAATATTTAATGATGATTAATGACTATAAGCTGGGGTCATCTAATATTATAAGACTTGTATTGTCACATGAAAGTATAGACATGAATGAAACATTATATTGAACAATGCAACGCGAGAAAATGGCTTAGCAGCAAATATCAAAAACCCTCTTTTAAAAATACTTTTTTTATGGCATCGAATGACGAGACGAGCATTCCGTTTGCCTGATGGTAAGCGATACGACCACCCATAAACAGTAGAAACACCATCCAGCACCTTGAGTTATAAAATACTGTAAAGCATTCCACTGCACTCGTCATCCTGTGATATAAAATGTTAAGTCTCATTATGTCCTGTAGTTACATTGGCTACAATGTCCTGCAAAACGAAACACAACAGTGCATGCACACTGCTGCTTGGCGGTAGAAATAGACATTGCGGTTGTACCCACCCAGACAGACTCTTACATTTGAGAGTCCTACCACCAGTAAGTACATTTAAAGCAATATGGTGTCTCATCAAACAAAGTGAAAATAGGGACTCGGCCCGGCGGTCGCCCGACGTTTTCCATCTCTCCGGGCGGCTCAACGTCGGGTCGTAAGGCACGGTGAACCCAACATAACCGCTCAGTCGTTCCCCTTGCACACTGGGCGGTAGTAACAATTCACTTTCTCCGCGCAAACAAAAAAAAAATCAAACAAAGTGAAAAAAAAAACATAACATAACAGAAAAAGCAAAAAAGAACACAAAGAACTGGCTATCTCAAAAGCGTATGTCAGTGAATCAAGATTTAACATAAACTACTTGGGCGACAAAGTAACATCCTTTTGTGTGAGTATCAAGATGTTTATTGCGTTTATGGGAGTTCACGGGCCGCGTGATTTCATTACGCGAACAGTAAGTTGATAAACTAGTTCCCATAAATGTATCCTAAAAAACACGGGACGTGTTTTCGTCGCATTCATGTTCATGCTCGTGTGATAAGTCAAAAAAGTATATCTCGACGTGCGCGATGTGACGAAAGTTTAGCTCGGCGATGTGCATTTGAAAATTTATTATATTATATAGTGTTACTTTGTTTCGTCATTATTTATAGACCAAGTTATATCTGTATATATTAACGAAGTTATTGATAAATATTGTAATAATCTATATAATAAATTCATTTGACCTTATAGGGATATCATGGGTGACTAAACTCACACTCACACACACAAATACACACACAAACACACACACACACACACACACACACACACACACACACACACACACACACACACACACACACACACACACACACACAATATAACCCTGTCTTATATTATTTAAATTGTATTGGTTTCTTGTATATAATCTTAGTAGATTTTGCTTTCTTAATTTCGTTATGTATAATTCACAGTGTCTTTATTTTTATTTGTAACTAGAGTCTGTTAAATGTTTGTAATTTCGTTTGTAAATTTGTAAGGATGTGCGACACAAGTTTTAAACTTAGTGCGCATCCTAACGGAGTTTTGTAATTCAATTATATTGTAACTGGTTTCTCAATAAATAAATAAATAAATAAATTTATCTTAAGAAAAGACTGTTTTAATAATTGTTACATGCACAACCGGGTCAACACAATACGTTATTCGAAAACAGAAAAATCTTGCTCCATTTGGCAATATTTTTTCATCGTACAATAGTGACATCAAGGCAACTACCATACTGGAGATGTCATACGCATCGTAACTCTGGTTTAGGAATCGGCACATTTTGCTAAAGTGTTTCGCTAACTTCTCATATGAGCTAGAGTGTTGTCGGATAACTTTTTATAACCTCCCACTTCTCGCTTTCCAGATTTGACAACTTTTGCTTGCTCGCTCGATATATCCGCCCTACTGGCAACATTTGACTTCTTGTTTCTTTCTTGTTATTTATGTGAGGTAATTTTTTTCATGGGCCTGTTACATAAATGCCCATAAGAAGTTCAGATAAATAATCCACCATGTTAATATAATAGTCTTCTGTATTATGTTGCCAAGGTACTACCTATATCATACATTTGTATGGATATGATCATGTCCTTCTATACGATGGACTGGCAACTTGAAAAGACGGCGAGTAGCGAATGTTTACGGACTGCTCAAGACTGGGATGGTTGGCGCTGTCCAAAGCAAGTCTACATTCAGAAAAGAAACGGCGGTAGGAAATCGTACTCGTAATGCGTACGCAATACCACTACGCCACCGAGGCAGTCGATTGATTGATCATAATGTATTGACAATTGATTAAATCACGCAAGATCTATACATATAATAAGGCAGTAGTACCGGTGTGTCTACATTTAAAGCGTCATATACATGCATCATACTCGTGAACGGGTGCTGCTTGTGTGGACTGGTCTGCCCATTTCGCTTACTATGTCTCAGAACTAATTGTTAATAATACCTGTATTATTATTAAATTTTAAAATGTTATTATTATTATGCAAGTAAATATATGAACTGCTCTAAACAAAATAAAAAACTGTGTACATATATTAACATTAGTGTTTTGTTACTAGACAAAACATGTTCACATTACAAAAGAAATCCTTTATCAAATCAAATCAAATCAATTTATTGCTCTCCACAATTGTTACATAGGTTTACAAAAAAACATAAAAGTACATAATTGTGGACCCTGCAGGGCACGGCAACATAGTAGAGAGGGAAAACTGTTTTCATAAATAAAAAATGTTGTCTAAAGTAGTTACTATTTTTGTGTAATTTTATTGTTAATAATTTTTTTTCATCTATTAGTGTAGAGAATTGTTATCTGGATATCATTATTTATATAATAAGTAATGTCATTAAATATATTACTATGTCATACATTTAAATCTAATATAATTATATATTTTATTTCACATTTTGTGTGATGTAGCAGCACTGCATATACTTTGCTGCCAAACATAACGCCATCGGAACTTAAAGTTGAAACGCACTATATATATTTTTTTTTCATGGCATCGAATGGCGAGACAAGCATGCCGTTCACCTGATAGTAAGCGATACGACCACCCATAAACAGTAGAAACACCATCCAGCACCTTGAGCTACAAAGCACCGTATGGCACTCCACTGCGCTCGTCATCCTGAGACGTAAGATGTTAAGTCTCATTATGTCCTGTAGTTACACTGGCTACAATGCCCTTTAAACCGAAACACAATAATGCATGCACACTGCTGCTTGGCGGTAGAAATAAACATTGCGGTGGTACCCCCCAGACGGACGTCCAGGAGTTTGACCAAGTACCTGGTTTAAACATGTCTGCGACGCACATAAAGGGCAGATAGATTAGTCTATGTTCCTAGACTTTATGGTAATTATTTAATATTAAGTATCAGGGCATAACCTTTGTAAGGTCGTATGTTTCTGCAGGAAATACTCCTGGTGGGCTTTGAGCTAGTAAAAATGATGTACGAACTTTACTTACTTTACTCTCACATCACGCGTGAAAAGTACTTGTTGTGTGAAACATTTCACGCACGAGTTCAAACTATAATTTCCGTTGTTACATGTCACACTATGGTTTAGTTTAGAGTTACATGTATTTGCGAAGAGCACTTAATCCAGTGACTACCACTATAAATTTAGTTTTAATGTTAATAATACAAATATTCATAAAAACAAATAAATCGCCTTGACATTTAGGAGTCGTTAAGATCTTAAAGTTCTTAAAGACATATCAAAGACGTCTGCGTACGTTGTCAATGTAATTGACTCTTTGATTATAATTAGCTCTCAAATTAGCTTCTTCGTGCCTAATTATATAGTGCTCTGTGTCTGGTTACTACAGTTGTCAACATTGAATAAAACCTACGCATTATGCTACAGACATAGCTTTGGAAAGTCCGCTATACGTAACACTGACCTAGAAAGAAAGTCCTAGTCTTTTTTTCTTTCTTTTTTTTCTAACACTGACCTGAATGACCATGACGGTGCTCTACGAAACCCGGCTAACTTATCCCTTTCTTACGCAAATATGCGACAATTATTGCCGGGTGATATATTTATTTAGCTTCAGAGAATTAATATTTGCTGCCGAATACGGTATGCATTATGTAAATATTGTAAGAATAAACGAACCAACATTTAAATTAGCGTTTGTAACTCGAAATTACAATGTTAATGATTTATGAAAATAACTTGGCGGAAGCATGTCGGTAAGGAATTTGTTTCATTCGAACGAAACAATCGCATCGCAACTCCAAAACTTAACAATATCTTTCGAAACCAAATTCTCTGAGTTTTCAACAGTATAATGAACTGTGTTATTGTTAAATTTGTTTTGTGTATGAGTTTTAATATGTTATTCGTAACTTTGTAGGTCAAATTGTAAACTCGACAAGTATGAGGCACGGTCTGTTTTGTTTTATAAGAATGTTTAATAAGAGTTTTTAATTAAAATGTGTCAACTCAATGCGGTTTGTACATATACTACTACAGGTGTCTATATTATTATAAACGCTTTAAACAATAAGAATTTTATAGAAAACCTGTAAAACAGAGGTGTTACAGGTGACCAATTTAGGAAAAATTATAATATACTAGCTTTTGCCCGCCGCTCCGCTCGCGTTAATAAGGTTTTCCGGGATAAAAGGACATAATACAAACCTTCCTCTTGAATCACTCCATCTATGAATAAAAACCGCATCAAATCCGTTGAGCAGTTTTAAAGATCTAAGCATACGTAGGGACACAGGGACAGGCAGCGGGAAGCGACTTTGTTTTATACAATGTAGTGATTCAAGATAGAAATCATTGGACAACTTGGGAATGGAACCCTAGGCCTTTTGATTATCTATTTAATAACTTGTTGCCTCGACTAACACAAAGTCGCATTTCTTCCTTCTTATATTATCGTACCAATCTTAGATTTATTCTTACTAATATTATAATATAAGAAAATTTGTGAATATGTTTGGATGTTTATGGAGTTGGATGTTTGAAGAAATAAACTGAGACACCGCTAAACGTACTTGGATGAAATTTGGTATGCGGATATATCATATCTTAAATTAACGTTATAGGTTACTTTTTATTCCCGTTATATGCTCCCATAGAACACTTTTTACCTTATTTTTTAAATAGATGGCGCCAACATCGCACAAATGACGCTATGGATCGCTATAGTGATTCATGTACCTTGTAGTAGAAAAGGATTTTCACGCGGGCAGTGCCACGAGAAACACCTAGTACATAATACAAATAAAAAAATACTTGTAGGAGTATTAAGTAATTTCAGTTTAATTACGTAGAACAACATTGTAATTATAATACAAATTAATTTATAATAATACAAAAATAAAATATCCAAAGCGAGATTGTAATTAAGTTCGCAGTCTGTGTTATTTAATATATTGTACATTTTTATGAAGACAAAGGCCGAAACTTTGTCCCTAATATAAAACCTTATAAAATTCCGCACACGACCAAAAAGGACTTCAAAAGGGCTTCGAAAGCATCAAATTAACTTGCTGTAAAAAGTTTCCAAACTTCCGAAATATCTTCAGGTGATTGCTTTTGGAAATATAAAGAGTTTGGATGATTTATACAGACAACAGCTATGTTTAATATTTAAAATTGTTTTTCTTGTGTAACTGAATGACGATAAGAACTGATCATGATGTGACTTGCCTTCCTATAATAATAGAAGATATTTTCTAATGCATTAGCAACATTGCACACAAGCTCTGATTACAAAGCACTTTAAGTCGCAACACTGAACTCTTTGCCTTGAGACATTGGCATTTGAAACACAACAGCGCTTGCAGAGTGCTTGGTGGCTGAAATAGACTATACCTTTGGTCAATATCTAAACTTTTTGGTAACTTGTCACGAAATTCTCTGTAGTGAATCTGGGAACGCGGCAGCTTACTAAAACTGAATAGCAAGCCGGCCTACTTAGCGACGTCTTCTCTTGACTCTTACATTATGATTAGTAATTTCAGTTTTGGCTGTGCAAGTGGCGTATACAACTAATCAGTTAAATATTTTTTTATATTTAATCGTTATAGAGATTAGTTTGTTACAACAAACAAAATCATCAGCTTTACCAGAACATGTTGCAGTTCATTAGGCCATCACTTCCCTAATAAAAGAATAAAATGGCGTACAAGGACAAAAGCTCATAGTGGCCCATAAAATGTAACTCGCTAATAAGAGCGGTCGTTGTTTACAACTAGAAGTGGGGCATTTTATTGGCCATGAATCAAAAGTAGTCACATTTCACGTGGAAAACTTCCCGACGGCAATTATTCTCAATACATCAATTTTTATTTTTTCCGTTATCGTGTTACTGTTTTATTTTTTTATGATAATTTACGTGTGACTTTGCTTCAAACTTTTATTTTACTGTTACAGTTTGGTTTAAGTATTTTGTTGTCTTGTGCCCGGTTACATTATATCTAAGCGTTGATGACAAACAGTGTATCCCTCGGGAGAACAAAGCGTCGTAAATGAGGCGCTGAGCTAGTATATTGCTCGCTGCACGTATTACTTCAAAGATTTTATAGTCACTATCAATTTATAGTTTACTATTATTATGGTTTATGCATACAAAAATTCCATAAAATGTATTGAGGACCTGAAATTACATGATTATATAGTAGGTACTCTGATAGTAAAGAAATTTGACATTTTTTGCAGCGGTTGCCCAAAATATTTAAATTCCCATTCGGGTCATGACGTCACATTTTTAACTGACTTCATTGTTTACATGTTAGTAATAATAAAGACGTTTCACGTGACGCGGCCTGCATTGCCCCTAATCATAAACATTTCAATAGACAGCTCAAGATATCTTTCACATCTTTTAATGCTCCAATATTATTTACATTATGGCACCAAAATAGCACAAAGCCGCAAAAAATCACGTTATCGTTGGATTGACATTTGAAAGAATTAAATTAGCCGATATTATATTTCCTTAACTTTGAACCATTTCAGGGAAATTAATTTTATAAGATTGCGAATGCCATTTCTCGCCTTCGTTGTTATTTGTTAAATCGTTTTACCATTTCAGATCATTTGTTTTGGCAATTGAGGAATTTAAAATTATTAAGCCTTACCACAGTATAAATATATCTGTATAGTAGGATATCTTCATACAAACGGTCGGAACGCGAGTGATGCCTACGTGCCTCGAGTTTGGTACATATTAAGTACACAAACAGTCGCGAGTGCGCCGGAGTGACGAGCGAACGGTGTGATGGTTTTGTAAGCAGTAAGGGTGTATTTTGTGAAATTTGAATTAATAAGTCCATACCATACCATACCAGCCCTGTAATACTGCCCACTGCTGAGCACAGGCCTCCTCTACAACTGAGAGGGTTAAAGACTCAGTCCACCTCGCTGGCCTAGTGCGGGTTGGCAGACTTCCCATACCTTCGAAATTCAAAGAACCTGTCAGGTATGCAGGTTTCCTCACGATGTTTTCCTTCACTGTTAAAGCGAGCGATAATTCACAAAGAATACACATATAAGATTTTCTTAAAGTTAAATGTGCGTGCCCTTTGTTTTTGAAGCTGTAGACATTCGTCTCGGCAATCCGTTCCACTGCCATAGCTGGCACTGGAACGGATCCTCTCACTATTCAGATAGTGAATAGTGAGAGGTGCATCTATAATTTAGCCTTTTTACATGTACAATTAACATAATTATTCTACTGTTATATTAATATAAAGATGGATTGTTGTAAATTTAGGCCGCAGTTTCCAAATTTAAATACCATTCAATGTTATGGCAATATATATTATTGATCGCGGCTCCGCCCTCGTAAACAAGTTTTTCTGGATTAAAAATAATTATGCAGGATAAAAAGTAGATAAAAATAGTACTCAGGAGTAATGTAACTTCCTATTAGTAAAAAAATCAAAATCGGTTCAGTAGTTCCTGACATTAGTGCGTTCAATTAAACAAACAAGCAACCTCTTCAGCTTTATAATATTAGTGTAGATTATAGAATTGTATTTATTTATCCTAGCACCAACTTTATCTTTATAGCATGGTGGCATTTGGAATGCGATATAGTTATAATATGATCATATTTTGGCCTCTCATTTATCAATGCAATGTAGTTAGAATTCGTAACATATCTGCAGAGTATGTTGCTGATCTGGTGCTTATTTTTATCTACAATATTTATGTTCAGTTGTTCTTGGAACGATAGAAATTTATAATTAAATTACGGTATATTGACCGCGCATGTTTTTTGAAATATGGTATTGTTTAGAGCAGTGTTCCTCGCATTAGCAAAACTTAAGCTCTTCGCCGATCTTATCCACATCGATGTAACCCACTAAACCATTAACCAATTCATAGACCCAAACAGCCGAATAGTTCAGAACAAAGCCCGAAGCCGGGCGTCTTTGCCTTAAATTCTGACCGTCTGCCTTTGTTCAAATCGCGCGGTATCGTATCTTTAACTCGCTTAATAAACGTAAATCCGGTACAAAGTGAACAGCATTTCGGCTGTGGCTTACCGAAGATTTGTAACAGCCCCCCTCCGGTATAAATCCAGTAAATCGCAAGTCGGAACGCCCCACCACGCCCGCTTCGAGTGTTTAACGTTATCCAGTTTAGTTAAAGTAATGATTTTATGTTGGTAAGTTTACGCACTGCGAATTGGCTTCGCGAAAGAAATGGGAAGACTGGACGTTGTAATAATACGCCAGATGGACGTGACCATGTGTGTAATAAAATGGGAGCGTATGTATCCTATGCGTTAATCCAGGACATGATCTACCTTTATGCCAAATTTTATCCAAATCGGTTGATTTATTTCTTTCTTACCTCTGAATATCGTGCCTTATCTCTAAAGAGAAGCTAAGTTACAGAAAATTCCTATATATAATAAGAATATTATGTTATGCGTACCTATATGCGAAGTACTGCATGGCACTGTCGTCATGTCGATAAACAGAGACATATTTTTTGATATTAAAATGCCTAGTGATTACGCTGTTTATACTATGTCTCAAAGGGAGGTAGCTGTTAAATAGATATATAATATGAAAGTAGCGAGATAAAGAGTTTTGTCGTACACGAGAGACATCCACGTAGCATAATAAATAATAATAGTTACAAGTACATAATAATATTACCAAAATCCAAAAAGCGAAGCTCTGAGTACGTTAATCACTGATTTAAAAATATTTATTGCTAAGGCTCGTAAACCTAAACAACGTCTCGGGAGCGGGACTCTCAACATCGCAATAAATCCACCCACTTTGACAATTTCCTGCACAACAAAGATACGGGAATAACAAATGCCTATTTGACTAAATTAAATCTGTACAATATGTCACGTCAGGCGGCACTGCAGGAGACGTCACGCACACTCGTTGTCTCTCAAAATGTCCCGCTTTAGATTAAATTTCTCTGGTTAGTATAAAATACAGATTGGCACATTTTTGTCTATAATATTCTTATAACCCATGGAGATCTTGTGTGCTTTATACTCGATAATAAAAATTAATAATAAAATATTGGTTTTTCGTTTTGGAGTAATGTCTTTTGCATCTTTTAGGTGTCGTGACCTTCGTTTCAAAGAAAAAGCAGTCGTATTATTACTAAGTATAAAAACATTTCGAGACCTTGACAAATGTTACATTACTGTTTAAAAATCTTCCAATAACGAGGCCGATATCAGTGAGTCTAATTACTTCTTATATCATATCACTAACAATCTTACTGACCTAACAGGTGCAATACAAAACATACTTTACCCGAGTTTTGAGTTTTCCACAGAGACCGTTCTATAGTAGTCGTTTCGGTGTATTATACACAAAATTGACAAGCGTGACTAATAATTAATTATGTGTACAAAATTCTACACATTACAGGACTTTTTAAAAAGGTGACAAAATACCCTCTAAGACCCAAAAAGAAATACATAATTAATCAGGCTATTCAAACGTAAAGCTTGGGCACATTACACTCAATACAGCGAACGCGTTGCCGTGATTATTTGAATATGGTAAACTGTGAAACTAATTGGACGTGCTGACGTGCGAGTGCGCGTGACGTGCCGGCTGACGTGCCGGCTGACGTGTCGAAATGTTGAATTAAATCTACGCAATTAATTCAGCGTGCTTTCACTTGCCGTGTCTCTTGAGATAATTAGATGTAATCTTAATAGTAATGTTAGTAATTGTGGGTTTTATAAATAGGGTTACATTATAGTAAGTGGGAGGCTTATTGTGAATGAGTTATTAGCGTACTACTGTTTTGTTTTTGCATCGAAGCATCAGCACAAATACTATTCAGGTCCAGTTTGGAGGACATACAAACCTAATCTTAAAAGTACTGCGCCTAATTGAACATGATACTTACTGTTTGAGGATTTCGTGCAAACTGCAGTTTTAAAACATTTTGTCACACTAAGTTCTGTATTACTACTGCCTTTAGCAAATCACGACACTTTTCTTCAAGTAAATTATTTGCACGTCTTTCATTCAGTAGTAATAAAAACTACAGCTTATCATCAACTATCCAAAAGTAAGTTCCCAACATCGTAATCCAGCGGTCAAGATACAGACAGACAAAAAGGAACCAAAGTAATAATTAATGACGTCCTACTTTCCGCACTGGATCGTGGCAAAAATTAAGTTAAAGCAAAAAAAGTAATATTAACACGTGATGTTCTGAGCCGAAATTAGGAGATTATTGAGGTGATTTGGTTCACGTATTGGGAATTACGTTCAGAACGATTTTGGTTTCTGAACGTTTTAGTTCTTGCTTCTTGTGTTGTTGCTTTTCAGAAGTTTGGGGTTATTAATGAATTTGTTTTTTTTTAACAAGCTCTGACTAAATTGAAAATCGTTTTCTTAGATATCAAATGCCATAAGGCATAAACCATGGCATTGCATGCAGTGCATGTATGCATGCTTCACCTTTAATTACAATGGCATTAAGCAAGATCCTACTAATATTATAAACGCGAAAGTTTGTAAGTATGTATGGATGTACGGATGTATGGATGTATGGATGTTTGTTACTCTTTCACGCAACAACTGCTGAACGGATTTCGATGAAATTTGGTAAACGAGTAGATCATGTCCTGGGTTAACACATAGGCTACATTTTATCCTGGGAAAATAAAAAGCGGGACTTTTATCCCGGAAAAACTCATTCACGCGGACGGAGCCGCGGGCAAAATCTAGTTGTTAATAATTCAAATTTCACTCATGTATTGGTGAACAACAATTTTGATTTTTGATTTTGATTTTGAAAAAATAATTTTGATTTTGTTCAACTCCTTATGCTGCTGACATGCATGGCAGAATAAGTAGCTGGACAAAATCAAAATTACTAATCGCCTATATCCACGCTAAGTTTAACTGAAACGTTTTTTTCTTCGTTTGAAGTAAATTAAATCTCTTTTATTTTATTTCCGTAAAGAGAAAAAGTAGTAAGAACAAAAAAGTATTTAGGCAATTAGAAATTTTAATTTGTTCATCTACTTATGCTGTTGACTGTACATTAGTTGGTGATCAATAAAAAAACAAGTTCCTTAAAATTTGAATACTACTCTGCCACTTGGTTGGTAGAAATAATCAACGAGAGCACCTATGCGGACTCTACTTCAAAACCAACCATCCAATAAAACAACTGCCCCAGCAGATATTGGACACCTCTATCCTCCCCCCCCCCCCCTCCCTCCCCATCCGTAAGCACACATTTCAGAGCTCAGAACGTCAACATGGGTTAGGTAATAGCCGCACGTCCGCTCCATACATCACGAGGCAGCGCGTTAAGGAGCTCGGCTTCGCCGCACAATGTATCGTACACGTATGCGATTAATCACAACTCGATAGTGCGATGAATTGTATGCTTTTATGGACTGTTAATACTGGGATATTTTATTCGAAAGTGAATTTCAAGTTCTACAATAAAAACAAATTTAAATATAATTGTGGATAGAAAAGGAATTTCTCCACAAAGAGCAAAATAACTTTACTGGTAACTCTGGGGAAGCCAATTGAAATCGAATCCATTCTGCACCATGCATTTAAAATCTGAGTTGTGTCAAACTTACATTAGAAGTGGGGTATGGTCATGAAGATAATGATGATATAGCAAAAACATTAATGACAAATAGATCTTTCGATAGTAGCATATACCCCAAGAACTCTTCTTAAAACAAAGAAATTATGAATAGTTTTACTTTTAAGGTCTGATTCATGTGTTTTTCTCACCGGTTTTCTCTGTACCGGTCACAATGAGCCTTGTTATGCGAATTGCCATTAAATACATCGCATAAAAACGCGCGTACCAATATACCCAGCGCTATCTCAAGTCCGGAGCGAGTCGGTCTCTGCTACAGTTTGTATCGATATCAATGTCTACAATCGACATGCCAATTTTCCGCCACAATACGATAACTCCAAGCATGTCAGCTGCCGAACTAATAGAGTTATTTCCGAAACAAATTACGCTCACTTTACAAATAATTTTTCCAGTGGTTCTCAGAGCGTTTCCAATATTTTTCCTCTTACGATTGTATTTGGGCGGGAAAACGGATTTTGGTGAAAAACTGGGTTGCATTTTCCATGTGGAATAAAATGTAGACTGCGTAGATTGTGTTCTAGTGCCCTTTTATTCGATGGAAAATGGGCAAAAAATGTTTTTCTCGCGGCCAGCTATACGTTTATTTTTATGTGTTCGAACAATATCGGTTTGATAAAATTCAATTTTTTATGATCAATTTGTTATTCCAAATTTTATTCTTAAACTAAGACACCAGCTTTATGTTTTCTTTTTTCAGTAAGATTAAAATGTAGATTCTTTGTACCTCAGTGATTTCTCTGCACTTTATCGCGTGCAAGGTAGCTTGCAATGTCCTCACCTTAATCACTGTCCGTCACGTGAGGAGTCCCGGACGCTATCACTCCGCGCCACGGACATGGATACCCGGTAAATCAGTCTTGTGTCGCATTACCGGCTCAGTTTTACACTTGATTTATAAAGAGTTCTAATTCGACGACATTAATGCGAAGCGCACATTTCGTTAATAAGATTTGGCGTAATTTATTACTATGATTAAAATGGATTTTTTCATGTAGAAATGTTGGGAATATAAATGTAAAATATTGGGTTGTCGTGGTTGAAAGATTGCGTGGAATATGATATAGAGTACAGAAATTTATATCATTGAAAGTTTCGTGTCGAGTTATAGAATATTTTTTTGTGGGTTTACATGAGTCATGGGTTGATGGATTTGGTAGATCATCTTATATTATACTAGATGGTAAAACTCTTGGTTTTCAATCTGCATAGCAATAATTGCATCGTCTTTTTTGGGCAGCCAAACAGACGTATGCAGTCTCAGGTTAAAAATCGCAATGCAGTATACTTTTGAGTAGTATTATTTAGAAATAAGACACATTTCAAACAGTTAAGCAAATTGTTCACGTCTTTATACACACACACACACACACACACACACACACACACACACACACACGCCTTTTGTCTTCAAAGGGGTACCAGAGGCGCAACTAGTGCACTTTTCGCCGTCATTCCGTCCCATGATGTAATAGGGGGCGAGTCTATCGCCATATCGGACACAAATTTCAGATTCCGGGCTGATACTGAATAGAAAAAACTCAATAGGTATCACTTTGGCTGACCCGGGGATTGAACCTGAGACCTCAGCATTGCAGTCGTACATAACAGTCGTATAACTAAGCCACCGAGGCAGTTGTTATACAATAAAAAATAGCCGTACTTTATAAACTTCATTGCGAAAACAACAATGTGTTTTAAATATCTTTAGTACCATAGCTGAAAAATTGTTTCAAAAACTATTGCCTAACAGTTTCCTCGGTAGCATTCCGCACGCCTTTTCCAGCTTGTTCAAAGCGCGCCAAGTTCTCAAGTTTTCAATATGCACAGCCTTCGCTAGATCAATTCCAAGGTGTGGTAATAGCTCGCAGGTGTTCTCTGTTCTCGTTTGTGGAACGTGTTGTCTTGAATTTGTAAATGTTGTTTGGAATTATTCCAGAGTTGTGCAGCTGGAATCCGGTAGTATTGGCTCTGTATGCTGCTTAGTGTTTTGCTGTGTGTAGATTCTTAATATTTTTAAAACAATGAAATACCATTACCCTCTCATTTTATTTCGCTTATATTATTGTTTATTTGTTACGTAGAAGTCTATGAAGGGCATATAAGTATGATGACTTACGTGTTTGTTCATGTTATTTTTGTTAATTTTTTGCGGTTATTGAAAGACATTTTAGATGGTGTATTTGTAGTGTATTTTAATTAGTATTATGATACTTCTCATCTATATGTTACATACTATATGTTAACAGGATAAGCGCCGTATTTCGCATTAAGTTGTATAATATAAAAACAACTACCTTAGATGTCTCTCGCTATACACAGCTCGA
Organism: Lapara coniferarum; assembly: GCA_949316025.1. Classification (NCBI taxonomy): domain Eukaryota; kingdom Metazoa; phylum Arthropoda; class Insecta; order Lepidoptera; family Sphingidae; genus Lapara; species Lapara coniferarum. The sequence goes on along the minus strand of OX438934.1, from coordinate 18,538,818 downwards.
AGAAAGTATCCCGATTCCTCCACAATTAATCAACAAAAAACAGTGTAATATGTGAGGCTAAGCGAACGAGCTCCGAACATAATAAAAGATTCATTAGGGCAAACCAGCCGGACGGCGGCCGACAATCCCACTATAAATAATGTTACCACCTCAACAAACCCTCCATTATTCAGAGAAACTACTCCGACCTATCCAATTCATCAAAAATTAACAAAACGACTTTTATGCGCATTATATGCACACTTTACATGAGCTGAGACTCAAAGGACGAGCGGCAGCGTTCCATATTCAAATTGTCGCCTGTGAAACGAGAGATCTCGTTGGTTAAAGGAAGCGTGGTTGGACTAAGGAACTTTATTTTTTTGGTTTTGACAATATAAAGCGTGATTTCTATAACACACGTTTTACTAAGGATTGGATTTACAGGGGAAAAACGCTTAAATTGCGAATAAAAGTAAATTAGAAATTCAGTTACTTCAATTACTGATCTAAAGTTTTGAATATCGTAGCATAGATCACTTTTGTTACTGGCCAACCCTTTATCAGAGCTAATAATTTTCCGCTTGAGAAGTATGCCTCACACCGCCTCCGGTCTGGGAGGTTTAATTGACCCGAAGACAAGCTGTGTACGGTCTCAATTTTCCGCCGCTCGTTTCTCGTGACGTGTACACCGCTTGTTAACGCTGTCTGAAAGCCACCTGCACGGTACACTTGACGGCAATCTGACATTATGTTTCCAACGTGTTCATTAGACTCTTTTATAAAAAATGAACGTATTATACAGGGTTTTCAATTATCTCTTTGCGTATAGTGTGATTGGTAAAAACGCATTATTTAGAATCCATAATTATATTTTAAATGCGAAATAACTTTCGCGGTGTAACCTCTGTGTCTTAAAGTTAAACTACACGGCCAAACCACCAAATCGATTTTATAGAAATTCAGTGCGGAGTAAACTATAAAGGAGGATATTTAGACTATTTTTAATTTTGGAAAAGTAAATGACTTTTATACAAATATTTTTACTTCTATAAAATTAAACGACATCGTCTTACGGACACCCTCCAGCTAGGTGGAGTGACGATTTGCGAAAGGTCGCTGGCAGGAACTGGATGCGCCAGGCCGAAGACCGGGTGAAATGGCACGTATTGGAGGAGGCCTATGTCCAGCAGTGGACTAAAGTATAGGCTGATGATGATGATGATGTCTTACGGTACGACTGCAATGCTGGGGTCGCGGGTTCGATCCCCGGGTCAGGCAAAGTTTTTTTTTTTTTTGTCCTTGACATTACTCTTTCTAGCCTGACGAGGGTCGGCTTATGAAAGAACACCGGTCTTTTGGGCAAGTGCAGAAGGCGCTCGCAACCCTTAAAATTAAGCGACCACGCTGAGGGCGACCCACTAACGGGTCACGAACCTCGGCTCAGGGTGGCCACTGAGAGGATAAGACATCAGCGTTTGGGGAAGATGGTTTTTAACCTAATCCTATTTAGTGGTATCGTACCTAGTAGTCTTCGGCACGCGGGCCGGAACTGCTAAGAGAGGTCAGGGTGACGGGGAACGCGACGAGGTCCTCGACGGCGAGGACGGTACAGCGGTCTTGTGGAGTGTGTGAGCTTTTGATGCTCGATCTTTTCGCGAATGGCCAGAGTGATGTCGTCCTCTGGATCTGTCAGTACTGAACGCGGCCGTCTCCATTTGGCGCGATCAAATGGAGTATATATAGACGCTTTACGGATAAGCGAGTTTGGGTGGTTTACCGCCCGATCGAAGTAGCGTCTGCTGGCCATATGCATAAAGTGCCTGATGGTCGGCATGTTGGTGTCCACGTGGAGGTTGCGGTTGCGAACGTACCACGGGGCACCAAGAGCATATCTGAGCATTTTATTTTGTAAAACCTGCATACGCTGAAAACGAGCAGGCGGTAAATGGGCGAATACGGGCGATGCGTACGTCATGATAGGTCGGATGCACGTCGTAAAGATCCTTATCTTGTTGCGGATCGACATTTTACTGTTCCGGGTTAGGAGCCAGTGTAATTGGCCCATCGCGAAAGTCGGGCAAAGTGATATTGGATTTTTCTATTCAGTATCAGCCCGGAGTTTGAAATTTGTGCCCGATATGGCGATAGGCTCACCCCCTATCATATCATGGGACGGAGTACGCACGGCTAAAAGTGGTGGTAGGACTCTCTTATGTAAGAGCCCGTCTGGGTGGGTACCACCGCAATGTCTACTTCTACCGCCAAGCAGCAGTGTGCATGCAGTGTTGTGTTTCGGTTTGAAGGGCATTGTAGCCAGTGTAACTACTGGACATAATGAGACTTAACATCTTATGTCTCAGGATTACGAGCGCAGTGGAATGCCACACAGTACTTGGTAACTCAAGATGCTGGATGGTGTTTCCACTGTTTATGAGTGGTATCGCTTACCATCAGGCAAACGGCATGCTCGTCTCCTCATACGATGCCATGAAAAAAGTGGGTGCACCAGTTGCGCCTTCGGGGATAAAAGGCGTGAGTAGGTATGCGTATGCGTCCTACGAGTTGCGTCTTTTTGCCACATACTAAGCCCTCTGGTGTTTTACCTTATTTTATTTTTTTTATACACAAGAACTTACAAACTATGACGCCAGTTCATGCTAACAAGCACCGCATACAACTTTACTGCGTCAGCAGTAGTTATTTATCTCGCAGCAGTAAAACGGGCTGGCTCGGTGTTCGCATATCGGCACCCAGTTAAAACTCGCATCATTTGATAGACCCGTCGCAAACTACCCTAATTGCCGCGCTCGGTTTTAGATATTGCTGTGAAAATCCGTTGCGAGTGCGGCTTTGTTAGCGGGAGATAGCGGGAGCGGAAGCGTACCATTGGCGAATTGATTTTATACTGCTAAATGCACTGGAAATCTATAGGATAGGCACATGATCAGCAGTGGAGTTCATGTGCCTGATAATAATGATGATGAAATGCACTGGAAGTGTCTCTTTTTATAAAATAAGTGCGAAATACTTAAATAAAACTTTGTTATGCTATGAGCCTTGAATCTTGATTCGATATACTCGTAAAAGAGATATGTTTGTGTCCATTCAATCACAATATAATCATTGCGTTATCAACCTTAGGTATTTGATACGGACTGGTGGTAGGTTTCTCATATTAAGAGTCCATCTGGGTGGGTACCACCGCAATGTCTATTTCTACCGCCAAGCAGCAGTGTGCATGCACTGTTGTGTTTCGGTTTGAAGGACATTGTGGCCAGTGTAACTACTGGACACAATAAGACTTAACATCTTATGTCTCAGGATGACGAGCGCAGTGGAATGCCACACAGCTTTGTAACTCAAGGTGCTGTGTGGTGTTGCTACTGTTTATGGGCTGTCGTATCGCTTACCACCACGTGACTGGCATCCACGTCTCGTCATTCTATGCCATAAAAAATATATCTTTAAAAAGATAAACGGGAATCCGCTGCCTGCTTCGCTCACCACGCAACCCGCGGCGCGACGTTATCGCGGCCACATTTTCAGAACGGCCCGCACCTACATCACTAATGAGCGTGAAGCGCCGTAGATAACCGCCTGTTCACTTGTTTACTGTATTATAAGGCATTACAATAAGTCTAGTTCTGCCACTGTGGCTTTTGGCTCATTCAAACGTGGTTTCGCTTTGTTTATTGTTCGTGTGCGATTGTACAGGCATTTGTTATTGCATTATTACTATTGTTAATGACGTGGATTTTCTGGGTTCGAGTGCCTGTTCTTTTACGGTTTTGTTAATTACTAATAAAATGTCGCTTCCTTCGTCGCTATCTTCGGTTCAAATACCTATTCAAGAGTACTATGCTTGTCTAACAAAACACCCGAGACTATTTCCTTCAGATGTAGCTAACGGTAAACATGGGACTGGTTCTTGAAACTAAACTAGATACTTATTCCTTGTAGTTACAAAGCTGGGAATCCCTTGCAGCCAATAAAAAGAAGCACTTGGTGACGGTTGTGATTCATCTAAAAAAAAATATAAGTAGATGAAACGTTTCCTTTCAAGTACCTTTGCTCGGTAGTGGAACAAGTCACCACACCACCATACAACAATATTCTACTAACACTATACGTCAAGCAACATAAAGCCATTACAAAATAACTTAGTTGACAATTGGAGTGACGCGTATAACGTGGTTGTCACAGACGGATGGTTCCGTAGAGACATGGCTAATGGACTACGTGACGAGCGCGTCATGAGCGGAACCCTGAAACGTACGCTAAACATATTTACCGTTGTCTCATATACTCGTTGGCTTGATACGGCCGGGATTAGGAAATGTTGGATAGGTTAGTCAAATATCAATAGAATGATACGTGATAATAAACTAAATATCACATATTTCCTAGTGCGGCAAAATGACGACGTTGTACATCCGCCAGGCTGTGCCTTGTAGCCAATTGGGTTAGCACATTAAAAAAAATACAAACACACGAATTGAGACTCTCTTCAGTTTTTGCAAGTCGGTTAAAAATAAATATGTTTTCAAGAATCATTGCCCACTTCACAGTAAAGACCTAAATCCCGCATCTTTAAAATAAACTACTAACAAAATACTGCATCTAGCATCACTAGCTGTAACAAAGCGGTGCACGCTCTACATTTCCTTTTATACTTTAAGTTTATTTTTGTTGTACGCTTCGAGTTCACAGTGTATGTTTAATTTCGCTGAGTGTTCGTATAATATGGTTCTTGATAGATAAATTTTCGTGAGGATTATTTCCAATCTGTTTGGAAATTCCTGTTGATCTGTTTGAATTTAATTAAGCTGTGTTTTTATTTATTGCGCTTACCTTTGTTATTTTTTCAAAGGATAGACAATAAGGATACTCTCTTTTTTGTTATGAAACTTTTCGTTTGGATAATATTTATTTAAAAACCTGGTCGGTGTGACATCTACGGTTTTGCCTTTTGTGATATCGTAATCAAGCTGTGAGATGCGAATTTTCGATTCTCAATTCGAAAAAAAAAATTGCATGCTTTCGATTTCATATATTATTTGTATATTCGATAGGCTTGTAAGCCTGATATACCAGCACGTTAAGATTGGCCATAAAAGAATATGAGCTTGGTGAAGTATGAGCTATGGTTACAATAGTTACTTTTCCAACTCTCTGAATATAATACCGTGACATTATGTTCATAAAGGCTATTTTTTTCACTTGACCAATAATATAATCGAAATCCTCCTAGCCAGTTTCGGCCACGGCGGCCAATCTCAACGGAGATCAGCGAGGTACGCAGGAGATATTATAGTGCACAAGTGTGTGCGCAATACACAGGTGCACTCGCTATTCCTTCACTCTCATAGTCCGATGAGACGGCAATCCGACATGACCGGAGAGAGATCAGGCGCAGGACCAACGGCTTTACGTGCTTTCCGAGGCACGGGGGTATCACACCGCCAACTTCCTGACTCCGAGCTGCGACTGAGTAATTTTAAAGATGGAAAAACCCAGTCACAATATTTTTGGCTCGACCCGGGATTCGAACTCAGGACCTCAGCGCGCAAATCGTACTCGTAATGCATACGCAATACAACTACGCCACCGAATAATATAATAGTTATCCATCAATTAAATTATAACGTAACTGAATGCAGTGTGAGACAGATTGACAACTTTACACATATAACTGCTATTTTTGATTTGTTTGTGTTGTAATTTATCATACGAATAAATGTTATCTGTTGTTTGGAAAATCAACATACCAACATAACAGCCCTGTAATATATACTGCCCACTGGGCACGGGCCTCCTCTATTACTGAGAGGGTTAAAGCTTTAGTCCCGTGCTGGCCTAGTGCGCGTTGGCAGGCTTCACATATCTTTGTAATTCAGAGAATTTCTCAGGTATGCAGATTCCCTCACGATGTTATCCTTCACCGTTAAATCGAGTAAATAAAGCGGAAAATCAGTCCTAAATCAAATCATTTGTACATAAAACAGGCTTTATATACATACGGATAAGATTAATTAATGAATCAATGTTTTAGTTGATAAAACTATTAGTTAATATTTCAACGTAATTAGCACACGGTACATGTACGTCTACTTCAAACATGACGTAGCTTGCTATATGTTCAGCCGTGTCGCTTACCTTCAGTCGAGTAATTCACTCATCTCGTCATTCTCTAGAAAAAGATTTCTCTGGTAATAAGAGGATAGCTATCATATTTCTATTACAATCATGAGTTCGCAACTTATTTTTCTCGCGTTGAAGAGAAAAATATATTATGAAAGTGAAATATGATCTTTCTAATTTATACGAATCAAACCAGGTGTTTTCCTAGTTATAGAAAAAATGTTGTTTTCTCGTTCGCCTAGAAGCGTGTATGGTTCTTAAATTAGCTTTTTCACAAGTTTTGCGCAGGGCTAGAATGCGCAGGGTGGTCGACTTTAGGCTGTAAATAATAATAATAATACTAGCCCTGTATTATATACTGCTCACTCCCGAGTACGGGCCTCCTCTACTACTGAGAGGGTTTAAGGCCTTAGTCCACCACGTTGGCCTAGTGCGGGTTGGCAGACTTCATACACCCTTGAAATTCTTATTTGGAATTCTCAGGTATGTAGGTTTCCTCACGATGTTTTCCTTCACCGTTAAAGTGGATAATTGATAAACAATACACACGTAACTTCGAAAAGTCAGAGGTGTGTGCCTTAGGTTTTGAACCTCCGGACATTGTCTCGGCAAACCGTTCCATTCCCAACTAGGCTATTGTCTACAAGTCGTAGCCTGTAAGCTGGCCTTAAAAACTAGATCGTTTCTGAATCATGCATTTATAATAATTAACAACTCTACTCTCACATATGTTGAGACCCAAGGGTAACCTGCTGTAAGTGAAATGAACTACCGAGATGAAGGTCCGCAGGTTTCAAACTCAAGAGAGCGCACCTCCGACTTTTCTAAAGTTATGTGTGTAGTCTTTGTGGATTATCGCTTGCTTTAGCGGTGAAGGAAAACATCTTGTGTAAACCTTCATACCTGAGAAGTTCTCCATGAGAATTTAGATAGTAGGTATAAAAGTCTACGAACTCGCTCTAGGCCAATGTGATGGACTATTGCTAAACCCTCTGAATATTAGAGGAGGCCCGTGCCACGCAGGGGGACAGTATAATATAATTCAAAGCTGGAATTGTTATTATAGTCCCAGCGTCTCCCGGGATCACTTAGCTTTGCCGGGATGAAAACAAAATATAAGGAAGAAAGATTTTTCTCAAAAAATATCTTTTTGTTGGGTTATTTACACCATTTAACCACTCTGCTTATAATATTTTAAAACTAAATTTCTTCTAAACTTGGCATTACCCAGGTACCAAACAAGCGTCGAGGACACGACAATTTTCGAAGCAAGTCACGTAGTTTAACGAGCCAGACGTCACTCGGCGCCCACTGCACTGTTATTAACATATTGTATACCTACTTGAATGCAATGCAAACATGGATATGTTGATATAAAGACAAGTTCTACTTGAAGTATGCCAGGGTCCGGCCGGATTTACCTTTAAATAATGGGCATTACGAGACTTAAAACCTTATGTTTCAGGGTGACAAGCTCAGTGTAGTTCCAGACATTACTCTGAAATTCAAAGTTCTGTATGGTATGGCTACTATTATGTATGGTCGCTTACCACCAGGCGAGCGCAATGTTCGTCTCGTCATTAAACTGCAATAAAAAGAGTAGCAGTACAGCGGTGAGCTAATCTTTATCTCGCTATATATTCTCACGCCTTTTATCCCCAAGGGGTAGGCATAGGTGGAACTAGTGCACATGATATAGTGCATGATGTCATAGGGGGAGTAACCTATCGTCGTATCGGGCACAAGCTCCAGACTCCGGGATAATACTGAATAGAAAAGCCCAATATCACATTGCCTGACCCGGGGATCGAACCCGATACCTCATCATTACCCCATGTTTATTATCCCAAATAAAATAAAATAAAATAAAAATTACAGTCCTACCGTAATACAACTACGTCACCGAGGCAGTCATCTCGCTATATAACATTGAGAAAGAGAGCTCAGCTCATAGATACACAGAATAGTGTTCAGAACTGGTATGGAATTTAGTTTGCATTCATTAACAAAATTGAGCAATTCAAGATGAACCCACGGAGGAAGTGAACCTCTTTCTGTTTTATAGACACGTCATGATATGTTTGCCAACTATCATGTTAATATTATAGTGACTGCCTCGGTGGCGTAGTTGTATTGCGTACGCGTTACGAGTACGATTTGCGCGCTGAGGTCCTGGGTTCGAATGCCGGGTCGGGCCAATAAAAACTTTGTGACTGGGTTTTTCCATCTAAAAAAAAATACTCAGTCGCAGCCCGGAGTCAGGAAGTTGCCGTTGTGATACCCCCGTGCCTTGGAAAGCACGTAAAGCCGTTGGTCCTGCGCCTGATCTCTCTCCGGTCATGTCAGATTGCCGTCTCACCAGACTATGAGAGTGAAGGAATAGCGACTGCACAAGTATTGCGATACATAAGTATTGCGCACACACTTGTGCACTATAATATCTCCTGCGTACCTGGCTGATCTCCGTTGAGATTGGCCGCCGTGGCCGAAACTGGCTAGGAGGATTTCATTATAGTGTATTTTGCGACACATACATCAATTTATAGTATTGAAAATACTATTATTTTGTGTATATTAATATGTCATTCGTTTAATATAAAAGGTTATTCTTTAACAAAACCGTTGAATGTCTTTGTTCTTCAATATTATTCTTTTGTTGACGCTCTGTAGATGATGCGAATTTATTTATCGTCTTTTATATCATATCCCTGTAATATTATTGAGGTATAAACCAGAGTATAGAGGCTGTAATGTTTATTGATCGTTGTTTTCGGTCGGATTTTACTGTTTTATTGGAAGTGGGAATATTAAGAACTTACATGGTTGAACGGACGGAGTAAAGTGTAAAACTATCGCTATATTCCGTTTTGAACAATGATATTATTTTTCTGAACAGTTTAATAAAATAAGTATAAATGGTCATTACACGCGAGATTCTATTTGAGTAGATACTAACTAATATATGAATATCTAAGCAGCAGTGGTGAGTGCAAAACAGTATGATCACAGTTTTATCCTATTCACTTGTATGTGTACATAACCTGAGCGAATAAGCACTTTAACAATGGCTGTTTAAGACCCATTGACTACCGTCAGCAAATTCCTATTGGTAACTTAGCCTTTGAATTGCTTTATCTCCTTACGGCTTTGTGTGGTTCCTTTGTTACCGAGTGTGCAGCGCATGCAAATTATCCGCTCAAGTGAAAACATTGCCACAACCACGAACACTCACAATGAACTTACCAATTGGTTGAAAGATAGACAGTATTTCACAGAGTTCGTCGACGCAGATACTGTTTTGTCCATTTCTTCTGCAGGTCAGAAATGAGGGCTATTATTGCCAGTATAACTGCTATGAGACTAATTTAATATTTTACAGGAATGAAGTGTATTGTAAGTTCTGGCCGATATTTTCTATCTGTATTTACCCTTGCTCTTATTCTTGTACTCATGCTGTTATAAAATGTTTCTATGTTAGAATTCCGCCACCTTCTAGGCGAGTGTAACGTCCCATGTAATAGACTCAGCGTCGATAGGCTGTTCACACTCCACTGAGCAAAGTGTAGTAACCCGTTTTACTTGTGTAAGCACAAATATGTGCCCTTCCCGATATCCCTGCGGTGACGGGATTCGGTCAATAATAAGCCTCTATTGCGGGCACGGGCTTAGGTCGACTAGTTTTGGTAATAGTCTGTGATAGATTATTATGTATTTGAAAAGAAAATTGTAAAAAAATATGCAACTAATACTAATCACACACACACACACACTCACGCCTTTTATCCCTGAAGGGGTAGGCATAGGCGCAACTAGCGCACCCACTTTTCGCCGTTATTCCGTCCCATGATGTGATAGCGAGCGAGCCTATCGCCATATCGGGCACAAATTCCAGATTCCGAGCTGATACTGAATAGAAAAACTTAATATTATTTTGTCCGACCCGGGAATCGAACCTGGGGCCTCAGCATTGCAGTCGTACCATAATGCAGCTACGCCACCGAGGCAGCCAATACTAATGAATTCCTATACATTTCAGCCGCATTAATTAGTTTCATAAGCATAACTTTCTCATAATAGTTTATTTAAAAATGCATTAGAATTTCTTGACATTAAAAAACAAACACAACATCCACAAACGTATATAAAAGTAAGTGTACATACTTGATTACAACCTGTCGCGTATGTTTAGAGAGTTTGGAACATTGTTAAACTGTGTTGTTGACCTAATTTTATATCGCCCCATCTCACCCGCACGCATGCACGTATTGGCAGTGACGTCAGGGCTTACGTCTTAATTAGTTTTTAATTATAATTTTGCGATTTTTGTTTTCAATTCTTGGTGAAAGTTTTGGCAAACTTTAAAAAGAAATCGGGATTAAGATGAGGAAGGCATATGTTGGACGTTCGCTAGTTAATAATTACAAGCAGCCCTTGTTCACAACATTCTGAAAAATTAAACACGATTAAAAATTCCTTACCCGGAGGCCTCATGGAATTCAAGGGGCGTGATGAGTACCGATCCAAAGCACCCTACGTGGTTTAATCCGAGATCATCGGGACGTCAAAGTCTTCCTTGTTTTGTTTTAAAAACGACTTCATATTATCATGTATTTTCCATTCTCACAATAAAATTGTTGAAGGATTTTAATTGTTCAAGAACTCTTTTGATATACGTGGCACATTCAGATATTATTCTCAGTCAGATTAGTCTCAGTAAATTTAATTTGACAGTTATCGTATTACATAGTTAATGTAGATAGTACTCATTTTATCATCATTATATTATTTGGGAGCATATTATAGTCAAGAGTGTGAATTTTGTACTTTGGTCGGCTTATATATTTATGTGACAAGTATGGTGGAAGCAATTCGTCTATATAGAATCGTTATAGGACATAAGCCTATCTTCGTTTAATAGTTTTTATTTCTAATTACTTATATAAGTTTATAATACATTTACACGCGTATTTTAGAGTTGTAATTTTATTTCATAAATGGACTTGTCAAAATTGAGGTTCAGAAGGGCATGTTGAGCGTACACAAATTCAAATCCCCGGTAATTCAGGCAAATGCTTGCAGTTAGAATAGCAAAACGAATATTATTGAGAGCACTCGAATTCAAATAAATATAATGAATACAGCGATTTGTACAAGACTATTTATAAGTGTATAAACACATTAACATCAGAACATGAAGCTCGTTACTAAAGTTCCAAGAATACCTACTCTTCAACAAAAAATGTATACGTTTATGGAAAACAAATTACCTGAAGCGTAAAACAAGCGGAAATTTACTATAAGTGAGATAGACACTGTTGTTAGTTGATGAGGAATGTTAAAGACAGGTTTGTCTATTTTATAGAATGGAATTGACGTTGTTGATGACGCTCTCTTAAAAAAAATGCAGTTTTGTTGTTACGTTTCATACGGTCCGTGATACAGGGGGCTCAGAAGATAACCACTTCCTTAGCCCTCATTTCTATCCTCAAAAGAAGCCAGGGTAATGATATTTTCCTTTCATTGTACGATAAAAGTGAGTGTAACAGTGTATCCGGCATACCCAACTCCAAGCAAATCATATTATTTTTATAAAAAACTGACTGAACGAACAGCTGACGGTTTCGAATAATATTTAGCTGTTAGTAGTTACAATACGACTAGAACTCGCAGAAAAGTCATAAAAATATGCAAAGAATTTCATTCATCTGAAAGTAAATGTCACTTCGTATTTCTACCTACAGTAGAAACAAATTAACTGTAGTTTGCAAAAACTAAACTTAACTGAAACCCACGAAATCAATTACAAACTTATACTGCGAAACTTAGCAGACTAATAAAATGAAACTTTCAATTAACCGACGTACCCAAAGCACTTATAATCCACCGAAATTAAGAACGGTATTAATGGTTTTGGCATTTTGTGTATTTCATTAAACGGCCAGTCCGGTGGGCCGGATGTTACGGTTAGTCCGGATGGTCCGAATTGTCCGGAACGCCCGGTACACAGTACGTGACAGAATTTATGCGCGACTGTTTGCTGGTAATGTACCACTATAGTAATTAATTGCTCTGCGCTCGGTTTTGGAGCTTAGGACCGGTAAAGGCTTAATAAGTTTGGACCGAGATTTACGCGACATCTTTGCTCGCGTTGATTAAAAATTACGTCAGTTCTGTTCGTGTGTTTTCTTTTGTTGTTAATCATTCAATACATGCAATCAAGACAGTATACTTGAAGGGGTAAACAAAAGTATACGGAGCACCACCACTACTGATTTAAATGGCATTCTGATCTCACAATTAGAGTGACATGAAAATGTAAAACAAATCGGGTCCAGTTTTAATAAAAAAAATATATCACTTTTTCATTTTTTTTTAAATAATGATCTTTGGATTTTATGTAAAATAAATTAAAACTAAAATATTGAAGTCATGGGTAGAGTATATTATAATATTATAATACTATACTCTGTGATACTTTCCACACACATTTCCTCTCTGTATAATTATATAAATATCCACAAAAAACATAAATTTCCTGTTTGCCGAACCCGCTCTAGCTTCAAGGATTCCTTTTGTCGAGATTATTGAGTGAAAAAGCGAAAAGGGAAAGTCCTTTCGATCTCTACAATGCGTTCACTGTGTAATTTTGACCACCTTTATATGGTCCACCATGAGCCCCCTAACTATGTAAAATTGGAGGCAATTGGTGGATAACAATGCGTTATCAGGGATCTTTTAAGAATGGTCGTTTGTTATAGGACGGTTATAAAAAGTCCTGTTTGAACATAAGTACGGTCCGAAAAGGGTTCCTCCTCTGTTAGGAGTATAATTGCTTGATTTAGGTGCTCGGTTTTATATCTTGTTTTCCTTGACAATCTCGTTTATGGCGTTACTGCCAATTAAACATATTGGAATTTTAACGACTTCTACATTGCTGCGAAATTTCGAAAATTCCCAATGTTTTAATATCTTTTAGTAATTCAGCATAAATGTGTCACTTAGGGTGTACCTGTAAGGAAAACACTCCTTCTGATTGATTGACGAGGGTAATTGATATGTATTGCATTTATCTCTATAGACACCGTCACACATCTGAGCAGTCAGTCAGTTACTAGATTCGATAGTCGTAGCCTAGCGTTCCCGAACTAACCGGTATTTATGCTGGAAGGTAAACCACCATCATTCAGATGACCGCACTCTCAACAACTAGAAAATCCCTTGTTGGTTTAAATTTCTGCGTATGCCTACTGCTACTACAGAAAGTAGAGTCACAAAACCCACTTGACTTGTGTTATACCAGCCAGACATCATACAAAATATGCAGCTGGTTAGTTCATTTTTTATGGTATTGAATGACAAGACGAGTATGCCGTTCCCCTGATGGTGATACGACCCATGAGAGACCTAACACCAGTAGATAGAGCCAAAATAGAGCTCAAATGGAAGTCACCGACCGGACATACTCGACGTGGCACTTGTACGGAACGTAAGCCTTAGCGTGCGTTCCATGCAAGTGTTACAAGAGTTAAACTCTGACCACAGACCTGTGATCCTCGATCTAGTCCCCGAAAACAGTCCAACAGACACAGGTCCTAATATTCCGATGAAGGTGAAAACGTATTGGCGCCTTTTGGGCACCAAGCTCGCAGACACCTCATCCACTGATCTTTCCGCGATCCCGACCAACATCGTGACTCCTGAGGAAACGACCAGCGCGATACGCGTCTTCACCGACCACCTTCAGAACGTTTTGAGCGAAAGCTCCGAGAGGGTGCCAGAGACTGTTCACAGTCACTGGCAACTTCCCGAAGACGTTCGGTGGTGGGTGAGGTTGCGTAACGCTACGCTCAAAGCCTGCGCGACGAGACCCGTCCCGGAACGACGACATCTTGCGCGCTACCTCCAACGTGAGGTTAAGCGTCGCATAAAAGAGGTCGTCGATTCGAGGTGGGACACTCGCCTTGCCGATATCGATCCGACACATACCGCCTTTTGGCAACTGGTTCGTTCCTTCAAGAGAAACGATGTGGCCTCCATGCCTCCGCTCAATCGTCCGAATCAACGCCCGGCGTTTGATGACGACGAGAAAGCGGAACTACTGGCCGGCAGCCTGGAGTCTCAATGCTCGCTCACCTCCGTACCCGTAGATGACGACATTCTTGTTGCGGTTGACACCTTCGTCGAAGATAGGAACGCGGTCCGGCCACCGCCAGTCTCTATACCGCGACCGTTATACGATAACGTCGACCCGGACGTCGACCCGCCGCCCGATCCCCTTGCGCCGGTGACGATCGAAGAAGTCACCACTCTGATCAAGGCACTCAAACGTAGGAAAGCCCCCGGGGGCGATCTAATCCCTACTCGTATGATTAAGATGCTCCCGGAGCATCTAGTTCAAATCCTAACATCCATTTATGACGCCGCGTTTCGTAACTGCATCTTCCCAGAGGTCTGGAAAGAGGCAGTTGTGATAGGAATCCACAAGCCGGGGAAACCCGCTTTCGAACCCTCCTCTTATAGGCCCATCAGTCTGCTCAGTACTCTGGGCAAAATCTACGAGCGGATCGTCCTCGACCGCCTTAAAATAGTAGCTTTTAATCAAAATTTGATCCCTCCAGAACAGTTTGGCTTTCGCCCTAGACACAGTTGTGTCAATCAGGTGCTCCGCATCACGGAGTACGTCCACGATCAATTCCGTAAAGGAATGCCTACCGGTGCTATTTTCTTCGATATCGAAAAAGCATTCGACAGGGTGTGGCACAACGGCTTGCTTTTCAAGCTGTACACTCTCAACGTGCCCACACAACTCGTGCACATCATACGAGATTTCCTGTCGAATCGCGGTTTCAGATATCGCGTGGAGGGAACTCTCTCTTCCCGACACACCATCACGGCCAGAGTCCCGCAAGGCTCCGCCCTGTCCCCCTTTCTATTCTCGCTGTACACAAGCGACATCCCTAGACCACAAAACGCCCATCTGGCACTATTCGCGGATGATACCGCAATATACGCTTCACGTATAGACCCCGACAAAGTGGTGCGCACTTTGCAAACCGCCGCCGACGAACTCGGTGAGTGGTTCCGCAAATGGCGAATCACCGTCAATCCCACCAAAAGTCAGGCCATCCTTTTCACTCGGAAAAGGAAAGTCCATGTCCCTCACTTTTCAGTCCGCATGTCCGACCAGGTTATTCCCTGGAAGGGCCAAGCCAAATATTTAGGAGTAACCCTTGATCAGAGGTTGACCTTCATCCCACACGTAAATGCGGTACGCGCGCGAGCCGCATTCGCGATGAGCCAGCTTCACTGGCTCCTAAACAAAAATAGTAAGATGTCAATCCGCAACAAGATTAGGATCTTTAAAACATGCATCCGTCCGATAATGACATACGCGTCGCCCGTATTCGCTCATTTACCGCCCGGTCGCCTTCAGCGAATGCAGGTGCTTCAAAATCGATTCTTACGACATGCACTTGGTGCCCCGTGGTACGTTCGCAATCGCAACCTCCACGTGGACACCAATATGCCGACCATCAGGCACTTTATGCAGTGCGCCAGCAGACGCTATTTCGACAGGGCGGTAAACCACCCGAACACGCTTATCCGTAAAGCGTCTATATATACTCCATTTGACCGCGCCAAATGGAGACGACCGCGATCAGTCCTGACCGATCCAGAGGACGAAATCACTCTAGCTTTACGCGAAAAGAACGAGCATTTAAAGCTCATACACTCCACAAGACCGCTGTACCGTCCTCGCCGTCGAGGACCTCGTCGCGTTCCCCACAACCCTGCCCTCTCGTAGCAGTTCCGGCCCGCGTGCCGAAGACTACAATCAACACGTAAAATAGGATTAGGTTAAAAACCATATTCCCCAAACGTTGATGTCTTATCCTCTCAGTGGCCGCCCTGAGCCGAGGTCGTGACCCATTAGTGGGTCGCCCTCAGCGTGGTCGCTTAAATTTAAGGGTTGCGAGCGCCTTCTGCGCTCACCCACAAGACCGGTGTTCTTGCATAAGCCGACCCTCGTCAGGCTAACAAGAGTTTAGTCAGGGACAAAAAAAAAAAAAAAAAAAAAAAAAAAAAAAAAAAAAAAAAAAAAAAATCAAATGGAAGCACAAATGACGTTTTAATTATTTCACTTTGGCTTTGGAACATCCAAAATAACATTAAAGCGATTAGTTACTAAAGATTGGCTCAATCAAATCAAAATATAACATCACGTTATATTGTACCTCTGCCTACCCTAAAAGGCGTGAGTGCAGTATGAATGTAAGTATATATAAGCTCACGTATTTTTTGCACTTATTTTACTCACCTATAACTCTGTAATTATACTGGATACTATGTCTTTTAAACAGGGACACAATAGTACTTGGACAATGCTTTGCGGCAGAAATTTATATCCTAATAAATACAGCTAGTCCCAGTGTAATATCCACGAACAAGAAATCGATATTGTCGCATAATTAATTTGAGATCATGCCAATCACACCAATTCAATAGAATTCATTGTCTTCAAATTCAGTGTTAGGCAGAACTTCGTTTATAAATATTTTGTTTCATCCTTCCCCTAAAATGGTAGGTATAGCAAATTCTGAAAGTCACTATAAAGCAGCCATGCAAAAACCGAACTACACGGACCTCTACAAAAACGCTCCGCGAATACCTAATGAATACTATTGAGACGGGAGATCAAAATTCGTACCGACATCACACGACGAGCCGGACGTGAAAGAGGTCTTGTGCCCTATTCAAGAATTGTTGTTCAAATATCGCAGAATAGAGCTTTTCAATTACAATCGGGCTTAATTAGAAGGGAGCTCACGACACTTTATTAAGGTTCAGGTAGTGACGGGATTTACGGGACCGGGGTTTGACGCGTTTGTTATGAGCTGCGGGATTTCTCATTATCTTTTGGATTTGACATGTGTTTACTACAATATGTTTAATTAAGATTTTTATCCTAATTACTAATATTTAAAATGCGAGTATGCTTTTATTTATTTATTTAACACTTTGTATAAGAGTATAGTACAGGCGGACTTAATGCCTAAAGGCATTTTCTCCCAGTCGACCTTAAAAGGTAGTGCAGAGAGACGGAGGCAGGTGTAAATTATAAATAATGAGAAGAAAAAAAGAAAATGAAATGATAATTAATTATTAAACATAATACATGTATACTTACATTTGTTACATATACAACTGCGTACATATATAATTATTTAAAATATATACATAAACAATTACATAAATAAATAAATACATACATACATACATAAATAAATACATATCTAATAAGCTAATGATGGGAATCTGCTACTTCGGCGAGGAGTAATTGCTGTCTAAAATTTGTACATGTATCATTATTCTTGTTTAATATATCACATTAGTAGTGGTGATCACAATCAGGCTACACATTAAGTTACCAATTTTTTACTTATTATCCTAATTTCGACAAAAAGGAAGTAAAAAAAACAAGTTCGAACATAAACAAGGGATAAAATGTAGTTATGAAAAACACGAAACTTGTGAAGTATAATTTCCATCATCCAAGACAAACAGCACTCATCCCGGAAGCGTATTTGATGTAGTTGTTGAGAGCAATAACAATTCTTATGGATGTTTGGACGAGCCGTCTATGCGCGGGATACGGAGGATGAGTGCTTAAAGAACTTTGTTCTTTATAAAATACACCACCAAGTTTGAATTTGTGTTTTTTCCACCACTACATCGCCTTATTGGTGTACTGGCTAGGTCTATAGATTAACGATTGGGAAATTATGGGTTCGGTTCTCAGAACAGGATAAACTATGTGTTCTTGTTCTAACATTATTTCCCTGTGATTGTAATTTCGAGAAAAAGTTTATGTCAAACAGTTGCAGGATCCGATGAGTAATATATTCTTGTAACAAACTTTACAACAATGTGTCATGTCGAATCCACATTGGAGTGGGGAACAGAAGCATGATGATATTGATGATAATTCTTTAAACGATAAGTTGATAATTTTAGAAGTCCACTCAGTTTGTGTAAAAAGTTACGCTTGCTTACAAAAATCTTAACACTATAACTCAATCACATGCCGCTGCAAAGTACTCGACATCCTCAAATATTCAATTTGAACGCCCACTAACTGACTACTTTGTCGTAAAAACCATTGTAGTACTTACACAACCCTACAGCAAAGATGTATAAGCAGTTTTATATTTCAAAATCGGGGAAAAAATCTGGGATTCAAAATGTTTTTAACATCCCGTGTTGAGTCTACAGGCACATCCCTAATTACAGGGCTTGATTTAAAGGGACACTACGGTAGATTTCAGCGGGGGCTTAATTTACAAGGACCTTCGATTAATTATTATTATTTATTACGTCCAATTTTTTATGTTAAGTAACAATTTGCTTTCACGTAAATCTAGATACTTTAAGATGTACAAAAACATTAGTATGAACTAGGTAGTAGTAGGTCTGTCATATAATGACATAGTACTTATCTATTTCTGTTGCCCGGGTGATTTTTTTTTTATACTCTCGGCATAGTGACTCCAGTGCACTGGATGATAAGCGGAGAGGGGTAGACATAATGTTGACTAACGAGCGATGATTATCCCCAGTCAGTCGACATAATTATGACAGCCTGTTTAAGAATTGTACAAACATTGTTGACTCCTCAAGCCCCGCGACGGACACTGGTGTCCATATATATACGGTTTTCCCATACATCTATATATACAAGCGGGGCTTAAATAGTTAAGTTCCAGTTTGATGGGCATTTAGCCAGTGTAATGGCTAAGTATTATGAGATAACCTATTGTTTTAGAGCGACGAGCTCAATATAGTGGCACAAAGTGCTTTGATAATCGAAGTTCTGGTTGAAGTCGCTACTATTACGGACAGTCAAGACACTTTCCAAGTGACCTGTACGACTTTTAATGTTATATATTTTTAGAATTCATTATCTTCAACAAATTACCATTAGCCACTTGTTACGTAAAATTAAACCCTTAATCAATTGCTTAAGTGTCAGAAATCGAAACATGAAGGTCTGATGTTAATTAAGAGTACTTCCAACACGACCGTATGAGTACCTTCTATAAGGGCTCGTTTACATAGCAGCACCGGCGTTTCAGTTACAGCTTATAATACAACAAAGACTATAAAGGTCAATTTATAAGGGTCACTTCATCTGTCATCGTAGAGTGCAGTGCTGTCGACCAATACGTCACGCAGTATTCTTTGCTACTTCTCTTATATCATCCCATGGTTGTCTGTAAGAGATTGTCTCGAGCGACAAGACCGCCAACTGTACTACAGAACAGTTGCCTTTATCATGTTAATACAGCTTATTGTAACTTTTAGGGTACAAGAAAGTTATAAGTAAAAAATATTTAAAAAACGATAGTCGTTGAAATTATGCAAGCCTGTGTTTCTAATTCTAAGCCTGGAATGCAACTTGCTGGAACAAGCCAGCAGGAACAAGATAGCAGTTTCTGTAGTGGTCGCTCTTCAGTTAGGTACAAAATATCCATCAATAAATAAGCTTTTATCGATGATAATATTTAAAATACTGGCAAAAGTGTTGTAGAGCAGTGTGAATGAGGCTTTAGAGATACATCCGCAAAGCCGCCGGCACGTCCTCCCGACACAGGATTCCACTCAGATAACCCCTACATAAATAATATATTAACTTACATAGCTAATATACGTGTTAGTTGTGGAATATACAAATAAAAAGTTTCTGTTCGGGTTTCAGAAATTGTAGTTCTTAACTGGTTTATGGTTAGTTATTTACCAGGCTTCAGTCATAATACAATAATATAGTTCCTATTCACCTAACCGTAGGCTCGTGCCTTGCTAGGTATGGGCCTATTCTACTAGGGCCTAAAGATTAGTAAACTTTCCTTACTTTCGTTAGTAAACAAAAATGTGTTCATGAATTTTTTGCATGGTTTTGGTTTTGAAAGTAACTGTAGGTTGGCTCTTACGAAATTACTTTAATCTTCACAGTTTTGAAACAACCTTCTCTAAAGATGGGTCACTATTTACTAGCTTTATTCCACTAGGTGCAGAAGAAACGAAGAGGAATATATTTTACAGAAAAAACATGATAATAATTTATTTAGAAATTCACCAAAAAATTGCCGTAAAACGATCGACAACTTAAACAAACCAAAAGAAAATTCCAAACACATGTAAAACAGGATCGTGATGAAAAAACGAATAAATAAAATCGATGCCATAAAAAGTAATTGGCCTATAAACAATGTAAATGCACATAAAGGCAATAAACCGGGTCCAATATCGAGTCGCATCAATGCGGAAGACAAATTCGGCGAAACCGTGCTGTCGACGTAGAGACGCGCGAGGTAAGGATTTGCGAGCCGGTACGGAGACTGTCTTCGGATTTTTATTTTTAGAAACAAGTGAGGGGGGAGTATTAAAGCTAAAGTTTGCTATTAGGATTGTTTTATTTTATGTCTTATTTTTATGAACATATTAAAAATATAGACTTAAAATATGATCCATAGTAGTGATTCAACTGCATTAGAATTTATAAGCCGACACTCATCTTACTTAAAAAAAGGCAAAGTGACCCGTAAAAATAGCAGGAGATTAAAATACACAGTTACGTACTTAACAGAATAAGTTAATTGATAATGCAATTGTATTATTTTGTAGTACATTTTTTAAGCTTAAAAGTGTCGCCCACTATTTTGTTGCACGAAGTTACTTGATTACTGCATGAAATATTTCGTCATTAAAAAGTTTAATACCTTTAAATACTTTAAATTGCTATAATCTGTATAATATTTTTTCTATTTATTTATTTACGAAATAATTTTTAAAAACAATATTTCATAAAAAAAATTGTGATTGCTTACGACTAACTCAAATTACATTCCAACAATAAATTCAAACCTTACCCACAATACGCTTACAAAGCGAACATAACGCGAACCATATGCCTCCCAGTACAAATTTGAATACGAATCAATGACCCGAATCCAATCGCTCCGTCCCCGCACTAGCAAGTCGAAGGCAGTAATAACGTGCGACAAATAAAGCCACGCTATTGGCTACACCACGACGGAATTTTATTTTTCGTTTTAACATTCGACTTTAAATCTGCTCGTATGAAGCCAGATTGAAATATCTTTGAATGCGGAGCGGCGACAGGTTTGCTTACGGTTTTGTGCGGTAAACCCGCAATGATTTTGTGCTTATTATTTAAGTCTCTTTTGAAGTGCGAGTGTTATTTTGAAATCTAAGATAATGTTTATGAGTTTTTAAAGCAATATTTAAGAAATATGAGGGTTGTACAGATTAAACAGAAAACTTTGAGGTCTATTTATTGGACAGTCTCTTTTGTAAAAAAAAAACCTTTATTTTCTTTTTTTTTCTTTGTTTTCATTGGTAAAACTGTATATATCGTTTCTATTATATAAAAAGAAATAAAAAATGATCATCCATTTTAATTTTTTATAACAACTATAGCGAAATAAACTGTGAAACAACGCCTCTGCAGATACATCACAAAATCCTGGCTATTAAGCGCGATTTTTCCATAAATATTGCGTGTACAGGAAAATCCCCAACTTATTAGTTTGGTACACTGGCACGGTCTGTGGAAACGGTCGGATTAAGGTTTAACCTTCGGACCTTAGTCATCAATCATCCGTAATTTGACGCTACCCTGCAACGTGCTAGAGTGGAAACGCCAATTTACATTTGGTCAAGGAAGTTTTATATTCTTAGATACTAGGGATAGGCCATTGTTGGTATGAATTTATGTATGTATTCACATGGTACGAGAATAGGGCTGCCTAATTAAAATTTAAAAGTTCTTGAAAAGATATGAATGTTTAAATACTTTTTCTGATTGTTAAAATTAAATTCAGAAACACATCAATAAATTTAGATTAAATTTAGCTCACACATAGAACAAGTCCTAAATTAACACATAATATACAAATTTTATTCCGCTAATTTGCGAAAATGTAATTTCATTATCTAACTTTTTAAATAATCGCGATTTATGAACTTTTGTATCGGTAAAGTCTTTGACGAGGACGCAGCTTAGTCATTAGTATTTTATATTTAACTAGATTTCGCCCGCGGCTCCGCCCGCGTTACAAAGTTTTTCCGGGATAAAAGTCCCGCTTTTTATTTTACCGGAATAAAACGCAGCTTATGTGTTAATCCAGGACATGGTCTACCCGTGTGCCAAAAATCATATCGTAGTTTTTGCGTGAAAGTGTCACAAAAATCCATACATCCAGTCATATACATACTTACAAACTTTCGCGTTTATAATATTAGTAGGATTACAAGTTGAGCAAGCTACTAACCTGCTAGTAAGTGACACCTCTCAGATCTTTTAATTACAAAGCACTACACATGCACTGTATTACGCTCGTCGCTCCTATATTTTATAACTATTAACCCATATTAACCGATAATAATTACAATGGCCATCATTTCCTTAAGACCGCAACAACGCGGTGCTCAATATTACTTAATACAAGAAATGAATAAGACGGTCTATCAAAAATATGAACTGTAGCATACTCGAGATCTACGAACATTAAATATTACTATGAAAAAATAAATCGACAAAAATAAGCCAAGAATGTGAACTTAAACCACACCAGTTTCACAGACAAAATACGCACCAAATAATTTTCACCAATTATAATGATCTCACTCTAAGAAATTTTAGCTGATAATTAAATTAACAAACAAAGGTAAATCCGCTATTTTCAACCACAACATGCTATTGAAGTTTCTAGAACACTCGAGCGGTTTCCGAAGAACGTGATCGAAATAACAACGCGCTTATTCCGTAGAATGCATACACGAATTAATATGGATGTCTTTTTCCAATCTGCAGCTGGTAGTGGCCTCAGATGGCTTTTACCGCTTTGGCAACTACTACCTATATGGCATAAATTATTTGAATCTCTTTTCCGGAAGAAAAATGAAGAAGAAAATCGTAAGTATTTATAAACGTTATTCTGAAAATATTTCGGGTGTATGTTTTGATAATGTTAGCAATTATTTGTTGAAAATTTCGTTACATTTCTAACAAATGACTCAAAAAGGAATCTCGATACAGTTACGAAATTTACCTTAACAAGTAAATCAACAACGAAATTATTTGCATTTGAAACGTACTTTTAATCTAAACTCCGATTCAGGTGTATCGTCCTTATAACTCTTCATAAAGAAAAAGGAAAAATAAATCAACTACTGAGCCGGGAAGTGCCATAAACAATGTCTTTAGCTACAAAGGCATTCGTTTTAAACGTGCCAATGGCAATCAATTTCGTTTTAAACGGAGATTATGAAGCGTGGCAATTTAACGAGGTCCCCAAATGGAATTCGTGCATTTGAATGCCTTTTTTCCTCTGTTTTCACGAATAAAAAGGCCTGAAGAAATGTTGAAAGAAATCTATTTGCTTTTGAAATGTTTGCTGAAAATAAACAATTCTGGAGTTATTATTTTAGGAATGAATTTGAGATCATATCAGTTTCAACTAATATTTTAATTATAAGAAACAATATTACAATTATACAAAGTCATTTTGCGTTAATAAATTAAACCACATGTCTAATGTTCTATACTTTTGTTAACATTGTTCCAAAAATCATTTATGAACAACGAATATTTTCACCAAAAATCCTGGTTTTACTTTTTTTTTTCATTTTATAGTTCAGCGCGTATATGGCGCGTGCGTGAGTGTCTTCCTTATTGAAATTGTGATGGGGCCGCTGGAATGAATTTTCTAAGAGTAGTAGAAGTGGCATTAGGCCGTGTAAAATTAAAATCACTTTTTGTTGACATTTATTTTGTTCGGAACTTATACTTTTTGAATTTGCATCATATATGAGGATAATATCCGTTTGAAGATTATTATTATTTTATTTATTTTACACTTTGTACAAATGTAAAGTACAGGCGGGTTTTATGCCTAAGGGCATTTTCTCCCAGTCGACCTTAAAGTGGGGCAGAGAAACGGAAGCAGGTGTATACATAAATATTAAAATAAACATAATATATGTATACTTACATATACTACATATATAACTGTGTACATAAATAATTATCTATTTAAAATATATACCTAAACAATTACATACATAATTAAATACGTGTACTAATAAGCTAATGAGGAGAATCTGCTACTTCGGCGAGAAATTATTGCCGAATTCTCATTTTAAATGCCACCCGTGTTGTACACGACCTGATTTTGAGCGGGAGTGCGTACCAGAGAAGGATGGATTAGATAACAAAGGAAGAGTGAAGAAAATTAGAGCTATGGGACGGACACTTAAGAAGGAGATTGATAGGCGAACGCAGGTTTCTATCATGAGTATCACAACGGTAAATAAAGTTGGAAGACAAATAAGAAGGAGGGGTAGGAGAGGTAAGAATAGAAAAGACGGCAGTGAGCGCTCGCAACGAACGACGCTGACGGATGGGAAGCCATTTCAGCTGCGATCGGTAAGAAGAGATGTGGTTAAACTTGATGACTACATACTAAAATTTACAAAACATTTCCTTTTAAAAAATAATAAGTAACTTTTCGTATCTAAAGTCATTACATTCTGCAGTATATTTTATTTCTAAGGACACTAATATTAAAGTAAGAAGCTTAACGCTATCTCCGTACACGGTTTATGGTTCTCCCGACTTAAGGAGATCTGATAAAAAAATAAAATCTCTTGCCACGAATAAAGTGTAATTGACTGGAACGCTACATAAGTGTTATAGACTTTTATTGTGATGAAATAAGTGAAACTTAGAATTTCACAGCAGAATTTAGAAAAAAATAATCTCGTTCGTGTAGTAATTTTTCGATTTCTCTGTGATACACGTATACCATTTTTTATGATTAAAAATACAGAATGTAACCAGCCTTTTTAGTTTTCTTCCTTACATAGTATAAACAAATTCACCTCCCGCCTCTGTACGCGATAAGCTCAAAAACTAATAATTCCTCCTAGCCAGTTTCGGCCACGGCGGCCGATCTCAACGGAGATCAGCCAGGTACGCAGGAGATTATAGTGCACAAGTGTGTGCGCAATACACAGGTGCACTCGCTATTCCTTCACTCTCATAGTCCAGTGAGACGGCAGTCCGACATGACCGGAGAGAGATCAGGCGCAGGACCAACGGCTTTACGTGCTTTCCGAGGCACGGGGGTATCACACCGCCAACTTCCTGACTTCGAGCTGCGACTGAGTAAATTTTAAGATGGAAAAACCCAGTCACAATGTTTTTGGCTCGACCCGGGATTCGAACCCAGGACCTCAGCGCGCAAATCGTACTCGTAATGCGTACGCAATACAACTACGCCACCGAGGCAGTCAGGCGATAAGCTCAAAAACTACCGAACAAATTTCGATGCAATTTGATATGGAGATAATTTTATACTCTGGGAAGGTTTAAGGCTACTTTTTATCTCGGAAAAACTCACACGGGCGAAGCTGCGAGAAAATACTAGTGTGTACCCATAAAAAAATCACTAGTTGTAAATGGTTATGTTAGTTGTTAATGGTTTCGCTAATTTAATATACGTACATAAGAATATAGAGAACTTTCCGAAAGTTTTCGATATCCATGGCTTAAATACTAGAAGCAAAAATAACCTAGTTAATCACAAAACCAGGCTCCAAAAAATCAGCAAATCTTTTCAGGGTTACTGTATACACTTTTATAATAAAGTTCCCACTGAAATTAAGTGTTTAAACATTAGCAAATTCCAAACAGTTATTAAGCGAAAGTTATGTAATAAAGCTTATTACAAGATTTCAGAATACATAGAGGATAAAAAGGCCTGGGATTAAATATTTTTTGTGTGATTTTCTTTGGAATCGTGTCTTTCGTTTCAACAAAGTTTCTTTTGTTTTAATTTGTGAGCGGCTTCGGCATGACACTCCTTAACTGTCTGTGCCTGCGGCGGCGTCGTGTGCCGGATCAGCCACTTCCCTGCAACATGGTTGAGGAGGCCGATGGCTGGCACATGCGTCATACTCGTGAACGGGTGCTGCTTGTGTGGACTGGTCTGCCCTTTTCGCTTACTACATCTAAGTATTAGGGGTATATATTGAACTTAGATCAATACGACATCTTGATGAATTTCAGACCAAATTATTACATGATTCCTGAGAGGGTTATGCAATCGTATAAGATTTTAAAATATATTACCTTTTTTGCGAGTATATAAATGAACTGCTCTAAACAAAAATAACAAATATGTCTATATCATGTTATTTTTTTATTTTTTTTATTATTAATTGTATTTTATACCTTGAACTGATTTTGAAAAGAGCAACACTAGAGTTTCTGGCCCGTTCTTCTCTAGTGAGAACTGCTTTCCGAACTGGTGGTAGAGTTAATATTGACTGAATCTAAATAATGTATAACATTTTATGGGTTCGAATAAATTTATTTCATTTTATTTCATTATTTCATTTCATTTCGTTACCACCTCAAATGAATACCTTAAAGTAATAAATTATTAGTCCTGTCCCTTTTTTTGATTCTCAAGCAATCGGAACGACATAATGCAACATAAAATGCAAGACCGCCTAATTTAAAAACCTCTGGCAATCATTTTCTTGTACCTTAATTTAATTTAAATAAAAAAAAATCTATGTTGTGTCCAAGTTTCTTTTTTACCAAACTTTCCTCTTGCCTCATTCGAGCTACAGACAAACCGGGTGCAGAGAAACTACTGTATAAAAAGCACTTATGAAGAAATACAGCTTCACTAATAAATCTTTCCAGAGTTCTTTTTGTTCAAAATGTTGGCTCTACAAAATATAAAACCTTTGTTACGTATTTCGGAGCAGTGTGGATAGTCCATCAAGGTACAGCGACGTAAATGGCTAAAGCAAAAAACGTCCGCCTAATTGGACTAGAGGCACAAAACTGAATAAAATTCTTTTAAACTAATCTTATATAACAAAGCTTAGCTTACAGAATTTAAGTCGTTGATCTGGTGAGGTATTGCATTTGATTCTCAGGTTAAAATTTGTGTAAGTTCCGATTGGATGATACGGTATGGACGGAAAACAACTCGGAAAATTGTGGCAAATGAATGCACTTCTGTTAATTCTTTTAGACATCAAGGCGTAAGGGTAATTTTATGTAATAACCATTATACGTCGACCCCACGTTTGAACAAGTTTGATGAAAAAAGAACATCATATATTTTATTTTTAGTTTATGTTTTCGTGCATCCATTGGTCATTAAACTGCATACATAATAAAAAAGAAATAACACCGAGACCCAATTCCGCAACGTAAAAAGTTTTCTCACGTAATTTTTCATGAGTGGTTGTCAGCGGAGTACACATTAGAACAAAGAATTAATGTGAAAGGGTGAATTATGAGGAGTGCCGTAACTGTGTGCATTTTAATTGCGACTCTAACTCAGTCTCAAGTTGGGCCATTCCCGGCGACCCGTCGCGTTTCCTTTAGTGTGGGGTGACTTGTAGCGGGTAGCGGGTATCAACGACGGGTAATAGCGGTCGTGGTATAACTTATAAGCGCAGCGTGAGCGTTTAGCGAATAATGACAGCAATTGGCTTTCCTCTTATTGGGTAAGAAGTTGCATCTCTTAACGATAATAAGAATTATTACACCATACAGTTAAGTACACTGGACGAACCCCGGCTGACCCTGAAACGAGCTACCATGAATTGTTGTGTTGATAATGCATACTTTCTAGGAAAAAATATACAGGAATACGAGTGTGAGTACGTACACACACACACACACACACACTCACGCCTGTTATTCCCGAAGGGGTAGGCAGAGGTGCAACTAGTGCACCCACTTTTCGCCGTTATTCCGTCCCATGATGTGATAGGGGGCGAGCCTATCGCCATATCGGGCAGAAATTCCAGACTCCGGGCTGATACTGAATAGAAAAACTCAATATCACTTTGCCCGACCCGGGGATCGAACCCGAGACCTCAGCTTTGCAGTCGTACTGTAATATAACTACGCCACCGAGGCAGTCATAAGTACATATCCATTAACAATCTGGTTATAATAGGTAAATCAGTTCAACTAGCGTTTAAAGAAAAACTAAGCATCTAAGAGAGCACTTGTTTTACCTTAGTGTATAATACAGTTTTCTCCACGCTAGCAGTACGACCCTCACCCACATCTGAAACTACAGTTCGCGTAACAAATAATGTCGGAGACACTTAATCACAACTTTATATGAAAGCCGAATTAAGGTGACTCCGCAAATGTTCCCTGCACAGATTGCAGTGACTGCGGTTGAGATAGAAAAATGATGCGTCTTGTAATATCACGTGAGATTATAAGAACTTATGTAACTTATATCATTCATTTTGTATGTCACGTACGGCTACACATCTTGAGAAAGAGAGCGGAGTTGTGTCAGTTGTACTTTCTTGACTACATCATGGTTGTAAATGTTGTGATGTGGAAAATTTTGCTGTTGGGTTAAGGTCTATGATACATTTCATTACCTATCTGAATCTTATGAGGTCGGATGAGCATAATTCTCTCAAATTTTGAATGTTTATGGGTAATGATAGTTACTTAATATTATTATAATCAATTTTATTATATAAACTTTACACAATTAGTTGGTTTTAATCAATGTACATACATGCATCTATACGCACTCACGCCCTTATCCCATAGGGGTAGGCACAGACTATTGAGCGCTACACGCTACGTTCTTGACACACCTCTTTCGCTTCTTCCACATTATAGTTCTTCTCATACATTTTCGCCAGTTAAGGGTACGCCTGACCTGCAAGAATTAATCATTTATTTGATCAGAGAATGTTCTTCTCAGACATTAGCCCTCAACCGTACTATCGAAATTCGCTCGATAAATACCTTTCGTGATACGTCTTTCATCCATCCTCTCAGCATACTTCTTTCAATCTTAGTCACCACACTCTCAGCCTGCGAGCTGAGCCTGACGACCATAACTACTAAACCAGCAGCAAAGGCTGGGCGGGTGGCCGGGGCGGTGCTGGCACCAATCGAGAGATTGTTGGCGGCGCGGGCCCCGGCCGCCTGCAGCCTGCATACCATTCCGGCAAATTATGCTAGATGTATCACCCCCATGTAACAGCAATTATACTGTACTGTACATAAAAACGGGAATATTTATGTTTAAGAAATTTAAGAAATTCACGAATCCACACCGTTGCATTAACGGAAGGGGAGCGAGATACGTATCAAATAGCGGAACCTCGCCCCCCTCCGCCCCATTATTCGAAACCACAAGAGAAGCTGTAAAACATTAAATGTAAACATTGTATAATCATTGGAATAAATAAAAAAAAAAAAAAAAAATCTTAGTCACCAAATCATCCTTCAACCTACAACGATCTCTTATCATACTATTCCTCATGCGACGGTGACTGCATATTATATAGTTCGTAAGGAGCGCATTTCAACCATATTTATTCGACTGTTGTGCTTTCATTTTCCAAACCCAACATTCACTTCCATACATACCTAAGCGTCGGCACCACCACTCCATTGTGAATAGCCATTCTTGCCTTTTCAGACCACTGGCTCCTTACAATTGCAGGCAAGGCATCATTTACTTTACTACCTGCTATACCTCTTCTTTCAATATCCATATTATATTTTCCATCTCTCGTAATCATACTTCCCAGGTACAAAAACTCATTGACTTGTTTTACTTGCTCACCATCTATAGTAATGCATCATTCAGTAGCATTTTCCTCTCTTTCTGTCACCATCACTTTCGTCTTGCTCGCATTAATTTTCACCCCCTTATCCTTAAACATACCATTCACTAAATTTAGCTTGTCTTGCAGCTGCCTCCCCGACGGTGCAAGTAAAACTTTATCGTCGGCATAAAGGAGACACTTGACACGCCACTCATCCATTCTCAGTGCACATTCTATCTATATTTCATTCTATGTATCCTTGCATTTTTAATAACTGTACACTCTGAAGTATCCTTAGAGACCTAGTTACTGAATTAAGTACTTCATTTAGAATTGGATGATAGCAAAGTAAGTAAGCATAGAAAGAAGTTAATATTACTAAATTCTATCGTCGTGGATAGTTCTGAGCAAGCACATACAGACAGGTACACCTGGTCTCGGGTAGACATAATTGGCAACACAATGCCAAAGTTACGGTGTACGTCTAAACTGTGTGTCTTCTACGGAGGTCAGTACTGTTGGTAACATAAATGAAGAAGGTTATCATAATTTCTCATATTAATCTATTGTCTATATTTGAGGATTAGCATTTGTTGAATGTTAAATTTGAAGTCAATTTACAAGGAATCGATATAAGTATTACCGTTACGTAGTTCAAAAAACTTTTGAACAAAAAATAAACCGACTTCAAAACCACTGCGAACCAAAAAAATAATTCAACTTTATATTCGCTTAGTATATACGTATATTTGGAGTCGATGCCTAATTTAAATTGAATAATGTTTTCGTATATTTTACGTTTTCGTTTTATATTTACTGTTCTTGAGCATTTCAATTGAGACCAATTGTAGATAAATTAATGTTCTATCGTTAAATTGTGATCAAATGATGTGTCAATTTGAATGTAAAAAATATTACTGTTTTAAATAGATAAGTAGTATCTTCTTCTTCAGCTTTTGAAAGTAAACTGCTGAACATAAGTCTCCCCCAAAGCTATCCACACCAATCTGTTAGAAGCAGCCTGCATCGAGCGCTGGAAGTAGTACCTATCATGGGTATTATATAAATATAGTATGTCAGGTTAGAGACATAAATATACTTTGCTAAGTACGCGGGAGTTTATCATGCTCTGTCTGCCTTTTTTAATGACGGCTTTATCTATAGCAGAACACTATATTGTAACTATAAAAGGAGTATGCGACATCTCGCTGAGTTACGTGGTTGACCACGTTTAAATTTCTTATGAGTTATAACTGGATGTCATTCATCGTGTCGACCCAACTCCTCGTCATTATTACAAACACTAAAGCGACCAATTACAATCCTCCTATATAAAGGCTCGAGGGCGTCATATAGTAGTGTTTTTACAGACTACAATTCTAAAACTAACGCATACCACTCCTTTTTTTTCTAAGGAGTAAGCAAAGGTAGAACCAGTGCACCCAGTTTTCGCCTGTGCGTTTTCCCACGACAGGATAGAAGGCGATGTATACAATTAACTATACAAAATGTCTTAAACTTCCCAAGTCACACAAGGCAGCTTAATAAATAACAAGCAAGTTTCGACCGTGGCTGTACCCGTCACGGGAGCGACCGCAGTACTGCAGTACTGCAGTGTCTCACACTGCACCGCCTAGATGTAGTTTCTGTTTATTGTACATTTGTGCATATGCTTTACATTTAGATTTAGTGATGATACCAAAATGCGAGAGAGATTTAGTTTGGATAACATCAGGCCAAACTTGAATACACTTGTGGTCTAGATATACCTACTGTTAGAAACAGAATTGAGTTTGATTTAAATAAAAACGATTTAGTACTGATTTTACATAAGTAAATTTAACAGAAATACTTTTACAAAGATATCGGCAACTAACCGACCAGCATGAAAGTCAACTGAGATCTACTTTGAGACTGAGCCCGAATGAGCGTCTGAGCACGAATGACACTTCGAATCGGTATGGCACCCTTGTTATACACCCAACTGCCACTCCCACTATTACTCTGACGTCTCGACTGGTTTTCACAACCGGTGAGCACGCTACAAGTACCGTTAAAAATACCATTATCCTAACACTACATAATAAAGTAACAGTTTGTAAATTTGTTTGCGCACTAAAATGATGCAAATAAAAGACAATAACTGCTAAGTACAGAAGAATCGATGAAGTTTAAGGTAATACAATTCGTTAACATAGGTTATTATTACTAATAAGTAAATATTGCTCCTAAGTGCTCAACAATTATACCGTCTTAAATCTAATAGCTTCACTGTTAGGCAATTCGCAAACATTTAAACTGCGAGAGAGATCTGTAAAATGTCTAAAGAGTTGCAACTGTTAATGAAACGATTTAAGTGGAAATTCGAGGGAATGTTGGGCGAAAGTTTACTCTTAGCAATTTGTAAGATGTATGCGTTAGAGATTGCTAACTTCACACAGATTTAGCAATTTAGTTAATCAAGTATACATCTACAGTTATTTAAGTTATAGTTTTTTAGATTTTAGAAAACAATTATTATTTTAGGATATATAATCAGCGAATGACTGTCTCGGTGGCGTAGTTGTATTACAGTACGACTGCAAAGCTGAGGTCTCGGGTTCGATCCCCGGGTCGGGCAAAGTGATATTGAGTTTTTCTATTCAGTATCAGTCCGGAGTCTGGAATTTGTGCCCGATATGGCGATAGGCTCGCCCCCTATCACATCATGGGACGGAATGTCGGCGAAAAGTGGGTGCACTAGTTGCGCCTCTGCCTACCCCTTCGGGGATAATAGGCGTGAGTGTATATGTATGCATGTATAATCAGCGAAATAGTTATCACTGGATTGATTAAGATTATTATTGTGTTCTTTATTTATAAACCGTGAAGTCATGGTTTCAATTCTTAAGTCGATAAAGTAAAACTTAGTATTTAAATAGATTTAAAAAAAACGTTGTGATAACGAAACACACAACAAGATTTTACCCCCGAAGGGGTAGGTAGGCAGATGCACCCACGTTTTGCCATATGTGTTCCATCCTATAATGTGCCTTTCACCATATCGGGCACAAATTCCTCACTCTGGGCAATTACTGAGCAAAAAATCCCAATATCAATGTGTCTGACCTGATTCGAACCCGAGACCACAGATCGGTGTCCTACTGCGTACGCAATGCGACTACGCTACCGAGGCAGTATATTGTCATGCCTTGGATGAATTTGTGTCCTATATGTTGAAAGAGCTATCTGTCATAAAAAAAAATGCAGAAATAATTTCATCAAACAGTCTAAGCTTATTTCATCTCTATACCATTGAAAATAATAATCCAATTCATACTACAGACGAATCTCGCTAAGCTTGATTGAACTAATTTTTTTAAATTCAAATACCACAAATTCGCTCTGTATCTAGTGTAGTGTTCCATAACACCGCAATAACCAGCGGTAATATCAAACGGTTATGATAACTATAGTTAACAAGTAGGTTACACCGCGAGTGGGAGCCGGGAGCCGCGACAGCTCCCGCAGGATTGCACCATAAACCTTGGGATGTACTAGCCACGTAACAATTCCAGTTACATTTTACAATGTGTGTGAATTGAATTATACTTATGTCCATGATAAAATTGTATGTCGCTGATAAATTTTGTGGTGAGTTAAAAATTTTATATGGCTTCAATTTGTTATTGAAGTTAAATTTAAAAGAAATACAAAGTAAAAGTAATATAGAATACATTAATAGGGCTCTTGTACAGGCTCATTTAATACTAGACTTTTGCTTATGTCTCCGCCCGCGTGAATGAGTTTTTCTGGGATAAAAATCCCGCTTTATATTTTACCGGGATAAAAGTCACCTATGTTTCTCGCTGCTAATGTAGCTTTATATTGGTGCAAGAATTTTTAAAATCATTTCAGTAGTTTATGGGTTTATTCGTTACATACACACATAAATACAAATCTTTCCTCTTTATAATATTAGTGCAGATTAATTTATAGTTAGTTCTTAATAAAATTGCTCAATATCAAATTGCTGTGAAGGCCGCAGTGATGCTTCTTTTAATAGCTCTGCATCAACATCAGTTTGTCTCGGGATAACGAGCGCAATGCAACACCGCGTGGTATTTTATGACTCAAGTTGGTATCGATTTTTTGCATTGACAAATGGTGCTTATTGTCAGTGACTTGTAAGTCTCGTTATTTAGCCGTAAAATATATTAGCTATTGCCCGCGGGTTTGCCCGCACGAAATAGTTTTTCCTGGATAAAAGCCCCGCTATACATTTTCCTGGAATAAAAAGTAGCCTAAAACCTTCCCAGGCTCTCGAACTATCTCCACACGAAATTTGACGAAATACTTTCGGTAGACTTTATTTTACACGATACAAGCTTTGCCACCCCTTTTACCTCCTTAACCCTTATCGATTGAATTTCGCAAAATCCCGTCTTAGTGAGCACCTACGTCCTAAAAGGTTGTAGTTGTAGTTTCTAAGATTTCGTGATGATTGAGCGAGTGACTTTCGCTTTTGTATACATATAGGTAGTTATATAATTTGTAACTTAAAAATGTTGTAATAATAAACTTACCCCAAAGGTAATACGTAGAGAACTCGCATTAGATTACCCCGAACCTGAGTAAATAAGAGGTTAGCGCCTCGCCCGCGGTCGCAACTTAAATAATGTTACTTTTGAAATGTATGTAGTACACATACAATTATTCAAAGTCAATAGTGTTCCAAATCGGACACATTCTTGTGACATAAAATACAATGTACTAAGTTTTGTCGCGTTTTCGTTATTGTTTGTGAAATAGCTTGGAAGTTGACAGTTCTCTTCGAAATATAAGCTCCCTACAGAGATACAACTGATTTGTTTTTTTTTTTTACTGAAGATCACGGAGACCAGTATGCAGTGTGCTAGTTGTATAAATGTAACAATTATAATACCTATCTCAGTAGCGAGCGTAATACAGTGCCACTGAGAACATTTTTATTCAGATAAGGGTGCTCTTACTATTAACGCTTTGCTTCGTCTTTATCATTTGAAACTCCAAAAAAGTTCCATAAAAAGCCCATTGTAAATGAAAATTAATTTAAACTCTTTTTCTAACCCCAATGCCTTATGATGGATGCAAGTGAAAAGCGGTTTTATTGCCGTGGTAAGCGCTCTGAGCGCTACAAGCGATTTGCGAAATTTGCATTTGTAATGTTTCCGCGGATGCCTGAAGCTTGTTCGCTTGTTCGTAGATATTTTATTTACGATTTAGGTTAAGTCTCTGGGCCGAAGATTTTTTGTTAATTCGAATATTATATTTAAAATTCTTAGACAAGTAAAACAAGCATAATATTATAGGTTCCTTCATTCTTGGTTGTAATAGCAGCGTAAATTGGCTGTGAAGTCAACAATAAACTACAAAATCCTACTAATATTATAAAGGCGAAAGTTTGTAAGAATGTATGGATGTTTGGATGTTTGGATATTTGGATGTTTGGATGTATGGATGTTTGTTCCTCTTTCACGCAAAAACTACTGAACGGATTTCGATGAAATTTGGCACATGGGTACATTATGTCCTGGATTAACACATATGCTACTTTTTATCCCGGGAAAATATAAAGCGGGACTTTTATCCCGGAAAAACTTTTTAAAGCGGGCGGAGTCGCGGGCAAAAGCTAGTAGGAACTATATTCCGGATATGGTCTTTAGTGTGAGAAAAGCCATGAGCGAGCAAAACCTTAATAGTTACCATGTACCTAGTCTAGAACACTCCCGAGACGTCTCACTTCTTTCGCAGAATAAAGGGTGTTATAAATTAATTTCGCCTTGCGCTGCCGCAATGAGCCGTGCGCCAACATTTGCACGTATTTGTTCAAAAAACAGCCCAACGTAATCCAAGCTAAATACGAAATATGAGGCTTCCTTTCTTGTTTTAAATGCTGTGTTTTAAGTAAATTGCCTTCAGACGTAGAATGGAAAAATATTTTTCGGTACTTCCATGTGGAGTAAACACGACTATAACATTGAATTTAAATTTAAAGTACATATTATATTGAAAGTGATAAACTGTCCAAATCAAAGTTAAGGTTTCGATGCATATTGAATCCT
This sequence comes from Lapara coniferarum, assembly GCA_949316025.1. NCBI lineage: Eukaryota > Metazoa > Arthropoda > Insecta > Lepidoptera > Sphingidae > Lapara > Lapara coniferarum. The sequence goes on along the minus strand of OX438934.1, from coordinate 18,502,903 downwards.
TATATCGATCTGCTTCAGTGGGTCTGTTAATCATGTTACACTCTGTAAAGCTGGGTACTCACTTAGCAGTGTAGCATGTAATGTATCAGATACGGTATCAAGTGAGTACGTAGGTACGAACCCGCTGCGAGCCGTTCGCGCGTGGAGCACTGTAAGCTCGCAGTGACCCGCCGGGCGCCGAGTGGCGGTATCACTGCGAACACAAAGGCGGCTTGCAGTGTGCTCGTAGTAGATAGAGCTAGATACGCGGTAGACCGTGGACGAGCCGTAACCACTTGCAGGTTGATACAGTATGTGATACGTTACATTCAACACTGCTAAGTGAGTACCCAGCTTAATGTATAGACGGCGTTGCGAGTGTTTATGGACGTTCGTATCGCTTATTACCAGGTGAGCGGCATGCTCGTCTCGTCATATTATCGTTAATATCGGCAATAAAAATGATAGTAATAATATTAGCAGCTCGCTTGCTAGATGGTATAAACTATAGCGAATCATGCCCAGTCAGTATTCTAACACTGTTTGGTAACACTAAATATACATATCCAGATGGATTTGCGAATAAAAGCCAAGAGATTTACCCAAAGAATGTGATGTACTATACAACCAGGTCAAGAGTGACTTTGCCAGAATAAAAAATAAACAGGAATATAAAGATACCAGCATCTCTAATAACAGTTGAGAAATGGGGGTAGTTGAGCCAGATTTGTTTAATGCCGGTCCACAGCTTTGGAGTCCGGACTCGGAGCAGGCTTCATTTACAAACGGACAGATAAACTCACTTACATTTAGAAATTCTTGCGCCGATCGTTCTTTCTGATAGTCTTTATGTTTACGACTTCAGTCATTACATTTATTATTATGTTTACTTTATCCAAATATTATTCAAATTATATTATTTTATTCCTGATATTATTTAACAAGGAGGAAATAAAAAAATATTAAAGCTTTTTCCTTTCGCGCTTTATTGACATCGTGTAGCGAGCTCTAAAGCTCATTATATCTTTAGAAATGTCTTATTCACCTTTATGGTAAAACTAAATTTAGTAATCACATAATATGAAAATTAACAAAAAATGTAAACGCTGATATAAAAATATAAACATTCTCAGCTGAAAAGACAGCAGTGAAATAACTGGGGCTTAAGTTTATATGACACTACTAGTAAAAAAACAAAAGTGATTGATAGCGACTGCTAGTCCTTTTTAGATTACTCTTGAATTATTCCCCATATCGAGTCGAAATAAATTCGAGACCCACGAGGGTCGCTTATATCGATCCACTCGATATAACTCAAACGAAATCCTTATTAATACGTGGCTGAGACAAAATCTTTATTTACGAGTAAGGGTCATGACCCTGCACTGTTGAATAATTTATCTATATAGAATTTTACTGAATACTCTGGTCTGATATTAAATCTGGGTACCTATGCTGAATATCGAAACTATGTTTTCTTGTCCGTTCATCTCTAGTGAGAACTGCTTTCCGAACTGGTGGTAGAGTTAATATTGACTGAATCTAAATAATGTATAACATTTTATGCGTTAGAATAAATTTATTTCATTTCATTTCAAATTTATTTCAATTCATTTTATATGTTTTAAAATGAAGATTGATGCCGTATTTTGGAACAAGCATATTACGTATGTCAATTATAATGAAATTATATGCGTGTCAATTATAATATTAATGCCTCGGTGGTATAGTTGTATTACGGTACGATTGCAGTGCTGAGGTCTCGAATTCGATCCCCGTGTTGGGCAAAGTGATATTAGGTTAATCTGCTCAGTATCAGCCTAGAATGTGAAATTTGTGCCCATTGCGGTCATAGGCTCGCCCCCTATCACATCATGAGATAGAGTCTGCGTTTATATATTTTGTATGAAGTGTAAATAAAATAAAAATAAATACGCACAGCAAAATGTAGGAGCTCCAGCTGCGCCTCTGTCTACCCCTTCGGCGATAAAAGTTGTGACAATGTGTGTCATTCATTTTCAGTTGCATTTCATTACAACTGAAAATGAATGTGCCAGTGAGTTTGCTCCATTTTTTCATGTACCGAAACGCCCGGCGCACGGGTACACTTCAATAGCTCGCTCGCTTGCCGGCCAAGCGCGCAGCAGCTATTCCAGCGTTTATTTTTAGGGCCTGTCGCTTAGTATTTGTTGATCCGTTACTGCATTTATTCAACGTCTGTATTGAGACCGCGACGTTTCCTGATTGCTTGAAATTGACCTCAGTTGTACTCGTACCGAAGGGTGGAGGTGGATCAGCGCCCAGTGACTACAGACCTGTAGCGATCCTATGCACCCCAGCCAAAGTGTTTGAACCGGCTATTCACAGTTGCCTTTATGCGCAGGTAAGCGCTCAACTATCCGACGCACAAAATGGTTTTCGTCCCGGGCGAGGGACTGCGGGTAACTAGCTGGTGACGTGCTTCTGATGACGCACCTGATACCGGGGATAGATGCTGGCCATTAAGTGGACGTTGCCTACTTTCATTTCGGGAACATTCGACGAATTTGTTTTCGACGTTCTCTTATCTGAACTATGTAATGTAGATTGCACCCTACGCACGTTAACATTCTTTGCCAGCTATGTGTGCTGCTGTGTAAAGATGCTAGTTCATCGATTTTAGTGGATATCTTTCTAAGCCGTATGTAACGAAATCTGGTGTGAGCTAACGGAGTAACCTGGGCCCGTTACTCTTCAACGTAATGGTAAACGATTTACCACAATGGGTTGATCGATGTACACCGTTGTTGTTGTTCGCTGATGATCTTAAGCTTGTCCTTGAGGTGAACCTGAAGTCGGATTACAACATACTACAGCAACATTTAATGGGAATGTAAAATGGATAACCCTACTAATATTATAATCGCGAAAGTTTGTAAGTATGTATGGATGGATGTCTGCATGTATAGATGTTTGTTACTCTTTCATGCAAAAACTACAGAACGGATTTTGATGAAATTTGGCACACGCGTAGATCATGTCCTAGTTTAACATATAACCTACATTTTATCCCGGGAAAATTAAAAGCGGGCCTTTTATCCCGGAAAAACTTTTTAACGCGGGCGGAGCCGCGGGCAACATCTGGTAAGTTATATTTCAATGTAGATAAATGTTCAGTATTATTGTTCACCCGCGCAAAATCCCCAATTCACTATCAATACCACATGAACGGGATACCTCTCCAGCGCGTTACTGAGGTCAAAGGCTTAGGGGTGCACTTTTCTGCAGATTTGAATTTCAGGAAACATGTCACTAACGTTATCAGCCTACCGTACCTTAGGGTTAATTTTACGACAGGCAAACTAATTTACAAATATTGGGGTATTGTACGAAGCCCTAGTCAGAAGCCAATTAGAATCAATGCAGCCGTTTGATCTCCACATGAAGACAAGTACAAGTTAATGTTAGAGCGTATTCAAAATAAATTTACTAGATTCTTATATTTAAAACAGTATGGTGTTTACCCAGGTCACCCTTTAATTACTATATCCTACATTATTTGTTTTATGAATGACAGATTATTATAAATTAGAAGTTCGTAGGTGAAGTAACTTTTGCCGAATACGTATTTAAAGTGATTCGCAGCAAAATACACAATGCCAGCCTGCTACAAGCAGCTAGGTTCTGTGTCGCTGATGGGTGTGTAGGGCGACGGCGGTGAACGCGATTGCTCTCGGTGCCTTGAGCTCGCACCAACTTACTGCAGCACGCACAGCTGACGCGCGCACTGCGTGTGCTCAGTGCGGTGTTCATCCGGTTTGATTTGTTTTTGGGCTCACTGACGGAGCTCACAGAGGCCGTTTGTACCTCGATTAGTTATCTTGGTTAGTTTTTATGACATTGAATGACAAGATGAGCATGCCGTTTACATGATGGTAAGCGATACGACCACCCATAAAAATAAAAATAAACAGTAACAACTCCATCCAGCGCCTTGAGTTACAAAGTAGGTACTGTGTGGCATTCCACTGCACCCGTCATCATAAGACATGAGATGTTAACTCTCATTATGTCCTGCAGTTACACTGGCTACAATGCCCTTCAAACCGAAAGACAACAGTGCGTGCACACTGCTGCTTGGCGGTAGAAATAGACATTGCGGTGGTACCCACCCAGACGGACTCTTACGTATGAGAGACCTACCACCACTAGTTAGTTACTAAATATTACGTAATAAAGTGTTAGTTATTTGTATTTAATACTAGCTTTTGCCCGCGGCTCCGCCCGCGTGAATGAGTTTTTCCGGGATAAAAGTCCCGTTTTATATTTTCCCGGGATAAAAGATAGCCTATGTGTTAATCCAGGACATGATCTACCCGTGTGCAAAATTTCATCGAAATCCGTTCAGTAGTTTTTGCGTGAAAGAGTAACAAACATCCATACATCCAAACATCCAGACATCCAAACATCCATACATTCTTACAAACTTTCGCCTTTATAATATTAGTAGGATGAACATACTTATATCAAACATACATTCCAACATTTATATATTATTATAGCTTTTGCCTGCAGCTCCGCCCGCGTTAAAAAGTTTTTCCGGGATAAAAGTCCCGCTTTATAGCCTATGTGTTAATCCAGGACATGATGTACCCGTGTGCCAAATTTCATCGAAATCCCTTCAGTAGTTTTTGCGTGAAATAGGAACAAACATCCATACATCCAAACATCCAAACTTTCGCCTTTATAATATTAATAGGATTAATAGACCTGTTTGATTTCCAAAGATAAATAAATGTTTTAGCATACCTACTCGATTAGTAGCAATGTAACCACTGACATCATTTTTTTTTGCAACGTTTACATAAGGCAAGTTTTCACACCGTCGACGATAATATAGACATGTCGTGTATATTATTATCCACGTAACACCTTATATTAACTTGAATTACATAAACGAAACGTACCTAACATTTTACATTTATACCACTCATCGTCAATCTAATCTCTAAATTACATAACATCATTAAATACGACACTGACACGAAACTCTACGTGCCCTATCGACAATTTGTAATAGATGTCAGAAGATTACTAACGCGCACGCGAATTTGAACTTTATGCAGCGGTAATAAATTACACCATTTTATTTAGAAAACGTTTGTATGGGAAATAAAAAAATGCTGTTTTGAGGATTTTCCCGGCAATTATTTGAATTTTTCCCACCTTTTAAACCTTCCCTAGACCTTCACGAATAATTCAAGACCAAGATAAGATAAATCCGTTCAGCCGTTCTCGAGTTTTAGCGAGACTAACGAACAGCAATTGATTTTTATATATATATATAGATATAGATATAGATATTGTTGGTCCTACACTACTGTATTGGGTGTACCTGTAATTAGTAGGATGTGAAATAAATAAAAATGTTAAACTTAAAACCGTGACGCATTTAATTTTTTTTTTTTTATATGGCCATCTTCGGCTCATTAGGGACGGCTGCGGGCTTCCTCTGACTCACGTCTAAGTTGTCGTCCGCAACCGCCCCTGCGCGTACCGCTGTTGCGGTCCTTTTCCCTGTTGCGGGGGCTCAGAAGCCCCCGAAACACCGTACCGTGTCCACCTTTTGGTGTCCGAGGAAGCGTGAGACACACTGACGCATTTAATGCACTTCCAGTTGAAAATCAATTTTATTAAAAAAACAACATGTGTTTTTGTCTTTGTTACATTTATTCAAAATGGTTTTTCCTTGCAGATTCTCACACATATAAGCAATTACCTGAAAGTCACAGGCGTAGCTATAGCTGTCACATGAAGGGGGGGGGGGGGGGGGGGTCGCAGGATAAATGTCAGTGGTATGCCGCCCCATGACACAGGGCGTCCAGACCCAGCGTGTCATGGGGCTTTATATAGGTTCGGTAGTTCCAATTCCAAACTTAATACTGTAAATAAGGTACATGCACTTTTCATGATTATTTGTTAAATATACAAGCGACTATTTGACATTATAGTGATCTTTAAATTTTCTGTCCTTTCATTTCTACATCAAATTTTGATCGACCTTTGTTTAATCAAAGTCAGTCTTATTATTGAAACGGTTGTTTGTACGTTTCAAATTCGCTTCAATATTTTTGTTATCTTTGAGCGAGTGTTTATTTGCTTTATTTTGTTTTCGCCCAAGTCGAATATTACATTTGGTTAGTTTGTAAAATAACATCGATAACGTTACTCCCACTCGAATTCCCAGACTTTAAAATTTGGATCTATTGAGGCTTATTTATACGGTGCCGTTTCAAGAATGAACTAAAATAAAACTGTTTAGCAAGCACGTAGAAAAAGTAATAGTGCAGACATCAAAAAGCATGTCTACGTAAAATACGGTGTTGCGACATATAGTACAATATTTTTCTGATGAAGATATATGTTTTCAATTTAAAACAATTATAACATAAAAATGGCGTTGTTTAAGGTTATTTGATCACGAACATCTATGTCAAGTTTGAAGATATACTTAAAAAAAATATTCTAAGAAATAATGCTAATTAACATCAATAAATAAACTTACCGAACAATAATTAAATCCAAGTTGTAGATAAGACAATGATCGCATTAAAACCCCAAACGGCAAACCAGAAATATTTAAGCTTCAATTATTGCCAGTTCCCTATCTGTCTTACACGGGATCGGGAGCAAAAAGGGACAAAGGAGGACAAAAAGGGCCAGCGATAATGGTCCCAAGCCGGTAAGGGCTGGCACGACCACTGCGCTGCGCAAGAAATACGTCTCCTTCTACTCACTCAAATAGTTTTTGTATCGTGAAAATGTCTTTATTCTTAACTAAGAATTTGGATTTTTACTTTTTCTCATTTGTGTTACATTTCTTCTATTCTAATGGTTTGATGTAAGATAAAGAAACAAAAAGAGAATTGTCTATTTTACTTTCAACGACACAAGCTAGACATTGCGATCAGGTGACATCGAACGCACTGCAGAGTCATGCATCAGTGATTCAAACTTCTTGGTGGTATTGCGGGTTAACCAAGAATCAAATAAATTGCTCGACTTCGCAATAAGTTACATACAATTATACATATGAGATTTCCGAGCATAAATGCAAATTAAAAACATGATGATCGTCAAAAATCTATCTATTTTTTCCTATTACTTACAGAGAATCAGATAGATGTAAATTTCTGATACATCGGTACTATACAGACAGCCCTGAGTCTCGGGCTATTTAAGGGCTTAGCACAATGGATCGCTCAACTGTACTGGACGCTTTGTCGAAGTACGGAAGCGGCAGGACGGCGCCTTATTGTCGACTCTTCGACATTTCTTAACACTATCCCCGGCTACTTATTAAAACCTACTGCTCATGATGAGAGGTTGAAGGACGTGGAGTTAGTTTGTGATATATATGTAGATACCGTGTATATACCTATACGCGAGTACTTGCTCTAAGTGGGTATTATTTTGCCTAACAAAAGCAGTGTGAAAATATATTTATTGTAATACATAATTTCGAATGAATTTCTAAGCAGGTACGATACGATTAAAAATGAATATATCAGAGTGACAAGCTCAGTACATGTAGTACTTAGTGATTTCCAGCTTTGGGTGATAAAGCCTACTCGTCTCGGTACAGATAATTAAACTATAGAGTAGAAATCGAATATCATTGACGTATACAATATGTATTATTATATACTTTCTGTCTTACTTATTCGTTTATACGGATCTATACTGCATTCAGATACGTGATTGCGCATCAAATATTCAGTTGTCAATATTACATATAGGGCATCGAGAATACTACCACGTACCTGCTATTTAATTGTTAATTACAGTCGAATCTTAAATCAAGACGAATCCCTCAGGGAGGTATTACATTAAATATGGACGGAAATGAATTGCGATTGGAAATTTAATTTGGAGCCTTCGCTTGCTAGTGCTTACTCTTGGAATAAGGACGCTTGATGTAGTTCTGACTATAGTACTAAAATAGCCCCTACTACACATAAGTCAAAGATAAAAATTAAATTAAAATTTAAATAACCCACGACACAAAAAATCGCTAAAGAAGTATTTTCATTATGGTCCGGAGTTCGGTCCTCCGACATCAAGAGGCTTGGGTCAACATATTATTAGGTACTTAAACGATAAAGACACTATTATTATTTCACTTTTTAGAGATTTTTTGTGTCGGGGATTATTTAAATATTAATTTAATTTTTATTTCAAACTTTTTAAATTACTTTATTTTCCATCATGGGGCCTTAATAATAAACTATCTATCACCTACTCGTTGAGCCCATCCTTATGAGCCCAAACACGCTATATCTGCTATAAATTGTTAAGGAGTTGGGTATCCCGCAGACTACTTGATGCCGCAGCATCAGTTCGTGTTTAAAAATATTTCCAAAGTCACAGTATACCAAATTTAAAATTATTCGGACTTTTTAAGTTGGAAATGAGCTGATAATCTTCAAACGCCTGAACAGATCTTCATAAATTATAGCTAAGAACCATCGCAGTCACATCAGCTAAACAGCAAAACCGCGTCCAAATCGGTCCATTCGTTTGAGAGCTACGATGCCACAGACAGACATACAGATACACAGATACACACCCTAAACTTATAGCTCCCCTCTTTTATGTCGGGGGTTAAAAAAATATTAAGATATTTAAGTGTGACTTTTAATATATTTTGTTTTACACACAACCACACACACACTCACGCCTTTTATCCCCGAGGGGGTAGGCAGAGGCGCAATTAATGCACCCACTTTTCGCAATGCGTATTCCGTCCCATGATGTGATTGTGGACGAGCCTATCACCATATCGGGCACAAATTCTAGACTCCGGGCTGATACTGAACAGAAAAATCCAATATCACTTTGCCCGACCCGGGGATCGAACCCGAGACCTAAGCATTGCAGGCGTACCGTAATACAACTACGCCTGCGAGGCTATCTATAAAATTTATATATTTTTTTTTTTTTTTTTATTCGGGCACGGCAAAGTGACTGCACCTCACCTGATGGTAAGCGCGATGCAGTCCAGATAGAGTATCGAATGGCAGCAGATAGTTATCTCATGCCATTCGACACAATCATGCCGGCCTACTGAGCTGCTTCTTCACGCTACGGCGGAAGGACCCAGGATTATAGGAAGGAGGGAACACGTGCGCCGGTAAACTATTCCAAAGCTTGATGGTGCGGCAAATAAAAGAATTGGCGAACCTATTGGTTCGGGCCGAGATGGTTTTAACCATCAAGCTGTGGCTTCGGATGCCGGCACGCGTGGTTCTGCTGAGGAAAGGAGAGGAGGGGATCAGATTAAACAACTCTTCAGAGCATTCGCCATGATATAGACGGTAGAACACGCTTAGAGAAGCGACATCCCTCCGCAATTGTAGCGACTCCAAGTTGCTCGTTACGTCTGCATCATCCACAATGCGGATGGCCCGCCGCTGCAATCCATCCAAGGCATCGAGCAAGTATTGGGCGGAACCGTCCCAGAGGTGCGAACAGTATTCCATACCCGGCCGTACCTGTGCTTTATACAAGCGGAAGATTTGACCGGGCGTGAAGAACCGACGCACCTTGTTCAGGATTCCAACCCTGCGTGATGTGGCAGATATAACGCCTTCGATGTGATTCCTTGGATTCAGATCACAGCGGATATCCATACCAAGGATATTCAGGTCATTCCGCATTAAGAGTGGAACACCCTGAAGATTGGGGAGAGGAGAAAACGGGGATCTTTTGCACGTGAACGCACACACCTGCGTTTTCTTGGCATTGAACTCAACCAGGTTCGTGGAACCCCACGTGGAAATGAGATCCAGAGTCCGGTTGAGCTCAATGACAAGATCATTGCGCCTCCTCACAGTGTCCACCCGCAAACCAGGGGGCTCATGGTAGTATCGCCCGTGAACCGTGCTGTCGTCTGCATAACAATGAATGCTGTTTATATTTAGTGATTTGCTTTGTTATAAGTATTTTGCTAGTTTCACATTATTCCTAAGCTCAAATCACTGATAATAAAGGCAGACACGCGACTACTAAGTACACCCACATCTCGTCGAGACTTGTTTCAGTCCAATGGTGTATAAAGTGTCAGCATGGCACCATAATATCCACATTATAATGCGGCGATAGATGTTTTTTCAATAAACAAGCTCATCCAAGTTCCTGAACCAAATTATTAAACGTAATAACTCAATTTAGTCATTAGTAATGAAATCTAAATCTATGAAGTAAAACAATATAATATCTTATATTGATCGCAGAACCCACGTCTACATCACTCGCCTCATATTCTTTAAGTGACATCCCAGTTTTGTTCTATTAAACGTCGAAAAGCCGGGAATAAGCCAAGCGTGGGCCATTGTATCGCCTAATTAGAGGCACTTTGGGCTTCTTACAATGGACTTACAACGGCTAGAGATATGCCTTTGTCGTCCAAGGAGGCTTGTATAATTCGTTTTTCATATCGAGATTGTGACCGTTCTTATGTATTGTTAGATATAATGGTGGCATTTTGTATTATACGTTTTGGTAATGTAAGTGATTTTTATAGAAGGAAGAGCAAATGGGTCTGTGGCTCACTCAGAAACAAATTAAACTGTAGGCTATAAATTACACTACAAGAGGAATCGTCAATGTCCAGTGAACGAGTGATACGAGCAAACGGGTACTTGACATTAAGTGAAACATAGATGCGCTGATGAAATAAGGATAAGGGACTGTGTTTTGGCTCCCGAAATATCATTCAAGAAAGGAATCGCATCAGTAAGCTGTCACTTCATTTTGTTTCTGACACAACACTAACTTGCTCAACCCATTCGTTTCGGACACAGATATGTTTACAGGTACCGCTCTACAGTTTAAAGTTTTATTAAATAGACGTTTTATAATTGGCAGTGCTATCATTATTTGCGGACGACAACTTAGACGTGAGTCGGAGGAAGCCCGCAGCCGTTCCTAATGCGCCGAAGATGGGCACCGCGGGTTTTGGTTGGTATGCTGTGCGGTGTACATAGGTTAGGGACTCGGCCCGGCGGTCGCCCGACGTTTTCCATCTCTTCGGGCGGCTCAACGTTGGGTCGTAAGGCACGGTGAACCCAACATAACCGCTCATTCGTTCCCCTTGAACGCTGGGCGGTAGTAATAATTGACTTTCTCTGCGTAAAAAAAAAAACTTCTGAACATAGGCCTCCCTTAAAGATTTGCAGTTTTTTTAATTAAATAAATTGGCAACTGCCTCGGTCGCGTAGTTTTATAATGATACGACTGCAATGCCGAGGTCTCGGGCTCGATTCCCGGATCGGGCAAAATTAGTTTTTCTACTCAATATCAGCTCGGAGCCTGGAATTTCTGCCCGATATGGCGATAGGCTCGCCCCATATCACGGCATGGGACGGAATGTCGGTGAAAAGTGGGTGTACAAGTTGCGCCTCTGCCTACCCCTTCGGGGATGAAAGGTGTGTGTGTGTGTGTTAACTAAATTTGTGCTAAATAATTTTAATATCCAAACAGCTTGAGCATTGCAGCCATATTTCCCCGTTCACAAAAGACATTTCGGCAAATCTGAATCCAAACAAACCAAAATACTTGCACTGACGAGGGTCCGGGTGAAGGGTCAAAGAAATGTGACTTTCCGGTACACTAGTGTCGTTTTTGCGGCTTCACTATTTTCAAGAGCCGTAGTCCGCAGCTATTCCCAAGTAATACGTCTTGGGTCGAACGTATATTTTATTTGAAGTTTGCTTCATTTTCTGCAGGCAGTGTCGAAATATAATAGAATACTTAGATCGAATCGGAGTTAGGAGAAATTTTAGCCAGTGTAATTCTGGCTATCATGAGACTTAACTTCCGCGTTGTACACTGTTATTTAATGTCTGCCATTCTTTTTATCCTATTTTTTTAATCTGTCATAGCACAGAGACTACACATATTAGTGCCATATAAATTATATGTCAACCAGACATTTGCACCCAAAGAGAGACGAAGAGTTATAAGAATAATGGCAGGTCTATTTCATGTACAGACCCTGAAAAGCGATCCGCGCGAAAGTATATATTTAATATCCATAACTCAAATACTAATTATACATTATTTAAAACCAGTGCCTACTTTTAATAGAACAGCGTCGTTACTCCTTCTCTCAAAGCCTTGAATCCTTCAAGGTGAAAATTTGATGTGGAATCAAACACGAATTTATCTGTGAGCGGGCGGCTGAAATTTGATAAGCGCCATTTGCACAAAGCTCCGATTTATTTAATGCAAGATATTTAGACGTCACCCGCGAACATTCTAGAGCACTCAGCCCTAATGGCCTCTCTTTAAGGAGGAAATAATTTATTGATATCATCCGCTTGGGAAATTATTTTGCACTCGTGTACGGCTCAGGTTACGTTATAAAGCGTCTTGAATTTTAAAGATTTCCGACACAATTTCCCGTATGCTTACCGAATATGTATTATAATATAAGTAGGTTTTGGTCGCAGCTTCTCCCGCGTGAAAAGGTTTCCTTGAAATAGTTTTATTGCATAACTTAATCTTTCTTTGTAAAGACATGTTTGCCATTTTCCGAGTATAAAATATTATGAGTTTAAATAATATTTAATGTTCTTTCATAAGTAAAGGAGGTAACTAGGCATTTGAGCAGTGTCCAGTGGAACACTATACTCTAGAGTTGATATTGTCTGACCTATCCCCTAATATCCCTAGAGCCCAACGCCCTACAACTCGTAATGCTGCATAACATGGCGGTGACGAAAACGATCGGCTTATATAAACCAATTACAAGTTCCACCATCAAACTGTTTGTTAAGTACTAACTTGTTCCCGAGTAGTTAGCCGAGACGGTGATTAAAATACGTGACATTGTACGGACTATAGTTAACCCATCCAGGGTTATAGTTTCAGTGTCTGTTCGTGACGCTATTTCGTTGGATGTTATATTCAAAATATTAAGTTGATTTTGACATAAATCACCTTGTATTTTATTTGGCGTAAAACACAGTATTGAATACCGATTTTGACTCCTCAAGCCCCGCAACGGACACCGGTGTCCATATATAGGTATAGGTTTTCCCATACATCTATATATATAAGCGGGGCTTGAAGGGTTAAGTCCCGCTGCTAAGATTATAAGAACACGCTGATAGTATGTAAGATTTTTAGCCCTGCGTAATATTTTTCCATGATATAGAGATACTTGTAATTTTAATTAAATGTACCACCAACTAGACAAAAAGACATCATAAAAGTCCAAGGCAAAACGTGAATGAGACTGGCACAGGACCAGAGAGAATGGTGTGAGACTAGGCCTATATCCAGCAGTGCACGAATGAAAAGGCAGAAATGATACATACATACATAGCATCATGCGTTGTTCCCTATTCAGGGATAGACAGAGGTGTATTAAATCCACTTTTCGCCATCTATGTTAGGTCCCATGTAATAAGGAGTGAGCCATTTGCCTTTTACCGGGCTCATATGATATATTATAGCAAATGTATTTTGTCAGATAAATAATTTGAAATTTCTATCGATTTCTATGCACTCAGTTCTACATTGATACATTTCTCGGTACATAGTTTAAATATCTTCATTTCAAGTATAGCGGGAAGTAGGTAACTTAACTTCAATGTTTCCTGACTAAAACTTTCCTAGAAATACGTTTGCGTCATGAAGCCTTGTCCATACGAGTGTGTGATTTAATATAACTTTGACATAACTCAAATACAGAATAGCGTGTTCAAAAATCAATGCTATTTGGCTTATAAATTCATATACGTGTGTTAATAACTAGACGCAGTACAGTTATGAAATTATTTATTTATTTATTTATACTTTATTGTACACCAGAGAAATAAAACATAGGACAAAAAGAAAAATTTATGAGTACAAATGGCGGTCTTATCGCACAAGGCAATCTAATCGCAAATTATTGGGTAAGTTCAGTTTCACCCGCGTTAAGCGATCTCCCAGAAAAAAAATAACCAATGTAAAATAAAAATACTATAACATAAGTTTAAGTTATATACTCAAAAATGCTGTAGTTTGCTAATTGAAATAGTTTTAGAATCCATTTAATAGTTCTAATTTAGACCTATAAAATATATTTTCGCTACTTTATATAATATTAGTACAGAAGCTATCAGCCTAACTTAACAGACGTAAATGCAAATATAATATAATAATAAATTAATTTGCAAGATTTTAAACATAATATTATAAATTCTGATCACACAGATATATAATTTTGGTTCCAAAATATGGATATCTAATTCATTTACATTAATAAGTTATATGTAAGGTCATTAATAATGCAGGGAAATATAGGATTATATTGGAAACCTCAGTACCTAATCAAATTGATGTAGGTCGGCTTAACGCAAATAATTTTCAATTAATTGATACCAACAGATGCTAGATTTAATGTGGGGATATATTTGCTGCCTAGAATATAGATAATAGTGATATATTATAGTGAAGAAGCAAGCGACACACGAGCCCGTAATACGCTAGGATCGCTCTATATAATATTGCTTAGTTCAAGTTAATATAATTTTTGTCCAGACATAAATCTTCTCATCTAACGATCACCTTAACGCTAGAGGTAGAGGTGTTTCTCGAACTTTGTTTCCCCAAATTGATATTTCAGAGAGATGTAAGACCGATTAGTTTCATAACTTAAGCTTTTTTTCACTTTTGGTCAATAAGGCTCTTATTACGCTGCAAGTATTCGCAGCGAGCGCAGCGCCTTGAACTAGCTGTGAGTTCACTTGGAATTCGCCAGAGTGATAAGAACCGTAACTTTGATTGACCATGGATGAAAAACTCGGCCTTAAATCACTAATAAAAATGGGATTATTGTTCTACTCAACTGTGATTTAGCTCTACACTGCTATTTACAAAAATGAGAATGTTTAGTTATACATCCATCCAAAATCCGGCGTCATCTCGTGAGAGGTCTATTGTTGTGTATCAAAGCCGAGGGTCTGATGACCACGACACGTGTACAATGCGTCACAAAGGAGCCGTCGCATGAAACAAGCGTTGCGGCCCCATTACGTCGGCTTACAACGTTAACGAACACTTGTATGAAGAGCACTTTTACTTAGCGGCCACCGCGATGGGAGCCTCTGTCTTCCCTTCAAGGGGAATTGAGCTGGATTTGTTTTATTATTGTCTTGGTTGTCATTTTTTTATGTTGGATAATTATAGGGCTAGTTTCTGAAGCGTTTATTGATTATTTGTTTTAAGATAATTGTTATTGTACCAATGGCTTACTGTGAGGTTAATATAGTACTTTACGCCTATATTTTCACACACACACACACACACACACACACATGTCTTATCCCCTGAGAGGTAGGCAGAGGCGCAACAAGTGCTCCCACTTTTCGGCGTCCGCAGGTATTCCGTCGCAGGATATGATCTATCATATCCTGCGACGGAATAGGGCCCTCGCCCTCGCCCTCTAGGGTGAGCCTATCGCCAAATCAGGCACAAATCCAGGCTGATACTGAATTTTAAACCCACTATCACTTTGCCTGACCCGGGGATCGAACCTAAGACCTCAGCATTGCAGTCGTACCGTAAGGCAACTACGCTACCGAGGCAGTCAATCAAGTTATATTTTCAGTATTAGACAAATATAATATTTGTGACTAGCATAGTCAAGTTTAGAGTCAGTATGTGTTAGCAGTTTATCTGTAGCGTACCTATAGATTGTATGAGATTCCATGAATAAAACATTCTCCTAATTGCATTTTTTTTGCGTGGGTGGGATGAACCATCTAGTTGTTTGATAAGTTTTTGCGATAAGTATGTTGCATACAACATAAGAAGCCAGACAAATTAAATGCAAATTACGAAAATATTGCTATCTAGACTTTTGAAACTTAAATTTTAATCTAAAACCCTACATTTGATAACAAACTAAAATGATTTTGTAAACAGCTGCAGGTTAAGTTTCAGTAGATAGATACCATCAAACAACTAATCAAACATAAAATATGCAAAAGTTTAATAAAAAGATAATACAATATTCAAGTTATAACGAACTCTATAATAGCCCGCTTTATCTTATGAAATACCAATTTTCCAAAAGGCACTCGCGGTTCAAGAGCTCGAATACTTGAAATAAGATTTCTCCCTTAGTATTAAATCTTTGGAATATCTTTCACTGAGCTTAGAAAATTTTCTCCTAATAAACTTAATAAACCTTGTAGCTATTAAGTACTAGCTTTTGCGCGCGGCTCCGCCCGCGTTAACAAGTTTTTTAGGGATAAAAGTACCGCTTTATATTTTCCTGGGATAAAATGTAGTCTATCGTACTTAAGAGTAATATACAAAATTGATTTGTTCCAGCGATTCGTCTACAAACCTATAAAAACAAAAATACTTCCTCTTTACAATATTAGTATAGATTATTAAGAAGCTGCGGTAGCCTAGTTGGGAGTGGAACGGACTGCCGAGACGAATATCCGCAGGTTCAAAACCCAAGGGCACACACCTCTGACTTTTCTAAAAAATTATGTGTATTCTTTGTGAATAATCGCTCGCTTTAACGGTGAAGGAAAACATCGTGAGGAATGTGAAGTCTCTCAACCCGCATTAGGCCAGCGTGGTGGACTAAGACCTTAACCCTCTCAATTGTAGAGGAGGCCCTGTGCTCAACAGTGGGCAGCATATAATACAGGGCTGGTACGGGGGTATGTTGGTATTTAAATTACTTTCTAAACAATTCCATTAATGTAATATGTTATAAATAATCTATATTAAGCTCAAACGATATAAATGTATTCGAGTATAGGTTAACAATGTAGAGAATAGCAATAATATTAGATGGACAAATTTAAAGTTTAAAATTAATTACGGTCGATGAACTTTGGTGAGGTGACCTCTACAGATAATGCTTAAGGCATTTTATATAATTTGTGGGACATTTTTTTGTAGCATAATTTATTTACGAAGAAATTGGATAGTGAGCTCTGCGACTTATCTTTCTTGTTGAAATTATTATTAGACCAAATAGTGTGATTAAACAGATCAGTAATTATAAGAAGCAGCAAATAGTATTAAAATTATTTCATTGGAATAATGTTTGAGTTCATAGACAAAACTTGATGATTCTTCTATTTTATTTTATGTATGTGTTGAAGTCCGCGATTGTGGTTGTACTAAAAACTATTGATTAGTAAAAAAGTTATTATAATACATCGACTGTGCTATTGCACGCCACAACGCGCCGCATCAGCAAAACCTGTGCAGTTGAAAGAATAAAATTGCAGTTTTGGCAATACATTTCGAACACACACGTATTGTCGGGAACCTATCAAATTCATTCCAAAATCCATTCCCCCAAGCCACGAAAAATCCCACAAGTCACAATCTTTTCTACTTTAAAATACTCAAGAATAGCTAATAAAAATAATACTTTATATAATTCCAAATCCATTTTAAAGTGGAATATATTAGTGTAACCCGTAGGTTCATGCTGTTGGGCCGCAGTTGGCAAGAGGCACGGAGCCCGCGTCGACAAACGATAATGTAATATTGGCTTACAGCCGAAACAACGGTACCGATTTGTACAAAGGTAAACACACACATGGACCGGCTGTATAGCTTCAAAAATTCTTTGTCAAATTACGGTATACTTGAATTTGTGTGTACAAACAAGTATATCTGGTCCTCACCCCGATTATAATCAGGTGCAGTGGGGTGGATTTGTATATATTTGTGAATATGAAGAATGCCTCGGTGGCGTAGTTATATTACAGTACGACTGCAAAGCTGAGGTCTCGGATTCGATCCCTGGGTCGGGCAAAGTGATATTGAGTTTTTCTATTCAGTATCAGCTCGGAGTCTGGAATTTGTGCCCGATATGGCGATAGGCTCGCCCCCTATCACATCATGGGACGGAATAATGGCGAAAAGTGGGTGCACTAGTTGCGCCTCCGCCTACCCCTTCGGGGATAACAGACGTGAGTGTATATATATATGTATGTATGAAGAATATTTCGTTGTAAGACATTAAAATAAAAACGCATTTCAAATTTTCTGTCAGTTTGTCCAATAAAGTGTTCGAAATTGCTTAACCGATTTTGTACGACCCCTGATCCCTTTCTGTTTAAACACACATAAATTGCATTGTATTAACAAATAATGTGAATAGCGATGTGATGCGATGTGCTACATTCGAATGTGCACGAGCCTTTAATGTGCGGCGCTCCAAAACTTCAATTACAGATAAAGTGCTACAAAGGCGTTTTTTTAAACCCAGTCTTGTAAAGTGTATTGTCATGTCGTGGCGTTTAGAGTAATGAACGTGAATTTTGTATCGGAATTCGATTGACTTTTTTTTTATTCTGGAACGAAATAAAAATGGTAACATTTTATTCCCGAATGCTCTTCCAAAATTTATGATTACGAATTTGCACATTTTTAATTATCGCTTGCTTTAATAGTGAAAAAAAAAAACATTACAAAGATATTTAGATTTGTCTGAAAGACTTTAAGAAATTATTTGGTGATTAATGTGAGTGTTTGGTAGGTACACTAAATATAAGGTCAACCGAATAGAGACATTATGTCCCTCGATGACCGTCAGGGTTATTAAGAAGCCTAAATAACTAAATGCACAACTTGCATGTTGTTTCCGAAGAAGTACGCCGCTTTGGAACGAACCACTGTGGCAAGTTCATCGCTACCTGTTTATTAGTAAATTTATCCTTCCCTCTGGGGAAATCAGTGAAAAATACGAAAACCTCAAATTTGTATAAAAGACAATTATATAAATTATTTTTTCTCTATCATAAAGTTAATAAAAGACGAAAGCAAAGTCACAACAATTATAATGATGCCGAAGTCACACCGTGGATGTAATCTTATTATGCACTGACATAAATTTTATAACGTCTAACAAATTTCAAGCATCAAAATTAAATTGAAACTCCTTTATACTTTAAATGTACGTAAGAGGCTTTTAGGGCCCTTACACACTGGCGCGTTCTCGGCGGGAATGAGGCTAGTTGCAACGAGGTAGTAAAAACGTTGTGATGCCATGTTTAGGTACTAAAGGACGTGACTAATGAACAGTTTATTAGTATGCATTAAGCTGTCCTTTAATCAAAATTCACCTCAGTTTTGTTAGTGGATTATACAATGTTGATCGGAAAGCCTCACAGTTAATTTTGTCCGTTGCAGAGATATACTGTATTCATAAGATTGATTATAAGTGGTTAGTGAGAAGTTTTATTTATTGGCTACTGCAGGACTCGGGAAGCATGGAGCGACTAAGCCGCGTCCGTGTTGCAAGCCTGCCACATTCGCACTACGCACTTCTTGTTTAACGGTATTTGAGAAATTGACATTGTGTTCATGCCCTAACCGTCGTGTCGGATGGATCTTGATTCACGAAACACGTACGAGTTGTTTTATTAAGCTTGGCACATATTATACCTGTAATTAGTTATATGGATATTGCTGGATTAATTAAATTTATCCAGAATGCGACGTTTTGAATATTTGAATTAGAAGTGTTTTGAGGAGATTAAATTATTTTTTTAAGAACAGTAGAAGCGTCCACAATTTAAATAATAAAACAGAGTCTTAATGACTCGCTACATACGTTATAAGGTCCTTCAAAGAGGAATAAAATAGAGCTCAGCAAGGATTTGAATACATGTGGGGAGAAAACGTACCTGCCCGTTATCTATATTCTGATTGGAAAAAATAAGTTTATGCAATCAATTTTTCATATTTAGGTCAACGGCTTGACCTACCTAACTCGACTTTTAAATTCATAACTCACTAAACGACTACAAAACAAGCACAAGCTCAAGGAAATGAACGTGGAGTTAAAAAAATTAAATAACTTCCACAGACAGGAAGTAAAAATGAGGAAGCGATGCTGTTAGTGTAAAACAATTTGTTTCGCCGTGAACTGCAGTTTTTGCCGCAGCTCGTAACACTAATTACTTAATGAAAGTTTCAGCTGAAAAAGTTACGCCCGAGTTTCACATTTACATTCAGTTTTCAGTGTCCTCCGCTGAAGAGTAATGGATGTTACTTTTCTTTATTGTTTTTTGGAAGAAATCATAAATAACCAAGAAATTTTGTTTGGTCAGAGAGTTGAAGCGATAATTTTTGGACTCTGTCTTAAGAGTTGCTTGTATTTGTATATTACTACACTAGCTTTTGCCAGCGGCTCCGCCTGCGTGAAAGAGTTTTTCCGGGATAAAAGTCCCGTTTTATATTTCACGGGGATATAAAGTAGCCTATGTCCTTTTTCAGGCTCTAAAATATCTGTGTACCAAATTTTATTTAAATCGTTACAGTAGTTTTGGCGTGTTTATAATATTATTAATTTGGACCAAATTTGATTACCATAAAAACGGTTCTAGTGAGTTAATCTTAAAAGATAGACACATACTGTCGCGGACATTTTTTTAGATCATTTCAAGAGGAATAAATCTTTCATACATATATTTTTGGTATCTTGAACCGTTTTCGCAGCGCACGCAGTGGAAGCCCTCAAGGATGAATAATTTTCCCCGTTTTCTTTCACATTTTCCATTATTTCTCCGCTCCTAATAGTTACATCGTGATGTTATATAGCCTATAGCCTTCCTCGATAAATGGGCTATTCAACACAAAAAGAATTTTTCAATTCGAACCAGTAGCTCCTGAAATTAGCGCGTTCAAACAAACAAACAAACAAACTCTTCAGCTTTATAATCTTCTTCTATATATATAAAATTCTCGTGTCACAGTTTTCGTTGCCATACTCCTCCGAAACGGCTTGACCGATTTTGATGAAATTTTTTGTGCTTATCCGGTATCTATGAGAATCGGCCAACATCTATTTTTCATCCCCCCAAATGTTAAGGGTGGACCACCCCTAAATTTTTTTTTTATTTTTCAGACAAAATTTTTTGTTTTAATTTTTTTATGATACAACATACAAAAATACCTACAACCCTAAATTTTGACCCCTCTACGATCAACCCTTATTTTTTAATAGCCATTTCAGTTTATAGAAATTCCTAGGAAATTATTTATATGGCAAAACAACGTTTGCCGGGTCAGCTAGTATTAGTATAGATATACCAATACAGCTCGGTATAGTAACTACAAATAGCACAAAAATGTTGTTGTTTTCAAGTTCATAGATTCCTATGTTTGATATGTATATAATTGTAAAATACAAACATCAAAATACAAAATCAATTAATATTCCAAATGTTGGAGTGAGCTTCACTCAGCCACACCTTAATGGCGCTGACGTCACAGTTTACGTAATCTGTCCTTCATCTGTTACTTGACTGGTTGATATTACTTTGCGCCACGTATTTTCTCTCCCCGAAGGAGTAGTTAGACGCTGGCGTTATTAGTGCATACGCAATCCTCCCAAATCCATCCTATGATGTGGTAATGCGATATAGGACGAGCCTGTCACTGTATTCGATATAAATTCCGATACATACAAATACTATTGTATTTGGTAAACTTGTAGTATTTTAATAAATCATGAAAGAAGACGCCACTCGTTTGGTGGTATGCATCACGACTGTTCATAGTCCATAGTACGAAGTAACAACACTACATAGAATTTTGAAATATACAGCACTTTGAAAAATTAAATAACTTCCACACTTCCACCTGACCCATTATTTATTTATTTATCATTTTATTTGATCCACCAACAGATGATACAATAGTTAGCTTACATATTTAACGTATCTAAACCAAATCTTATTATATTGTTTACCTAATTATAGGCGGACCCAACTACGTTATGTAACTGAGGAAGCAGACAAAGACGTAAAATTTTAAAAATAACCATTTTGGCGATAACAATACAGAGTCATGTGGACAAAATGACACCATCTAAAGGGGTAAATCGAGCAAAAGGCAGATTATGATGTTTAGTGGAAGGTTTTTTGTCTTACATAATTTTTCCAAGTGACTGCGAGAATTCATGTACGTTATGTCTCATAATGCCCAGCAATTAGACTAATCACTAACTCCTCAGAATGTTTCCTGCAAGCAGTACCCTGGCGTAGGTACAGTCAGAAAAATTTACGTTCGACTACCTAAAGGTTCTAAATAAGTCGCTTGCGCGTCTTGTGTCAACAGACAGTAACATGCAACTTACAAATACAGTAGACAATAGGAGTTATCTGCTGTTTCTTTTGTACATGTCCGAAACGATCAGAAGCGTTTGGTAAAATATGCAAAATGGATGTTTTATCTTGGGAAAATATACCAAACTAGATGATTGTACAATGTACATGCAGACCACAGTTTCTCGCGGCCTAACATTTGCTGTATTTCAGTTTTGTGTACACGGGTACGTGGAACTAAAAAGTACTTAGTAACAGTAAGCTTCTTACGAGTGTGTGTCGCGGAACAGGTGGCGACAGAGGTGCACGATATTACCCTATATGCCAAGTTATACCACATTGTTTATGTAAATGTGTTCATAATATATTAGCTTCAGGATGTTATTTTTTTTCTACATGTATTGTAAAAACAAATAAATATAAGCACGGCATAATGACTGCACTGCACCTGATGGTATGCACAATGCAGTCCAAATAGTGAATCGAATGGCATTGGACGATTATCCCATGTCACTCGACACAATAATGCCGGCCTGCCCAACTGTTTCTTTACGCTAGGGCGGAAGGACCCAAGATTGTAGGAAGGAGGGAATACGTGCACCGGCAAACTATTCCACAGCCTGATGGTGCGACAAAAGAAGGAATTGGCGAACCTTTTGGTTCGGGTTGCACTAGTGTATACAACACCATTACAGCTTTACTGAAGCGGTCTTGTACAAACAAAGTACCTAGTTATTTACTAATTACCCTCAATTGACCTGTGGGTTACTTCTGTTGGTGAATTTCTGTAGATTGAAAACATATAATTATATCCTCCTTCTCAGAAATAATATTGAGCATTCGTATGGCCGCCGGCGCCGGCTTTTTTTTAAGCATAACCTCGCAGATCAAGTAGATGCATTCAAAGTGCTGACTTAGTGTCACGGAGATATAGCATTTCCGAACACTGTTACAGAATACTAAAATAAGTAAACGAAATGTACGTGGAACCCGTTATCTGACATTAAAACATTTTACTACAATATAACATATTATAGTACTTTACCAGCACATAAAACCATGTAATAATATAACAATCCTAAATCCATTTCGTAAGTATACTCATGACGTCAGCACACAGCCTCCATCAAACGCAACGACTCCCTGCATATTAGCCCCTTGGGCTACATTTGACAAATAGAACACCCGTGCAGCGAGAATCACAAAAAAATTACTACGTGCAGAACCTTCCAAAACTTTATGACCTACCCCTCTCCCCGCGGCTTATAGAACCTCTTAACGTATAAAGGGTGATGTGATTTGGGTTAAAGCTCTACATATTCTGGCTGTTACATCGCCTGCAATAAAGTAAATTGTGAGTATTTGGTAGGTGAATTGTTGGGAGCGAGGATCTTTACGGTGGCTATAATGTTATGGGCAGGTAATGTACCGTTCCGAATGTACAAATGGAAGTTTTATTGTTTTACGATACGGTGACATTGTTTTAGCGAATGGATTTGCTGTAATGGCGATGATTTATGTTCCCTTTGGGTGCGAGCATAGGTTATATGTTATTTTTCTAGAATTTTGTGTTATCGTCTTCTAATAGTCAGTCATGGCCTTAAGTTATATCGAGACTTCAAATTTAGTGGTGGAACGTTACTCAATCATTCATTAAAAATTACTTAAATATGGATCCGTATATTAGCGTGGCTTTGTATACAGACTAGGCGGTATAAAAATAAATAAATAATATATAAGGCGGTATAATCTAATAATTTGCAAAGTAACTAATTCAGTACTGTTTACTGGTGGTAGGCCTCTCATATGTAGGAGCCCGTCTGGGTTGGTATCACCGCAATGTCTCTGGACATAATGAGACTTAACATCTTATGTCTCAGGATGACGAGCGCAGTGGAATGCCACACAGCACTTTGTAACTCAAGGCGCCACAGTGTTGCTACAGCTTATAGGTGGTCGTATAGCTTACCATCAGGTAAAGGGCATGCTTGTCCCGTCATTCAATGCACTAAAAATATACCAAATTTTTCCATGGTGTGAAAAAACTTTTTTCAAATACCTTCACTATTATTATTATTTTTTTTATATATTTTAAAACACATGCAATGCAATTTACGAATCCTGTTAATATTTACCTAAGTATGGATATTGGCATTTCGCACTCTTCATAAGACAATTGCCTAATCCAAAATTTTGGCTAGATGAGTTTTAGCAAAATATGGACCCTAAAGGGCAAGCTGCATCCATTAACAAAAAAAATGCGTCTTCTCAACATTGGGAATAGGGTCAAAATTACTTGGATTTATGTTCGTTGCCCGCCCAACTTAAAAAAATATATATACAGTTAGTGTTTGTGACAATTCCCACAAGTCAACGATTTTGGATTAGGTCATTGTTATATTAAGAGTGCGATTTAGATGGAAGTTCCAAATGTTCCTGGCCATCGTCAACAGCACAGCTCTCGGTCGTAGATGCTGCTACATCGACACTCGATCTACGCTGTACCTACCATTATGTCCAATGATCACGGAATGCTCAACCGCCCGCCTACTACTGCGATTTGTGGTTGCTACGATCTTCGTAATTGTCTCAACATGGATAGAATTCTAAGACCTTAAGAGAATTTTTGACGCTAATTTGAATGACGCTCTAGACGTCAAATTAAAGGAAATCAAAGGCAATGAATGTTATAATGTGGTTTAACTTGTCGAACGTTGCTAAGTGAGGAATTTAAATCCAGAATTTTATCAAGGACTTTATATAGGTACTTTTAATGGTACCTAACAAAAATATCATTTTATGATATTAAGTTCATACTAATATTTAAAATTTGCGAGCGAAAAAAAAAACTATTTTAAATAAAATGTTTACTTAATCCAAAAGCAACCAAAGATTTTTGATTTTATTCAACAATATACCCCTAAATACCCTGTAAGGGTGTGTTTTACATTCTAACATCACTATTTTTGTCACACAAATATGCATTTTTCTTATTTCCTTATCTTTGTTGCAGATGTAGACTGTGATGTGACGTCAATCTGAACGATAGATTCAATCATGAGAATAGAGTCGAAATGACTCGTTCGAACAATTCAATCAGCCGCGAGCGATGTAAAATGAACGAACGAGAATGAACGCAATTACCGAGAAGATGCTGTTGTCGCTGCTGCTGCACTGCTTCTGCATGGCGACCACCTCTTCAATACCGAGTGGAGGTAAGTGGTTTTAGCTTCCCTATGTGATTTACCTTCAAATGGGAAAATTTCAAATGAGTATGAAATTAAATTGTACGAATACCTTTTGGGATCCCAAATGTGCCTTATGTTTTTGAGACACGATGGGCACTAGACATATAAGAGAGATAAAGTAATGATATCCCACTGACCAGCATTATCAGTCATTGATTGGATCCTAACGAACGTGATAAGATTGTGCTATAAGGCCCCTTTGGAAATTGACAGTAAAATTTTAGACCAACTGGTTTTATGGAAGCAAAGCTTAATAATAGATTAAAAGATGGTTAGTTCAATATTTACGGATATATTGTTGGCGTATAAAAGTTACATTCAAATAAATACCCGAATGACTTGATCTCAGCCAACCTACACAAATAAAGTAAATATTCAAACATCAAAGCCGAGTAACATTTATTCTCAGAAATTAAGATTTACCGAAAATAATTTCCATGTTTAGTGATGAAAGGAAACATCTGCTGGTCGTGGAATCTTGTAAATAAATTATTCGCTGAATAGTTGTAGGTATAACGTGAGATCTTTTGCATGTAGGAAAAAAGTTTTAAAAGTCTTTTAAGCGACGGTTTTTTATTCAACTAAATAATGAGATAAAGGCTGATAACAAGCGACATAAGATGTTAGAAAGCGTTTTTTAATAAAAGAGTTTGTTGTAATCCCTGGTTTCATCGGTCATCTCTTCGTTTATGAAATTCTCAATAGTCAATGCAATGCGACATTGTTATCTTGTTTACTACTCAGAGGTTCAAATATGAAGCTAGGTGGTAGGACTCTCATATGTAAGAGTCCACCTGGGTGGGTATCACCGCAATATCTATTTCTACCGCCAAGCAGCAGTGTACATGCACTGTTGTGTTTCGTACTGGCATTGTAGCCAGTGTAACTACAGGACATAATGAAACTTAACATCTTATGTCTCAGGATGACGAGCACAGTGGAATGCCACACAGTACTTAAGGATGGTGTTTCTATTGTTTATGGGTGGTCGTATCGCTTACCATCAGGCGAACAGCATGCTCGTCTCGTCATTCGATGCAATAAAAAAAAGGTGAAAACAGCGTGTAAATCGTTCATGAAGTATATCTATAGAGAAGATTTATTTCAAACTGCCCACACGATACACCCTTTCACAGCAACCAACATCAAATAACGTAAAACATCTGAAAGTAATGTCAATAATCCTGAGTCAGTCACGTACGAATTTGAATCACGACCGTTCGAGTGAACGGATTTGTGCGAGCGATATCATTCGTTCACTCGTACATTCGTCGTCGATCGGACGGAATGAGTCGTAAAACCCGCCGAGTGATTTTAATACGATACAGCTGGTTTTGGCGGTTTCACTGTTATACATAGCTTCGGTAATGTATTCTTACAATTTTTTATACCATACGGCTTAGTCATAGGTACTTATTTGATCCGTGGTCAGGTAAAGTTAAGAGACTTATCACACTAGCGAATTGCAAGGCACTGCACAGCGAGGTGAAGGCTCCGGGAGCTCATCCAGTGTAATAAGACCAGTTAATTTAGTTTTTTATTGCATTTAAATGACGAGACTAGTATTCCGTTCACCTGCTGGTAACCAGTACAGCCGCCCATAAACAGTAGCAAATAATAATAGGCGTCCATAACTTTGAATAACAAAATACTGCGTGGCACTCCACTGCGCTTGTCACCCGAAGACATAAGATGTTAAATCTCATAATGCTCAGAAATAAAGCTACAATGTTCTTCAAACCGAAATATAACAGGATATGCACACTGCTGCTTGGCGATAGAAATAGACATTGCAGTGGTACCTACCCAGAATATACGCATACGAGAATCCCACCACGATTTAAACTTGACTTTACTTGACCACGGCTGAAGCAACACGCGCTAAGTAAGGTTAGGTACTACTAATTAGAATGCATTACAATTTTACGAAAAGGTTATTTTAGTAAGATGTATAAATTACGCCCGTTGCAACCTTAGAGCATTTAACATTCCACTCAAAGGCTGCAAGAGTTACGCCAGCACGTCCGATTACATTCTCGCATTCGGCTTACAAGACCCCTTGTTATTCGAAGAGAAAACAGATGCAAAGGCTAATGATGCGACGAAGGTAAGACTAGTTTACCATATTCCTTAAATTGAAAATTTTACAATAAAGGCACATGCTTCAGTATCATCGGATGTGTGGAGTGACGAGAATGGATAAAGTGAGGAATGAGTATATTAGAGGGAGTTTGAAAGTGGCACCAGTGATAGAAAAGTTAAAAGGAAATCGTCTGTCTTGGTATGGACATGTGAGGAGAAGGGATGAAAGGCATGTAACCCAACGAGTGATGAATTTGAGTGTTGATGGATGGCGAGGACGAGGACGACCAAGGAAGAGGTGGATGGATTGTGTAAGAGATGATATGAAAGAAAAGGGCGTGAATGACTTGATGACGAAAGATAGAAGAGCATGGAAGAGAAAAACATGTTGCGCCGACCCCAAGTAATTTGGGACCAGGGCAGGAAGATGATGATGATGATGCTTCAGTATCATTGGAAAATATTTCTTTACCTCGTATTATATTATAGTGCATTTAGAACTGTTTGAAACCATTCATGAATAATGTTTGAGTCTATTGCTATCCAGGCCTTATTTTGTGAATCAAATTACACTAAGTATAGTTATTAAGTATTATGAAACAATACTAATTAATATAGCTTTTGCCCGCGGCTCCACCCGCGTTAAAAAGTTTTTCCGGGTTAAAAGTCCCGCTTCATGTTTTCCCGGGATAAAAAGTAGCCTATGTGTTAATCCAAGACATGATCTGTCCGTGTGCCAAATTTTATCAAAATCCGTTCAGTAGTTTTTTCGTGAAAGAGGAACAAACATCCATACGTCCAGACATTCTTACAAACTTTCGCCTTTATAATAGGTAATACTAGCTTTTGCCCGCGGCTCCGCCCGCATTAAAAAGTTTTTCCGGGATAAAAGTCCCGGTTTATGTTTCCCCGGGATAAAAAGTAGCCTATGTGTTAATCCAGGACATGATCTACCCGTGTGCCAAATTTCATCGAAATCCGTTCAGTAGTTTTTGCGTGAAAGAGGAACAAACATCCTTACATCCATACATCCAAACATCCAAACATCCAAACATCCAAACATCCATACATTCTTACAAACTTTCGCCTTTATAATATTAGTAGGAAGTAGGATTAGGAAGTAAGATATTTGCAAAACCAACATTAAACAAGTGTTGCTTAGGCAATGAATTGTATACTCCTAAAATATTCAAATAACTTCACGCTTAAAGGAACACTTTATGAATTAAACACGGAAATTAGAGATTTCAGCATAACACATCGAAAATGCCTAGTGTAAACGCGAAGTACGCCTACAGGCAAACAAACTCTCAGCTCGAGTTGCCTCATTTGCGTGTTTGAATAATTTAACTGTTGCAGTTATTTCGTATTGACAATTTGTAAACTGTAGTTTACAGTGGGATAGAGTAATCACAAGATCGTGATTGCTAATGAAAATTAGTTTAAGCGTGATATTTATTATATACAATAGGTACATAATATAGTTTCTCTAAAAAAAAAAAAATTCACCGAGTAAATATCAAAGCGACATTAATACCATCTATGATTGGTGTAATGAAAATTACATATATTTAAACATAAACAAATGTTTTGTCATTCCCTTCACGAATAAGAGATATAAAACGATACCCACCTACAATTTACAAGTTCATAATCTCCAATCAAAAAGTGCAGTAAAAGATCTCGGGGTTCTATTTGACCAGAAACTTACATTTCGTGATCATTACGCATGTGCTATGAGTCATCATCTTCCTGCCCTGGTCCCAAATTACTTGGGGTCGGCGCAACATGTTTTCTCTTCCATTCTCCGCTATCTTTCGTCATAAAGTCATTCACGTCCTTTTCTTCCATATCATCTCTTACACAATCCATCCAGCTCTTCCTTGGTCGTCCTTGTCCTCGCCATCCATCACCACTCAAATTCATCACTCGTTGGGTGACATGCCTTTCATCCCTTCTCCTCACATGTCCATACCAAGACAGGCGATTTCCTTTCAACTTTTCTGTCACTGGTGCCAACTTCAAAGTCCCTCTAATATACTCATTCCTCACTTTATCCACTCTCATCACTCCACACAACCATCTCAACATTTTTATCTCTGCTGCATGTAATCTTCTTTCATCCGTCTTCTTTACGGCCCAGAATTCTGATCCATACAGGACGACAGGTCTTATCACGGATTTGTATATTTTGCCTTTTAATTTTAGAAGCATCAGTGGATCGCAAATTGTGCCTGCGACCTGCCGCCAAAATCGCAAAACAGATACTCTGTTTACGCATATGCTATGAGCAACGGCTATCAATTACTTGGATTCATAACTAGGAGTACGAAAGGTTTCAAAACACCAAAAAGGTTTCTCACTACATATTTTAGTCTCGTGCGTAGTATTCTGGAGTAAGTCGTTGTTATTTGGTGCCAGTGTTACATTGTTCATTCTGAAAATATTACAAGGGTCCAAAAGAAGTGTCTCAAGATTCTGAACTACAGAAGTGGTTTTGGTCGCGAACACATTAATCACGCTGACAGATTATTAAAATTTAATGTAAACCCACTCGCAATTCGTCGCTAGCAACAAGATCTCTTACACTTATATAAATTACTCCACAACAAATTTGATTCGCCATACCTATTAAGCTTAGTAAATTTTAGCACCAAGTATAATCCGCGTAGTATTTTTCGACGCTCAGTCAAACACGTATTCACAGCATCAAAGTCCCATATCGTTTGTCTTAAATTAGTTATTATAGTTTCTTATTATTATTACTATTTTCTTCTTTATATTCACGCAACTACTGCTAAGTGCTTAACTGTTTAGATTTAAATAGTAACAATGACGTGTCAACATAGTTAGGATTGCAATCTAGAATAATACGTTATGTTCTTGTATTTCACAATGTTATTGTAATGTAATTGTTATTTGATTATTAAGTATCTTTTTTCTTGTCCAAACAAATGAACAAATATCGGTGATTTGCATCATTTTGGCTATATCTATTCTCATCCTTAATGATATTGCAGGTGAACTAATAAATCCTCTTCCTCTGCTCGATTTCCATTCCCTTTTTTAAAGATCAGTAAAGTACCCATTTTTTTCTGTCCGAATAATAATAGGTTGGTCATATACAACTAGATTCCTCAAATGCGTCATTAGTTAATTTGCCTGTTTCTTATAATCTTCCCTTTGTTATAATTGAAGAAAACCACTTTTTTTATTTCACCCCAAAATTCAGTATAATACTGAAAGCTAATATTGTCATTCCCATGCGAGGGTAACTTCCACTCGAATGAAGTTGGGGTGGAAGTATGAAATAAACTTCAAATTTTAGTTCACAGGTAGGAAAGGTTCAGAGGTACGGTCTGTTGAAGATTGGCTCTAAGAAAATTATATGGAAAGCACTTCGCATTGGCAAGAGTGGATGGTCGTTACGAGACTTAAGTCCACGGCTTCGATAAAGTCTCAGTATGTGGGTTACGTCATGAGGAGATAGCGTTTTCTTTCTAGATGTATGGGGAAACATAGATGAGGCCATTTTCTAATAGTGGTCTAGATAATTTCGTATAGAAAGCGTTTTATGCTTAAATGAATATTAATCTGCGTCTGAGAGGTAAACAAAATCATAATGAAAAATGAACGTAGGGTACTTGGAATATTTCCACACGTGCAAATGCGTTTTGTAATTTATATAAATCACAAGCATTCTTTTAAACGCTTACTGAATTTTACAAATTTGTTTTATTAAGATTATAGGAAATCGGATTTTCTTTGCTAATCAGAAGCAACGCAATCCCATGTAAATAAGAAATATTTATTTACCCACCACCACCACCATACCAGCTCACTGCTGAGCACGGTCCTCCTCTACCACTGAGAGGGTACACTTTACTCTACCTCTTACTCCACCACGCTGGTCTAGTGCGAGTTGGCATTTTTTACAACAGATTTAATTCCATAAGTTTGCATAAATTGTTCTACAAAACTGGTTACATTGAAATCGCTTACGTTTCATAGTTTGTAGCCCAGGTCAGCAAAAAATAGGATCGTGTGTAGAAAATCGGCAGCAGTCCCTCGGGACGGTACACTAACATCAAAGAGGGCAGTTTCTATCTACGCTTGAATTTGTTTCAAACGGTTAACCTTTCGGTCGACTTACAGCCGCTTATTACCTGCCACTAACAAATAAATATCTTATTATTTGCCTTTGAATATGAACCCTTAAATGTCCTTATAAAAACGGAGATTTTTGCACGATTTGAGTGAAGTTGAGTATGTACTATATGATGTATTATGATCATATAGTACATACTCTATATGATCATAAAACATCTCACTGGGTACTTCAGCTGCCAATAAATTAAGTTCATTAGCACTCCAATTTTCGATAATAACTCCGTTACGTGTACTCCATACTGCGTAAATTCACTGCCGTGACATGACACAGCATAGTATCAGAATCCAATCAACTGCTGCCTTGCCCCGCGCTCCGATACCCCTTTGTACATAATCCGCCGAATTTCCACATCATTAGTTACAGTATATTCGGTGTAAGGCCCTGTAATATAGTTGAAACACATTAGAGCCCTCGATAACCGAGTTCGACACCTGGAGTTGTTTGTTCGGGATTGTACTTACGTCAAAACTGGCCAAGTTTAGTGGAGTAGTAAATACGGTAATCTTATCGGAGGGTTCAAGGCCGTGGTTTCCTGGCTTTATGGTTTGTTGATTTTACACTAATCTCTAATACCCAGTGTGGTTTTGGCTTTAATGATACCTTTATCTATTATCGCTGTTGGAGTACCTGATTTATTTTGGATACGATTACCTAGCGTCCGGACAATTTATATATGAAGACACACAAAGAGAATGAATCTTAAATTCCCTTTGAGTGCCATAGGCCCATATACATCGGAAACGTACCCCCATTCCTCTGATATTATTTTGTTTTATGAAGCGTGGTGCTCACTCACCACCCGACTCGCATACCTTTTTGCAAATTTTTATAAGACGAGCTTATAGAAACAGTAAAATATTTTAATTATAAATCCAGATTCGCATAAAATGCAAATTTGACTAAAAGCAACTCAGTTAAAATTACATTCACGTGTGTAAACCAAAAAGGCATACTCAACTGCGAAACGAGGACCGAAAAGTTTGTATCAAATGGACTGGTAATTTAACAAGGACCAGTAAATCGAGATAATATCTGTAAAGTGACGTGTGTTCGAGTACAGTTGGGAATGGAGATGAATTTATAAACAGGGATGGAGCAAGAGGTATCAGATATGTTTATCAATCGAATGATAACTATGTAGGTATGTTTATACTATTTTATTCCTAAATTGGTTTTTAGGTACATTGCTTCCTTTAGTAGCTACGTATAGGTACCTGTAAGCTGTCAACCAGGTAATCCTATTTTCCAACTCGAGCAAGATTTTGAGGAATCTTTTTTAAATATTTTTTTGCTATTTCATGAATCTACTGAAGTTGCCGGCAGAGTGTGACAAAATTCACAGCGTAAAAGCCTTTTTAGGCTGAGACAAAGCAGGCAAAGACTGTGGGAACCAACATAACCGTTCCACTCACGCCCCAGTGGTGGTAGCGATAACGCCGTTTTTTCCCCGCGAAAAAAAGGCAAGAGAGAGTGAATAAATAATCATTGTCGATTTTGTTTCAGATACTACCCCCTAGAAAAAAACACTCATAAAATGTATCCCTTTATAATACAATAGATGTTGTATTAATATACAGCTCAATTCTCGGGTTACCGCAGCTGGCGTAGGTAATAGTTGAATTGTTAAAGGGTATAAATTAACAACACGTTAGTTAGTTTAACACATTACACACTAACTTTAACAATAAAATTGATTGTCGCAGTCACAGACAGACCTCATCCTATATGATGAATTTTCATAAACTGATCCGATTTTTTATTAATCGATAAATATCTATCCAAAAGTTCAATGGACCTAAAGCAAGAAAGAACAAAATTTATTTACAAGAAGTATTCAAATTTAAATCATTTATTAAGTAACTAGGCCCCTAGGGTGTTTTACACGCTATTTTTAACAATGTTTTTTTACTAAAAGATTTTACCAGTGCTTCGGAAAACCCCACTGACTTGAGAAAAAGCACCAAGAAACTCAGCGTAGGTCTTTTATTATCATAACTTTTTTTTTTAAATAATCATCTATCCTATATTATACTCCATTATACAAAGCAGGGACGTTTGACATACTATAACATGAACTCATGACACGACGTTAGGGTAGTAGCAGTTGTGTAGGAAGAAAATGCTATAGCAATATCACTTACTTAAAATGTTTGCCAGTAAGATACGTAGGTATAATATGAAAACTTCATTTGTGGTACATAGAGACGTGACGTTTTGTCGAGTTTATTTTTCTTTCTTAGCATAATATCGTCATATCGAGCACAATATATGAACCAGTGTGCCTTGCACGTATTCTCTACATCAAATTTATAGGACACCTATCACATATACTGCCTCGGTGGCGTAGTTGTATTATGGTACGACTGCAATGCTGAGGTCTCGGGTTCGATTCCCGGTTCGCGTAAAGTGATATTGAGTTTTTGTATTTAGTATCAGCTCGGAGTCTGGAATTTGTGCCCGATATGGCGATAGGCTCGCCCCCTATCACATCATGGGACAGAATATGTACGGCGAAAAGTGGGTGCACTAGGGCTAGGCAGAGGCACAAGCCTCTGGTTCAGGCACAAGCCTCTGCCTAGCCCTTCGGCGTGAGCATGTACTCTCGCCCTTTGTCGCACACAATCACGTTTGTGATTATAAAGAGGCCACATTCATAAAATCCTTTAAGAATTATCTGTCATCAAACCATATATAAAATAAAACTACACATGAGCGAGTGATTAACCCATAAACAACCAATTTGGAACTTATGTTAACTATTAACTAAGTCCATAATTGAGTGTGCGGGGCTCTTAGAATTTAATTAAGTGAATGGAGATCTGACGATCTCTCCGACACGTTCAGTAGATTGGCTATGTATTGGAGAATATATAGCTGAAGTGGCGGTAACTTGCTATACTCAAAGTTCAAACTGCCAATCTTTCGTACATTTTTTGAAGCATTTATACTGATAAATCTTTCATAACAATACACTACTATTGTAAACAACATACATTAAATTACTTTTTCACGCGGGCGGGGCCGCGAGCAAAAGTCTAGTTGACAATAAAAAGCAAACAATAACGTACAGAGGTTGCAACTCGACAAATAAGAATTCCATTATCCCTCATTTAATATCATCGTCGATGCATGAAAGGCAACGCCCTATATTCTTTCAAAGCTTCTACCAGGCTTTCTACATAATAGCGTCTCAGCCTCGCTCGAGACTTAGTCCGTGCTCTCTAACAAAATAATAAACAACTTTTAAAGGTTTATGAAGTTTGCCATGGACTATGCAGGCTCCTCTCGGATACGGCTGGCCTGATGTCTCACGAAGTCAGTCATCAACTCCTCATTCCCAATACACATTTAAATATAGTTGAGTCATAACCTAGTACAGACTATAAGCTGTAATTAATCACAAAATAAATTTAATAAATGTATTTAATTTCGTTACGAGAATAAAAGCTTTTAAAAATGCAATTTATTTCGTGGTTATCAATAATGTGGAAAAAACAAAAATGTATTTAATATGGTAAAGTTCGTTACGAATAATTGGTTAGTTATGGCATATGTGGCTATATTATATACAATTATACCCAAGGTTTCAATAAATTATTTCCGGAGTTGAATTATGGTTTTCTGATTGGCGAATTTTCTCAAATTAGACTTATGTAAAAAAAAATAATTATATACCATTACCATTAATTAAAAACTATATAAAACAATGCATATTTGCGATCGTCCAACAGCAATGTTTACTTTATTTAATATATTTTTTTTAGGTTTTCCAGCAGACAACACTACGATTAGTTTGTGTTTTATTTTTTAAAGAATATGGTATACCTAATAGATAACCGGTCATTCGATAAGCAATGTTATGTCGTACTAAAAAGAGATTAAGTATAATAGATACTTTACCATTAATTAGCATTTATACTGTCATATTTCTATGCAAATGAAATAAAATAGGCTGATACGGATGCAGGTCAATTAAGAACCTCAAAACCTATGAGTTCAATCATTTTTTTGTTGCCTGATACGTAGTATTGCTGAAGTCCAAAGGTTAAATCGATTTTAGCATCATGAAAAATAGATTTTAGAAAAAGACTAAACTCCTAAAATACCGATAAACTATTTAGTCTGCGTAGTATTTTTCTTACCAAATGCACATAGTAGTGTGCATTTGGTAAGAAATGTGCCCATCGATTCACTTCATTTGTTACAATCAAAGCTTCATAAAATTCTAAAGAAGTTAACAAGATCCGAGAATAACAGGGGTAACGTATTTAAAAAAATATTTTCACTCAAAGCAAGCCTCATCACTGCCGATACACCCAAATAACACAAACGGCAACACACGGAATTGTAGAAACTCATTCCGCGCCAGAAAAGCCGTAACTTCGACAAAGCAAAAAAATTGTTTATACATTCATACGAGAGAAAGTAATTTAATAAATGGAATACGAAAGGCCCCACGTTGAAAGATGTAATGCAAATACGGGCAGAGTGTTTCGGATACGAGGCACGTTGGAACACTGTGTTCGCCCATCGCTAACGGGAAATAGGCCAGTTTTTATTTACTTTACAAAATGTTCCGGCATTCCGAATAGATATAGCTCTGAATCGGGCTTTTGTTCAGCCCGAACCTTCACACGTTCATTTGTCAGTATTTTTTGGTATTAGCAAAAATGTTTGGATTCTTTTTGAGTTGATTTGGAATAAAATATGTTGTCATGAAAAAAAAATTTTTATTACAAACAATCATCATCGTCAGCCACATAACGTCCACTGCTGTCAAAAGTGGCCGGCATCCAGCGTGTTCCTACGACCTTCATCAAGTCGTCCACTCTGGTCTCCACTCGAGAATGTTTTGTCCCCATCTTCAGTTCTCCGAACTATGTACACTGCCTTCTGCCACTTTCGAAGTTGTGGATCAGTACGCCTTTATGGGTCAAATAGTCCAACTAGGCAAATCCAACTTTGAGAAGTAGGTCAATCGTCGAATCCAGCTTGGTTTAGCAGCATTCGGGAAACTAAGGAAGGTCTTCTCGTCCAATGTACCTCAGCACCTGAAGAGAAAAGTCCTCAATCAATGTGTGTTACCAGTGATGACATACTGCACTAAGAAGCGTCCTCTGACTATGGGCCACCTAAGACGGCTCACGGTCACTCAGCAAGCTATGGAGATGGCTATACTAGGTGTTTTTTTACGCGACCGAATCAGAAATGAGGAGATCTGTAGAAGAACGAAAGTCACTGGCATAGCCCAGTGGGTTACAAACAATATTCGGCGGTATTTTTACTTTTTTGTTTAATCAGAATTTTAATACATGGTAGAAAGCGTTGAATCTTACATGAAATTCTAGATATTTTAATCTCAGCCACGTACATTTGAAGTTATATGTACCTACGTAAATTAGCTAACTTAAAAAAAAAGATCAAAGAGCAGCGAAATTTCTGCAACGAAGATTTCTCTGGAAGACAACCAACCCGTACCGGTGTAATAGACGAGAACCATAACGTCTTTTGTTTTATTTTTTATTGCATCGAATGACGAGACGAGCATGCCGTTCGCCTGATGGTAAGAGAAACGGCTACCCATAAACAAATGGTGTTTCCACTGTTGTAGGAACACCATCCAGCAGTTTGAGATACAAAGTACTGTGTGGCATTCCACTGCGCTCTTCATCCTGAGACATAAGATGTTAAGTCTCATTATGTCCTGTAGATACACTGGCTACAATGCCCTTCAAATCGAAACACAACAATGCATGTACACTGCTGTTTGGCGGTAGAAATAGGCATTGCGATAGTACCCACACAGACGGGCTCTTACATATGAGAGACCAGTAAATTTATTTTATTTGCTAAGACTGGATTTTATCAACTGTTGTTAGGGTAATCATCGGTGTTATAAAGCTGGATGAGCTAGCAAAGCTTCGAGTGCTCCAGGTGCTGCGACCGCATCCAGCTTAGTAAGACCCTGATAAAAAGATAACCAAAGTTAAAAAAAAAACTGGACCTAACTGTATAACAACACCATGTGGGTTAATAGTTTATAGTATAAACAACCAGGAAACACCAATTAAAGTATCCATATGAACTCAAAAGTAAATTATTGCATTCAAAAATAAACCTAAATAGCGTGGCGAAAACGTATTCTACCTAAGCTCCTGAAACAACATTGTGGAAGTCTCCGTTGACATGTTGGGCAAAAACGAGTGAAGGCAAACAAAACTCCGTAGTTGGATTTAGCTCCGAAACTAATTAATTCACGTGGAACTCTTTCTGTATAATTTTCTAGTCGGTAATGAACATGTAAATCAGAAGAGTCCGAAATTTAAACAGAGCCATCATGACTACATCTGCGCCTAAATTTAGACAGGTATTATGCGAGCACACGATGCCTTCGGACACAAGAAAGGGATAACGGGATTTGTACTATTATTTGGAAAAATAAAAAAGCTTTTGGGCTGAATTTGCAACTTATTTTTAATACTAAGGTTAATCACTGTTTTAGTTAACGATTAACTCTATCTTTGCACGTTAAACTATAATTTAAGTTGGAACATTAATTTGTTGTATAATTGCGAGTTGGTCTCTCGTATCCTTAAAATGCTACCATCCATTTTCATACATAAATATGACATTTTTTGGATGGCTAGTTAGATGTAAGCGCAGAGACTACTATACGTATTATTATATAATGTTGGTACACAGGTAGACAGGTATGATTTAATTAGTGTGTTATTTTATATCCTAGAAAAGTACAATGTAGAAAGTTTATTCTAGACAATTGTCACGATAGCGCGGGTGCAGCTATAAAAACTAATAATTAAAAAACCATCCATTTTTATCATTAAAATTACTCCCAGGATTCCCAATATAAATAAAATAAAGAAAATAAAGATATTCACGTCCATATTTTATAAAAAAAGGTTTGCAGAAATACAAATTAATTGCAAATAAACAAAAGTGTAAGCCCCTACAGTGTTGACTGGAGGATTCAGAAATGCAAAACCTAGACTCACCGGCCATTCTTCATGCAAATTAAATGTCGGCTAATTTTAAGTTTTTAGTTTCGTAAGTTTCAATTTCGTTGTTAAATAATATATCTTATATGATACTAAGCATTTTTCGTGAATACCACCATACCATACCAGCCCTATACATATACTGCTCACTGTTGAGTACGGGCTTCCTCTACAATTGAGAGGTTTAAAGCCTTAGTCCACCACGCTGGCCTAGTGCGGGCTGGCAGACTTCACATGCCTACGAAATTCAGAGAACTTCTCAGGTATGCAGGTTTCCGCACGATGTTTTCCTTCATCGTTAAAGCGAGCGATTATTCACAGAGCATACACACATATTTTTTTAGAAAAGTCATAAGTGTGTGACTCTCACTCCCAACTAGGCTATCGCCGCTAATTTTCGTGAATATTTGTGTTAAACTGCTTTATTTTTAAGTAGTTTTTTTTTCTTAAACGTATTTGTAATATTATTACACGAGTATTTATTTTGTGTAAATAATTTCTGGAACATCATTCATGTGTGTTTACACTCTAGACAAGTGTGTTCTGAGCTCAAATGGTGTGACCAAGTGATTTGACCGATATTACATCATGGATATATTTTATGAAATAGCAAGACTTCCTCACTACGGCGTAGTGATAAGCCTCCACTTTATAAAATGCTCCACTTTACATTTTGATGCACTTTTTTTACAAAGATATTATTTTTCATCGTTTTTTGCAACGTAGAGAATAGAAACTGTGCAGGACGCATATTCTCGAAGAGAGAACAACGTAAAGTGCATACCGCGCATGCGCGATTTCGTAATAGAACTCGGACCTCTTAGTGACGTCATAGACTTTAGTCAGTGATCTTAGTGAAAAAATCGTGTTATCGTTAGGGTCATTGAACGCTTATAACTCACCCGGTATGAACTGTGTAGTGTTTCATTCGGTGTCATAGTGTAGGTTAGAACTTTGCCTACCCCGCTGCGGTAGCGGGATGAACGTATGTATAAAGTTTAAATAGTTATTTTTAGAAATGTTGCTTGTGTGCATCGTTTGTGCTAAACTTAGAGTAAGTAAATCACGATAACTTTCTTTGTAATGCACATAAGGTTGTTTTATGATGTTTAGTATATAGAGCCACTTAGTGTCTATGTACCAAGACACTTATAGTTTAGGCATATAGATTTAACTTAGGCGCGAATTGAAAATAAGTGTAATCTTGAAAGTAAAAAAGAGGTCCTAGAAAGAGGGAAGGCCCTCTTAGTGCTCCGTACGGTATAGCCGCGGAGTACTTAAGCTAATTTGTTTTTTTGTATTTTTGAGTTAAAACGTGTTAGGAGTTTTTTGTTTATTAGAAATAGTTCGGGACATCAAGAAAACAGCAAGTAGTCGGCAAGAAAGAAGAAGTCTGCAAGTTTGAAGAGGAAACAGGCGCTTATGCAGAGTGGACCATCCTTCCTCATCAGCGGTGGCACGGTGCTACGAGGACGACTTCCAGCTACGTCGTATAGCTACGGCGTAGCAACGAGAGACTACGCGCCGAATATTAACGCCGGGAGAATTTGGCTACCGTTGTGGCTGAACTTTGTAACTTTCGATTCAGTGTGTGAAATAAACGCTATTTCCCGATTTTACGCCTTTGTTACTTTGTCACTGGTATCGCCATATTCCCACTCACGCAATCCAGCACACACACAACACATTGCGGGGTGTTGGCCCAGTCCGAGCCCCGCACATTTTCTGGTCCTTCGAGCCGGATCTACGTGAGTGTGGAAAATGCCAGTGACAAGGTCAATCGGGAAACGAACGGCGTCGGCCACGGAAGCGTCAACGACGGTCACGTCATGCACCGCGACGTCCGCAACGGGGACGTCCGCGACCGCGACGTCTGCTACAGCAACGTCTGCGACTGAGGCCACCGAGAACACCATCGCCGACACCGTTCAAACGTGTTTCACCACCGATAGGGATACCGCTGCCGGCACCGCTGCGGAGGAGCTTCAAGCCGCCGCACCGGAAGAGAGGAAGCCACAGCGGCCCCGAAGTCGACCAGCCACTTCTTCAAGGCGTTCAACGAAAGCACGTCGCCTGGCACAGGCCAGGGCCGAACTCACAAAACTCAAGATAGAGCTAGCGACCGCAAAGCTAGCAGAGATCGAAGCGGAAGATAGCGAGGATGACCTTAACTCCGTCATCACCGAGGTCGAGCAGGATCAACGCGTTCACAGCTGGTTACATACCAGTCAGCTGCTCGCGATTGATAACCGACCTCACGAAGTGCAAGATGCGCAATCCCGTGTGCAGCCGCCACCCGAACCCATAGACCCAGTGATCACCGCCGCATCCTGGGACATCCCGGCGTCTGCACCGGCGGGAGCCAGTGCCGTGCCCCCGCCAACGTGTCACCCAGTGGCAAATGATGCATCAAATAATCCGCTCGATTTCATAACATTTTCAGGTAACCCTGCGGCATCGAACCCGAATGTGCAGCCGCTGCCTGCGAAGCAACCGCCGCCTGTAGTAGCAGCCTGGTTAAGAGAAAATGAAGCTTCGCAACAGCCGCCGCCGCCGCAGCCCCCGCCTACCCCGCGTCAAGTGCGGGGCGGGGAATTGGTCGCAGCGCGACCGAACTCCGATTATAGTGAACTTGCGTGTGCCATAACGCAAGCTGTGCAAGCTGCACAACATAGACAGCCGTTGAAGTATACGGAGTTGCCCATTTTCAACGGTGCGCATCAAGATTGGCTAACTTATAGAGCCGCTTATAATGAATCCGCAAGTTATTTTACAGCGTTGGAGAATATGTCCCGACTGCGCCGCAGCTTACGGGGCACAGCAAAGGAAACAGTACAAGGGCTGCTCATCACCAACGCCGAACCGAACGCTGTGCTGAGGACTCTCGAGACGCGGTTTGGGCGTCCGGACTCGATCGCATTGGCCGAGATCGAGCGACTCCGGGCGCTACCCCGCCTCACTGATTCGCCGCGAGATATTTGCACTTTCAGTACGAAAATAGAAAATGTCGTGGGAACCCTGCAAGCGCTCGATTGTGCCTTCTACCTGTATAATCCGGAGGTTACGAAGGCGGTGATGGAAAAATTGACTCCGACGCTGAGAAGGCAATGGTATGAGTTCGCCGCCGCACAACATAGAGGTGAGCCCGACTTATTAAAATTTAGCCGATTCATTGCCAGGGAAGCGGAGATATGCAGTCCGTTCGCCGTGCCAGAGATCATCGCGGACAAGGCCCCGGTGAAGGCTAGCGGCGGCGAACAACCACGCCGGCAACGAATACATACCGTCGCCGACAAACAGAAGCCCGCATGCTGTGTATGCAACCAGGAGGTACATTCGATGGGCGAATGTGCACGATTTCGGGATGCCGCGGTTGACGCGCGGTGGGACTTAGCAAAAAAACATAGGCTATGTTTCAGGTGCCTGAAATTTCGATCGAAGCAACACACATGCAAGCCTCGAAAATGCGACACGGACGGGTGTGAACGACATCACCATAGGATGCTGCACTCGGACCGGAGGAGTAAGAGTACCGACGAGGCCACCAATGAAGAGGTGGTAAATTCGGCATGGACGTCGCAAATGTCATTTTTGAAAATAGCTCCGGTATGCATTTCAGGACCGGCGGGAGAGGCTCACACTTTCGCGCTACTTGATGACGGGTCGACGGTCAGTTTGATCGACCATCAGCTGGCCAAGGACATCGGCGCGGAGGGACCGGATGAACCGCTCCACATAATCACGTACGATGGAGAGAAAACTACACGGAATAATTCATGTCGTGTTAAGTTTCAGATAAGGGGAAGTCGGGGACGGCAGCAGATAGAAGCCCGCACCGTCGACAACTTGAGATTGGCGGCGCAGCGTATTCCTGAAGAGGCGCTGCGAGACTGTACCCATTTGAAGGGCCTCCTGCCTGCATCACAAACGCAAGAAGCGAAACCCCGACTTCTTATAGGCCAGGATAATTGGCATTTGCTTATATCTAGCAAGACACGGTCCGGGAGGAGGAACCAACCGGTCGCCTCGCTCACACCACTAGGATGGGTGGTACACGGGAGCCGGACCAGAGCCCTAGGACACAGGGTGAATTTCGTCGGCCAGACAGCAACCGACGACCTAACTGAGGAGCTCGTAAAAGAATTTATTTTGCTTGATAATCTGTTTGTAGATCCCCGCAGGCCGAAGAGCGACCCCGGAGAAAAGGCGCTGAGAATCCTGGAGGACAACACCACGAGAGAACCCTGCGGAAGATATACCACGTCTCTCCTGTGGAAAAAAGAAAATGTCGAGCTCCCGAACAATTACGAGAACACTTTGAAAAGGCTGCACAACATAGAAAACAAGCTGGATAGGAACCCCGAACTCAAGGTCAGATATAACCAACAGATGGAGGCGCTGATCGAGAAGGATTACGCCGAGCCAGCCCCCGCGACCTCCCATGCAACAAGGACATGGTATTTGCCGCACTTCGCAGTTTTTAATGCTTTGAAACCGGACAAGCTGCGAGTTGTGCACGACGCGGCGGCCAAGACAAAGGGTACCACTTTGAATGATAACTTATTAACAGGTCCAGACTTGTTGCAGCCTCTTCCCGCCGTCCTGATGCGATTTCGGGAACATCCCATTGCAGTCACCGCGGATATCATGGAGATGTTTATGCAGGTGAGATTGCGCGAGGAAGATCGCGACGCCCTCAGATATCTCTGGCGAGCGGATCGCCGAGATAACGAACCGCCGGAAATATACAGGATGAAGGTACTCATTTTCGGTGAATCTAGCTCTCCCGCGACGGCGATTTATGTCATGAATCGCAACGCGGACAGATTTCGATCGACGCATCCGGAAGCTGTCGACGCGATAAGGAGAAAACATTATATGGACGATTACCTTGACAGCTATCCGGACATAGAAAGCGCGACAACGATTGCGCGGCAAGTGCGCGACATTCACGGTGAGGCGCATTTTATATTGAAAAAATGGACGAGTAATTCGCCTGAGGTACTTGAAGCACTCGGCGAATCGGCAAGTCCCCACCGCGAAGAGGTGGACTTAGAAAAGGCGGAGAGAGTCTTGGGCCTCATTTGGAGACCAACGGAAGACAGACTCGCCTTCAATTTGGATTTGGCGCGCATACCGCCAAACTTGTTAATCAGAGAAGCGCCCACGAAACGAGAAGCGCTTAAAATAGTAATGTCCCTGTTTGATCCTCTAGGTCTTGCATCCCCAGTGACGGTAAGGGCCAAGCAGCTGTTGCAGGAGGTCTGGAGACGCGGCACTGCATGGGACGATCCGCTTGACGGCGACATATCCGCCGGATGGGCGGATTGGGTCACACAGCTGAGAAGATTGGGTCACGTGTCCGTGCCACGCTGCTACCTAGGCTATACTCGAGCTAGAAGATTGCAGCTGCACGTGTTCACCGATGCCAGCGAGTCCGCCTACGCGACCGCACTATACTGGCGAGCCGAAGATGAAGACGGACGGGTCACGGTTTCGCTTATAACAGCGAAAGCGAAAGTTGCGCCGCTGAAACTAACGTCCATTCCCCGTCTAGAA
The DNA here is from genome assembly GCA_949316025.1 of Lapara coniferarum. Classification (NCBI taxonomy): domain Eukaryota; kingdom Metazoa; phylum Arthropoda; class Insecta; order Lepidoptera; family Sphingidae; genus Lapara; species Lapara coniferarum. The sequence continues at coordinate 18,458,718 of OX438934.1, read as the reverse complement.
TTACAGGCAGCAGTACTCGGCACACGGATGGCAGCCGCGGTGAAGCGCGAACACGGAAGACAACCCGAGTCAACGACCTACTGGACAGACAGTCGGACAACGCTGAGCTGGATCAGAACAGGATCCAGATCATACAAACCATACGTCGCTCATCGCGTCGCGGCAATAGAGGAACATTCACAAACGAGCGAATGGAGATGGGTGCCGACGCGCCACAATGCCGCTGACGATGCCACACGCGACGTGCCGGACAACTTCGATGAGCGACATCGATGGTTCAATGGGCCGGAATTTCTCCGAAATCCACCCGACTCATGGCCCACGGAAGAAAGGGGCATCATCACCACGACCGGTGAAGAAAGAGTAGGCGCCGTCACCTCAGGACATCGAGAGCCACAGCTCTCAGAGGCCCTACCCGACGTGAATCGGTTCTCGAGTTGGACCCGATACTTGAGAGCTACAGCTCGCACTCTGCAGGCAGTGCGCATGTTCCGGCGACGGTGTGATTACGTTAATCACAAGCGAACAAAGGCCGCTTCGCAAAAGGACCCGGATTGGAAACGCGCTCAAACGTCGAAAAAACCGTTGAAGAGGAGCGCGCGAAAATCGGAGGACATAACATTCATGACCCTCCCAGCTGAGCTGTTAGAACGGGCGGAATACCTCATTATAAAAATGAGTCAAGAAAAAGTGTTTGCCGAAGAAATACGTGCACTCGCACAAGGAAAACCCGTATCACGGGATAGCCGCCTGTATCCTTTGAGTATTGTACTAATTAATAATTTGATATGTTTAAATAGTCGGATTTCAGCTACCACGGGAATCACAGAAAAAATGAAGCACCCTCCGGTCGTCGACGGCGAGCATCGAGCAACACGGCTGTGGATCGAGCACGTCCACGCAGAGCTGCATCACGCCAGCGTCGAGAGCGTGGTCAACTGCTGCCGCCAACAGAGATGGATCCTGAGACTACGCCCGACGGTCAAGACTACACTGAGGAGCTGCTTGAAGTGCCGCCAGAGGGCGGCGACCCCGCCGCAGCCGGTGACGGGCGACTTACCTGCCTGTCGGCTGGCTCATCATCATAGACGCCACGCTCCCGCGCAACACATGGCCGCGGGGGCGCATTTGCGCCATGTATCCCGGCCCAGATGGAGTGGTGCGCACAGTGGACATCACCACCCGCGGAGGTGTCCTGCGACGACCCGTGAAGAGGATCGTCGTCATACACCAAGCTGACGACACAAGGACCGAGAGCGCCGCGCCGCAGCCAGCGGCGGATGCATCCTGCCCGACAGCGTGACTGCATCACCCCCTGGACGCTGGGTGATGCACGGCGGGAGAATGTGCAGGACGCATATTCTCGAAGAGAGAACAACGTAAAGTGCATACCGCGCATGCGCGATTTCGTAATAGAACTCGGACCTCTTAGTGACGTCATAGACTTTAGTCAGTGATCTTAGTGAAAAAATCGTGTTATCGTTAGGGTCATTGAACGCTTATAACTCACCCGGTATGAACTGTGTAGTGTTTCATTCGGTGTCATAGTGTAGGTTAGAACTTTGCCTACCCCGCTGCGGTAGCGGGATGAACGTATGTATAAAGTTTAAATAGTTATTTTTAGAAATGTTGCTTGTGTGCATCGTTTGTGCTAAACTTAGAGTAAGTAAATCACGATAACTTTCTTTGTAATGCACATAAGGTTGTTTTATGATGTTTAGTATATAGAGCCACTTAGTGTCTATGTACCAAGACACTTATAGTTTAGGCATATAGATTTAACTTAGGCGCGAATTGAAAATAAGTGTAATCTTGAAAGTGAAAAAGAGGTCCTAGAAAGAGGGAAGGCCCTCTTAGTGCTCCGTACGGTATAGCCGCGGAGTACTTAAGCTAATTTGTTTTTTTGTATTTTTGAGTTAAAACGTGTTAGGAGTTTTTTGTTTAATAGAAATAGTTCGGGACATCAAGAAAACAGCAAGTAGTCGGCAAGAAAGAAGAAGTCTGCAAGTTTGAAGAGGAAACAGGCGCTTATGCAGAGTGGACCATCCTTCCTCATCAGCGGTGGCACGGTGCTACGAGGACGACTTCCAGCTACGTCGCATAGCTACGGCGTAGCAACGAGAGACTACGCGCCGAATATTAACGCCGGGAGAATTTGGCTACCGTTGTGGCTGAACTTTGTAACTTTCGATTCAGTGTGTGAAATAAACGCTATTTCCCGATTTTACGCCTTTGTTACTTTGTCACTGGTATCGCCATATTCCCACTCACGCAATCCAGCACACACACAACACATTGCGGGGTGTTGGCCCAGTCCGAGCCCCGCACATTTTCTGGTCCTTCGAGCCGGATCTACGTGAGTGTGGAAAATGCCAGTGACAAGGTCAATCGGGAAACGAACGGCGTCGGCCACGGAAGCGTCAACGACGGTCACGTCATGCACCGCGACGTCCGCAACGGGGACGTCCGCGACCGCGACGTCTGCTACAGCAACGTCTGCGACTGAGGCCACCGAGAACACCATCGCCGACACCGTTCAAACGTGTTTCACCACCGATAGGGATACCGCTGCCGGCACCGCTGCGGAGGAGCTTCAAGCCGCCGCACCGGAAGAGAGGAAGCCACAGCGGCCCCGAAGTCGACCAGCCCCGCACAGAAACAATGCTGTTAAAAGTTATTCACATATTTATTTATCTCCACACCCAGTACAAATAACGCAGAGCAATCCTTCTGTACCGTGTGTTTGCGCGAGGTGTAGGAGACGACACATATTTATTTACCTAACATTATTTAGACGACAAAGTCCCGAAAACGTTCCGTTTGTACACAGATTTTCAACGCCCCTGATGGAATTGTTACATTATATTTGAACGTCTTCTTGCTATCATAAACTACGTATGTTTATTTTGGAATGTTATTATCTTGGTTTGCTTGGATTTACTTCAATCGGCTTACAATTTGCTTGCTGAAGTCTATTTGGTATTTATTGAAATCTTCAATTACGTTAGTTATTAGGTCAAACTAACGTTATTCAATTTTTTTAGGATTGCTAATAAAATATACACAGTATTACAAAAAAAAAAAATACAAGATAATCTAAAAATCCATGCTGTGTGGCTTACATCACTAAATGGTTTACAATAAAGTTCAAAAAGTTTATAAATCTATCAAAACATACAGAGTCATTTTGATATTGCGTTAATAAATGAAACACACTTATCTCTTTGAAAATAACACTTTCCATTAATTTATTTTAACCATAGATACAAAATAAAAAAGAGTAATATTCGAACAAAATAAATATGAACAAAAAGTAACTTTAAGTTAACATGCCACTACTACTGTTGTAAGAGAATAGCAGCAAGCATCAACCATCATTTATATTGAATAGTAGTTAAAAAGAGAAGTAAGTATAGAGCATTTGCTGTCGGTAGGACAAATCTTGTGTGCGCGGGGATAGCGATCACCGTCCATAGTGTTATTACCCGCCACAGTGGCCCAAGTAAATGTGTCGTGCTCCGGGTTATCCCTCATCATCATACTTGTGGTAGGTCTCTCATATGTATGAGTCCGTCTGGGTGGGTACCACCGCTATGCCTATTTCTACCGCCCAGCAACAGTGTGCATGTACATAATGAGACTTAACATTTTGTGTCTCAGGATAACGAGCACAGTGGAATGCCATACAGTGTTTTGTAACTCAAGGTGCTGAATTATGTTTCTACTGTTTATGGGTAGGCGAACGGCACGATTGTTGCGTCATTCACTGCCATAAAAAAATCATCAGCTTCATGACGTCCACTGCTGAACATAATCCTCCCTAAAGATTTCCAGACGGACCTCTCAAAAGTTTTCTGCATCCAGAGTGCCGGGACCAACCTCTGTATAATGGCATCATCGTGTCAGCTGGTGAGGGATAACCATCTCTCGTCAGTCGGCTCTATCTGGACCATTACCATCTCCTTAGCTTAGCATCAGATGCAGTGTGGACAATTTGCCGTAACGGTATAAAAAACACGCGTTTTTAACAACGCAAAAATACGAGAAGAATTTTCAATTGAATAAAGGTTACAAAATTTGCTTCAACACCCTACAAACTGAAATGAACCGAAAAAGTGATGCGTGAAACAAAACGCTGATAATAATAGAAAAAACTGAACAAATAAAACAGCATGTTTAAATAAAAAAATTAATTAAAATCCGCGCACATTTTGTTGGAACCAAGGTATTATTTGCAATGTTCAGTTTTGTTTGACTTCATGCCTAAACATCCATTAGTGCGTAAAATAAATAGAATAAATCACACAAACAAATTCATAATAAGTGAAATCATGAGCGTGCGAAATTTTCTCTTTCGTCAAATAGTCTATTTAACTTCAAATAAACAGCTGTGAACGAGGTCCTTATTAGCTACATAAATCAGGATAAATAGTTCGATTATTGTTGATAAAATTAAATTATAATTTAAAAATCCCCGACACAAAAAACCTCTAAAATGTAAAATAAAAAAGTGTCTTTGTCGTTTAAGTACCTAGTAATATTTTGACCCAAGCGTCCTCGTCTTGGGGACCGAACTCTGGTCCACGGAGATGAAAATATTTCTTTCGCGGTCCCCTGATGCGAAAACCTTGAGTCAAAATATTATAAGGTACTTAAACGACAAACACACTTTTATTATTGTACTTCTAAGCGTGTTCTGGAGTGGAGACCGCGTCTTGGTAAATTGGTAAACGTAGCGTGGGACGCCCTCTAGCCAGATGGCGGGATGACTTGCACAAGAGGGCCCGCAGCAACTGGATGCATAAAGCAGCAGACCGGGCTCTGTGGCGTATCTTAGGAGAGGCCTTTGTCCAGCAGTGGACTGCAACGGGCTGATGATGATGATGATGTTGCAATATCCTCGCACATCATAGGACGGAATACGCACAGCGAAGCATGCGCCTCGTCCTACCCCTTCGGGGATAAAAGGCTTGGTTGTGTATGTATTGTTTTCAAAACACCATGTACCTACATACAATTTAGGCACAGTGAGCAAAGATTCTGTTAAAATCCTCGTTGAAATTGTGTGTGATTCTTATTGTATAATTGAAAGTGTCCTGCAGTTGATATTACTCGTTCGTTTGTTTATACGCTCTACTAGGTGGTAACTATCTCATGCTGGAATCAGTTTAGGTAGACACTATTACTTTGTCTATTTCTTCCACCAAATCTGAACACAACTGTTTGCAAACATTCTCGCGAGACTTGAGTATATTATAACACATATAATAATACACAGCATACACGTAATGGCTCTACTTTAAATATTTTTATGTTTTAAAAAGTCGAATTTATACTCTAATCTATTATTTAAAGTAGTAAAGTAGAAAACTGAATTCTTCAACAATTGTCAATTAAAATTTTGGATATGTTATTGATAAGACAACTTAAACTAACGTGAAATACATAAGAACCACGGCTAAATAACTTATTCTGTGACAGAACTCAAAACTTTTAAGGACTTCAAGTAAGTCGTGTATTTTCTTTTAATTAGCCTTCTTGGAACGTCTCATAGATCTAAAGTGGCACTTTGAGACGTCAAAGTACCACTCTAGATCTATGAGACGCGAAAGCTTTTGTCACTTAGGAAAATTAAAATGTAATTAATTATTATTCATATTGTAAAGTGAAATGTTTTGAATAAATAAAAATTTTGCTTGCTTTTAATAAAGGAGAAATGGGGTCACGAGGTCTTGTCGTTTTGTATTTAATGTTCAATTTGTTTTGCGTCTGGGTGTCATATAACAGATATTAAAATAAATACAATATTTGTAGGTATCAAATACGATTTATGATACAACCCACAACACTTGTTTTTACATAATTAATACATGTATGGGCATTACTAACACTTCTCCCGGTGCGCAGATGTACCTAATTTTGTGGATATCAACCATCAACAACATAAATATTGGTCGCCAAACACTTAGAGTTGACACAAATCGATACCTCCTACGTAAGTTGTTGTATCCCCAAAATAGCAATTTTACAGTAGAGCATTTTAAAGATTCAAATTGGCCTAAACACTGCATTTATCATTGTAGCTGTATGAAATTTGGTATATGTATTTAATTAATAGTATTCTTAACTGTGTTGAAAGATAATTTCAAAAATATGTGTATTTTCTGAGATATCGTTGATACAACATTTTACTGCGGAGTACGGGCTGCGCCAGTTGTAGTATCTCATACTTACAACGTTATACAGCGGAGTTTAGGTGTCGTCAATTGTTGTATATGATAGTTACAATAGTATACACTGAAAAATATTAGTCTCAATCCACTGTATGTGGTAATAACAATAGACATCGGTTAAAAAATTATGTGTGTATTATTATATTTAAACAAACTGTAGGTTAAGAAACAAGAAAGAAATATTATAAAGGATAAATTTCTTTATTTTTTTAAAAGAAACAACCAATACTAGATATTCAACATCTTTGAAAAAATAAAATAATTAACATTTACGTATATTTATAAAAACAGATAATATCTTCTATTATTAATTAAAAAAAAACTAATATTATTTCTATGAGAATCAATAATAAAAACGAAAATACATGATTAAAAGAAATTTAAAAAAAAAACGACTAATTTATGTATTATCCCGGATCAGAAAATTCAATATCGTTATGAAAGCTAGCAAAAAGAGATACCTGAACTCCTGAAAAAGTCTTTATATGTGGCTGGATTAATTCAACTGTGACAGAGGCTAGTTATGGGGAGATGGTTGGCATACTATTTTTTTGGCATCTTCGGGTATTGTTATTAATGGCAATCGTTACAGCATTATTATATGCCAAAACTTACCGATTTTCAATTTTAAAAGGATCTTCTGCACATAACAGGACTTCCTATAATTATTTTATTCCATTAAACCATATCTTGAAAGATTACACTCAATCAAAAGCTCTTTATAGTTAAAAATATCCCTTCCTAGCTGATTTTAGCCACGATGGCCAATCTCAACGGAGATCAGGCAGACACGCAGATATTGTAGTGCACAAGTATGTGTGTGCAATACACAGGTGCACTCGCTATTCCTTCACTCTCATAGTCAATGAGATGGCAATCCAACATGACTGGGGAGAGATCAGGCGTAGGACCAACGATTTACGTGCTTTCCGAGGCACGGGGTATCACACCGCCAACTTCCTGACTGCGAACTGTGAGTTGTGACTGAGTATAGTAATTTTTAAGATGGAAAACCTAGTCCGTCTAAACATAATTTGTTCGACATTTTCCTTGTATAATGTAACTTAACAGCAACATGGCTTGGCCATCTTTCTACTTGCTTGAATTTTACCTTTTCTTGAAATACCTATATTCTCTTCCTAAATTACGTAAACATGTTCTCTTACTATTTATCCATTCATTAATGTATTTTTCTTACATTACCTTTATCTGTCCTTGATTGCCGACGGCGGTTACTTATGCTGGGACTATTATTCGAAATATCCGACAGTGGACTATTGTTTATTGTTGTATATGTTGAGCAGCTAGAAAGAGGTGCTGGTGAGGGTTGAGGTGCAATGTCAAATGCTGATAAACTTTCCTTTAGTATATAATAGGGGCAGAAATCGTTATCACAGTTGTAGTCCAAGTGATTGATATTACAAAAAGGGGAAGGGTCTCAAGATTTGACTACTTTGCAGTAGAATTTATTGATAGTTTGAGGTTATTGAAAAAGATATATCCATCTATTATATTGATAGCTCATTAATTTCCAATTCATTGAAACTTATTGGTAATGGACTAATTCCTGGAAATCGTTTTTTGTCGAATGCTTACATAGTATAAGGAAGAAATCCACCAAATTTCACTCTTACTCTTCGTCTCAAGGCCCAGTTATTTAGGTTCTGTGTTCATAGATCAGTCATAAAGTTAGCTAGTCAGGACACAGCATTTTATATATTACTTATAAGACTCAATTTCAGAAAAGATTTTTGACATACAACAATGAATTTGAGTAAAAATAAAAGTAATAGCAACGTAAACCGTTGTATTCATAACATACAACAATATTTTTATTTGTATGTAAACGTAAAATGTTGTATGTATTACATACAATGTTTTTAATTAATGCTCAACGACGTATAGTGCTGTAAGTAATCTATACAATATTTTAGGTTAGTATCACCACCTAAAAGTAACATTAACCTCATAAATCTCAATAAAATATTACAAAATGAAACATAGAAGTAATATATTACAGGCTTGAATCACAAAAACTATTTAGTTCTATTTCGCTTAATGAAACATTATTATTTTGAATGGGTGTCTCGGAACTGCTAATTTGTTGTCTCGTATTATTGACCAAATTACATAGTCTACGCCCAGTTGTTATTATACTTGTATGTTTCATTGTTATATATTTGCAGTTATTTAATGACATGAGTTAATTTTGAGAGAACTTAATCGCTTTCTTTCGCATGCGGCCGGTTGTAAGTCCGGCGTAGTCTGTTGTATGTGACCAATACGACACGCGAGCGCGTGATTCTCTCCACCCCATACCCCACGTAAACCATTGCAAAGGTCTATACACTATTGTAGTCCGTTCTCGTTCGAAAGTTACAACAAAATACGTCTGGAAAAACCTTGATTAAATCGTGTTTTCGTAATTTTTTCACTTTGAATGCATAGAATATAGGAAATTGGGATCGTTTTCAGTAAAAACGCTAAACGGCATTTTTGTGGCATACAACAACTTACGTGGGAGGTATCGAAATATTTGGAATCACACATTTGTTTCAATGATATGGATATAACACTTTCGTTTTATGGCCCAATCCACATTACAATTTCGCAACATTGATTGCTTTGACCTCTAACAACATTAAACCATATGTGAACATTCATATTCCATTAACAAAGGTAATTACAAATCTCGTCCCTTGCAAAACGTATTCAGAAACACTTAGGGCAAGCGTCTAACAAAAGTACATGGACATTAAATGGACCTCATATTTTTTCCCTTTATTCGCCGAGGCACGGAATGTAAAGTTGAAAAATTCAGTACATAAAAGGTCATTCCGTGGTGGCCCGGGACGCATAAAGGGAATGTATTTTCAAATTTAAAGGACAGTGCGTCCGAGTTTTTTATATTGTTGGTTCTCAACTTGTATGATTTTATATTTAGGAAAATAAAAGACATGCCGTCAAATTTGTTAGTCAACCTCGTGTAGATACTGATTATAATATGCCTGTTATCGCAAATTATAGAGGTACGTAACTGAAGATGCGATTCTAATCATTGAAGTTTTATTTGCAATAGCGCTGGCTACTATTTGAAAGTTTGTATGCTGGGTATCTACGACTTCGTTTATTACTGTAGCCATGCAGAGTACAAACAAGCTTTAGCGCAGGTTTTACATTATGAAGTACCTTAGTAAAATGTGGTCTATGAAAATACTTTTATTATGATACCTACTAATATCTAAAGTCTTGAGAACATCAAATATTGTGTGAAGCCGGCACGTAATGAAGTAAAGATTATGTAACGGAAGCAAGGAAGGTACGTGCGTTTATAGGTGGCCGTACAGTTCATAAACTGGTGTAGTATTCATCACTGGTATTACGAACTCCTCGTTACAACTTCAAATGAGATAAAGAAGCACAATATGTATGACTAGTTGAGTATAAAATACTAACCTACCTTATTCATTAACAGTGTATAGACCTATTTTAGTTACAGAATGTTTTATCTTCTTCCTTCAAATTTAATTTTAAAGTCGTTCGAAGAAGACAAAACATTCGATAACTAAAATAGGTTTATACACTGTTTATGAATAAGGCCGTAAAATTTAATGACGAAACTTAGTTACAACTAAATCTCAATATAAACTACTGCAGTATTTAAAACGTCTTCTCGCCAAGCATCCATTCGCACTGATCGATCACTAACAACCAATTTCGCTTGACGTAAATTAAAAGGGTTGCCACCCGCAAGAAATTCTGAACTCGCTCTTTGCAAATCGCAAGAGATCTGTTGAATAAATAAACAAAATCACGTGTAGTTTCAGCAAGATGCAGAACGTTGGGTGAAATTCATGAACGACTCGGGCGTGGAGTAAAGCAATTTAATAAAAAGCCTTAGCGTATTCGCCTTAGGGTTGCCAGATGGCTGGTGACCTGCTCGGAAGGTCTGTCCAGCTTATTAGAATAAAGTACTATATTATTCATACATTTGAGCATTTGCAAACTTATTGTGTTTTTTCTTCATTTTCAACAATTGTTTCTATTGTTTTAAAAATGCCCAGTTTTGAAATGTAGTGTCCACTGCTTTCAATATATGAACGTTGCTACAATTGAAATAGTTTCTACCGCAAGTCTGAGCTAAGACCTGTCTCCCCATGACAATTTGGAAGTTTGTATAGTTAAATGTTTTGCACAACTTTGACCGAGTAATTGTAATAATCCACTTTGTCATACATTTAATAATCCCGCACTCGCAGAGAATTAGGTTATTACCTACTACATTTTCGGTACACATGAAAACTTTAAATCCCATTTGGATTTGATCCAAAATAGTTAGAAGTAGGTACTTACGAGTTTCGAAAATAATTACCATAGCAAACCCTTAACTTAGGTTCCAATTTTACTTTATTATACTAACTAATAACTATTTTAACAGAATTCGTTCCATTTATTACATAAAAGGATTATTAGTATTCTTCATCTGAAGTGCTAATTCTATTAGCGTTCGACGAAATGAAAGAGATTTTTGACAAAATTAGTTTAATTTATTTACATGATGTAGTTCCATTATAGAGGAAAAGTTTTTTTTTTAAATAATGTCTTGAAGTATTGTCGAACACTGCGACGTTTACTTATATTTGCCTATCAAATACAGCTACAAGTAAAATTACAATTGTACATATAAAAATGAAATGAAAAGTAGAAATCCTCTTCTAGTAAGCGAGCTGTTAGTCGTTTCGTTTATATAGTTACTCTGCTAATCTCTTTTTTGAAATTTAGCAGTGACGGAAAACGTTGTAATGAACCGAGTTTCTAAGAGATCCCCCACAACAATGTTTAAGGCAGAGTTTACCCTAATTAAGTGAGCGTGATGGACAAAAAGCCAATTGTCACAATTATAAGGTTAATTTGAATCGAGAGTGATACATAAAAGGCTATTTCAACTTACACCAAAATCGACATGCATAATTAAAAGAAATATATTGAGTAAATGACAACCCTACCGACGGATCAGTGTCTCCCTCCGCGTGTGTTAGCGCCTTTACTCGTGTTTACGAACCATTCTATGGAAGCAATGTAAAAATTTACATACGAAAATTATTAAGGATGTTTCGACAATTATAGGGTTGTTAAAAACCTTGATCTTGGCAATGGCGTGTTAATGTTAAGGTCATTATTATTTGTACTACAAATTTGAGATATTTGTACGTTCACGATTTTTTTTGCATACGAGTAATTTATGGAGCATCGGACCGCTATAAACATAACGTAACGCTGTTACGGTATTTAAATATACCTGATACTAGACTGACTCGGTGGCTTAGTTACATTACGGTACGATTGCAATGCTGAGGTGTTGGGTTCGATTCCCAGGTCAGGCACAGTGGTATTGGATTTTTATATTCAGTATCTGTCTGGAATTTATGGCGCTAGGTTCGGCCTCTATCACATCATGGGTCGGAATACGCATGGCTTAAAGTGGGTGCACTAGTTGCGCCTCTGCTTACCCTTTCGGGGATAAAAGGCGTGAGTGGGAATCTAACTAATACTATAAACGCGAAAGTTTCGAAGAATGTATGGATGTTTGTTCCTCTTTCACGCAAAAGCTACTGATCGGATTTCAATGAAATTTAGGACACGGGTAGATAACATGTCCTGGATTAACACATAGGCAACTTTTTATCCCGCGAAAATATAAATCGGGACTTTAATCGCGGAAAATCATTTTCTGCGAGTGAAATCGCAAGAAAACAAGTATGGAGATAGTTTGAGATCCAGAAGAGGACATAAGCTACTTTTATCCCGGAAAAACATTACCCGGGAATTTTATCCCGGACTTTTTAATCTCGCCGTTGGAGCCGTACTGACCAAAGGAATGAATCTATTTCAATGAAATGTAGATAGTTCGAGACTCTGGGAAGGACCTAGGCTTCTACTTCTTATCCCGGGAAAATATAAACCGGGACTTTTATCACGGAAAAACTTTTAACACGGGCGGAGCCACTGGCAAAAACTAGTATGTAAATATAGCTGAATCAACTGCGCTGCTATAACATTTTACGTAGTGAGATTGTAGAGGTCCTGCTCTTCCCTTTCCCGAATTTATGAATAGTTCTATTTATTTTATTTATTTATTTATTTACACTTTATACACACAAGGCATATAACAGTATTGATGCCATAGGCATATTTTCCCCGTAGACTTTAGTCTGGTGTAGAGATAATCAGAAGTAGGTGAATAATAAAAAGTAGAGAGTAACGGTAATAGAAAAACAATGTATTTATTATGTTTTACAACTTAAAACGTGACAAATGAAGTAATAATAAGTTTACTAACACTTCTAGTGTTGTGGGTGGACGGCTGTGATCATTTACCACAAGATGATTCATTTGTATACACCATGTCCGCAATATAATAAAATGAAATACTTTTTTCATTATTTAAGCGAACATGGTTGCACTTATTGTAAGTCAAGATACATGAAATTGATTGTATTAATAATTATTATTAATAGCGAAGGTCACTTATATAATTACCGACATTTTAATTGGGAGTAAAATCTCTGATGAGAAATAAACAAAAAAGCTACCTCGGGCTGGCAGGAAAGGTAATAAAAAAAACCGTTGAAAAGTTATTCTTTCCTTAAAAATCACTAAGCTGTGAATAAATAATTAAAAGTTCCTGGTGTTACCATTAAAAGTCTACTTCGAGTTATGTATCTAATTGATTTCTAATGCATTAAATGGCTTAATAAGTATCGCAAACCACTATTATCGGACTAAACATGAGAAATTCATAAATCCTCGGGAAAAATATATATTTTTTACAGTTTTTGCTCTCAACACAAAATGCGAACGTAACTAAATGACTTAAGTGAAGTGCAAACTATAATTTTTACCATATAACGAAGGATATTTAGACAGACATCTGGCAATTTGCTGTCTCAAAAGCCTCTGAATATAAATGAAAGAAAGACGTAGCATTGGTGCTTACAATATGGTTGGTGCTTTTTAGTTACACTACTAACTAGTACCATCACTATTAATCGCCTTATCTGATTACTTTCCCCAAATGATTAAATACACGTGTAGCCATTATCGACAGGAAAATAGTTCCCGACCCCTGACAAGAATTGCCGCTTAACTCAAGTACGCCGATACTACACAATGAGATAACAACTAATTCCAAATATGAAAATTCTAATACCAAGAGCCCCAAGCCCCTACGCTAAACAGCATTTTATCGACACCACAAGCCAACCGATACCCAGTCGTTCATAAACCAGAGCCTCACTTAAGGCGAGAACGTGGAACGTTGTCTCACAAATAACACTTATGGTGAATTAATACCGTGCGGTGGTCGTAAATAAAATGTTGTGGGGATCCGCGAGCTCGGGGGATCCGGCCTTGCTGGAGGGGATTTGTGGAATATCTTGGTTCTAGTTCAGTGGCGAGGGTTCCATATAAACTGACTAGTTAATACCGGCTTACCTTTGTAAGTTTGTGAAGTTGTACCGCACTAATAACTCTTTTGACACTGTAAGTATTCATAGACAAGGTGTATTATCATCGGTTAAGTTAGCTTGTTTTATGCTGTATCGTTGGCATAACAGCATAAAGTTACATTTAACCTATACTAAATACTTAGCTTCAGAGAACACACACCCTAATAGCACAAAACCGAGTACGATTCATCAGCGCAGCTTACGCAAACAGTTTGTATATGAATATGCAAGTTTACATTCATTTGACGGCCATTTATTCGCGAGACTACAGTACTAATATTGTTGTGCGTCGTAAATTTAATATACAGTGAAAATTGCAGCTCCATTTGGATCGTGGCCGAACCGTCCACAACTCAGTCGCCCAGCTTTGATCAAATTACCGGGTCGTATATCTCGTTAATTTGTTTCCGCGAACGGTAGAGGGCGCTTTCGTAGATTATGTACAGCGCGTGTTTGGACTATGGAATGTTCCACAGTAAAGAGGCTTGTTAAAACTGTAAACTACTCGGCTCTCTGACTGATTTAAAACTGACTGAAATTATTCTGGAATGTGTTTGAATTAATCATATTTTATGGAGTCAATTTAATTTTATAATGATTATAATTTATGTGCGGTAGGTACTGCGTAATCATTTTAAAAAATTTTGATTGACTGGAAAATTATCAATAATTAATTTTTTGCAGGCCAGTGAGAATTAAATGTATTTTATAAATTCACTGACCACTCATTTAAACTCATAAGATAATCGCAAAATCATTTACTATACATTATATGAATTAGTATTAATAATGCAATATTATTATATGAATGACTGCCTCGGTGGCGTAGTTGTATTACAGTACGACTGCAAAGCTGAGGTCTCGGGTTCGATCCCCGGGTCGGGCAAAGTGATATTGAGTTTTTTTTTTCAGTATCAGCTCGGAGTCTGGAATTTGTGCCCGATATGGCGATAGGCTCGCCCCCTATCACATCATGGGACGGAATAATGGCGAAAAATGGGTGCACTAGTTGCGCCTCTGCCTACCCCTTCGGGGATAACAGGCGTGAGTTTATATGTATGTATGTATATGAATTGAACAAAAGAAAAAGAATGGGACAAAAACCATGTCCTGGGGCTCTGAAAGCAGGTGGAACCTGTCACTGCCATGAGGTATTTTATCAGTCATCAGTAGGTACATACATCGCGATGAGCAGCTACAACTGGATGGCTGTAAAGGAAAAAATTATGTAGGTATATAAAACAAACGAAATTAAGCTTTAATTACAAATATTTTAATACTCAAAATATATCGTAATTTGATGACTAAAATCACCGTCCTAGTATTGTTCGTTATCAGTAATATAAGGCTATTACTTCCACGTGTAACTACATAGAAAATGAAAATCTATTTACGCCAATTTCGTTTATTTCTCGTATACCTCGCGGGACTAACCTAGAAGTATTTCGTTTGGCGCGGTAAATCCGACACTACAATTGGTGAGCTGGCAAAGCCTCTTACAGACCAAAGGAAAGCTTGATGCAAGCCAAGATCAGGAGATTTGGCGCCAGGTCACGACCGCTTTGAAGTGTTTATATAAGATAGTTGTAGATACCACATACAAAAAATAAATCTTTATGAAACCAATTATTGATCTTCAGTCACTTTCAATTATCTTCATTGTATTTATTGTAGTACGTAAATAAAAATAATTGAGATTTGCCCCCAAGAGGGACTGAACATCGTAATTTGGGTTTTTATGTGAGGTGGAGATCACTGAACATCAGCTTATGACCCACTTGTGTGCCGATATACACAAAAAAGAAGCAATTACATCGAAATTACTGAAATAATTCATGATATTTCATGAAGGAGTTTGAGGAGGCTCACCTTTTAGGTCGACGCAATATTTATACCTCTTGTTACTGTTTTAGTTTAATGGAAAAAAAAATTGTAGATGGTTTATGGACCCTGAAGTCACACAAGTTACTGTTATCTAGAAATAAAGAAGGTTCTACTGAGATTCTTATCCAGAGGAAAGACTTAGCCAACAAGTCAAAAGTAAAAATCTCAAAATTAAATGTCAATTTTATTTTATAATGATTGTAATTTATGTGCCGTAAGTACTGCGTAATCATTTTAACATTTTTTGATTGACTGGAAAATTTTCGATAATTAATTATTTGCATGCCAGTGAGCATTAAATGTATTTTATAAATTTAAACATAAGATAATCTCAAATCGCAATATAATTTACTATACTTATACATTATATGAATTTTAGTAAGGATAACGAATAATCTTGAACAAACGAAAAAGAATGGGACAAAAACCATTTCAAGACAAAAGTAAACATCTCAAAATTAAATACCTGTACTACTTAACCAGCTTGTAGTAATTTACACTTAGTACAGGAGCTGATATTGTAACAGGAAGTAATAAATCACGCTCCACATTATTCTCTTGAATAAATAACACAGGTAACACCATAAAAGCATATATTATCGCCGAGGAAAGCCTTTGAGCTCAACAATCAACTTTTTACTCTATTCGTATAAGTTTAAAGTACATATTCTATCCACTGCTTTATGATTTAGTGCAAGAGCTAACGATATTTCTTGTAAAATTTTAATAATAACATAATAATATGTTGTGTTTGTAAATAATTCATGTCGGAAAGAGTAATTGTGTCGTTTGTATGAATATTTTAAATCTAAAGTACTTCATAACCATATACGTCATACAGAAGCTTATGCTTTTATACCAGAAAGAGTAGAACGTATCTAGTACACTCATGTCCCCGAGTTATATTTTGAGGTGATGTAAAAGTAGATTTCATGTGGCTCATGATGATGGAACTCTTCTACAACTTCTTTCAATCAAAGAAATCGTTGTATGTTTGTGCCAACCGCAACATAACGCTCAGAACACATCTATATCTTCCAGGTCTATTCATTTACTATGGGTCCAAAATTATGGGATTCGTTATATTATTATAATAGTAGGCTCGGCTTAGTTGGCACAAAAGTTGGTCAGAATATTTAAATATTAACAAAACTGTAAAAAGTAACTAAACATAAAAAGTACCCTATATCTCTAGTATATAAAATTACTTCATATGATAAATAATACATGCGTGACTTTGTAAAGTCAGAGGTGTGTGCCTTGGTTTTAAATCTGCGGATATCCGTATGACAGACCGTTCCATTCCCAACTAGGCTGTCGTAGTTTAAAATTAAAAATGTAAACTGAAATCAATGGAAACCAGAGTTTCTGTTCCATTTCAGTAATTTGTACCATTAAACAGTAATCACCCCTCGAGTCGGAATCGATACCCTACTTATCTCGTTTAACAGCGTTTATTTTGTAATAAATTCCGGTAGCTAACTATCGCCCACGGCATATATTCACCACGCACAATAACTCTATAGTTTTAATTATTTATTTCGAAACACCATTAGGTAATACACTGAACATACATTTGTTTAAATTACAGGTATAAATTATAGACGATTGTGTTTACCTCTTAAAGGTATTTACAACTAACTCGAGGAAGACAAAATGCTTAGGTATTTAATTGTATAATACAGGCTCATGATATGTAATAATATGTAACGTATAAATATATGTAACGTATTAATAATATGTAACGTATTAAATATATATAAAAGATACTTGAGATACTTAGTGTTGTATGACGGTCGCGAAAACTGTTCCACCTGCGTTACAAAATGCTTAATATTTGGTCATATAATGCAGTTGAGACAAAATCCTGGACTGTAGCAGTTGCATAGTCTATATGCGCTGAGAAGCCGTAAGAGGACGCCAGGGCGAAATCACTGTGAATTATAGTCTTTGTAGATTTATTTTTATCTAAGCCAAACTATTTAGAAGAGATAAAAACAGTATAGATTGTTCACCAGGCAAAAAAATACTGCTATGTGTAGGTGTGTGGATAAACCTTCTCAGTTGTAAGGGAGGCCCGTGCTCATTAGTGGGCAGTATATATAATACGGAGCTGGAGCTATCAGTTTGGCAACGTAATTGTACGACAATACTTATTGAGCAAAACAAAACTGATTTAAAAGGACAATATAAACAAATAGCGAGAAACTAATCCAACCATTACAATATGAAATCCGCGTATTAATTCTGGGACGACCACAACACGGCCCGGGCAAAAAAGGGTAGTTGTCCCGCGCATCACGCGCCTATTATAGGCGCATTATTTTGCTAAACACGACTACGATGATGCTTGGATTGTCTCTCATATTCTCATATTAATCTCTTTATTGAAATAGAGTTTACATCTGTTTTAATTACATAATTTTATAATGTATTTGTATATTCCATAACATGCCGGTTTTTCATAATAGAATACATAACAATAAAAGAAAGAATGGAAAAAGATTTATAAAATCACGAAGTCTGTTTTCTGCTCCTCAGTAAACTGGAATATATTTCTTTTTTTAAATTCATAGCGACCTATTTATGAATAGAAGCACAACTTCTCATACTTTCCTTTACAAGGCATAAAACTGCATTCTTCACATTAGATTAGTGCCAAAATCCAATGTTAAAATTTTCTTTTTATTTGTAATAATAGGTATTAGCATACTGTTTTAGAGAAAAAGATAGAATCTATAGCACTTAGACGGGCTTTCATTTAAGATTTTACCAAGTAACTGAGATTTTTTTTCAAATGAAATCCGCAATCAACCCCAATTCAATACCTCTAAGCTCCGCTCTATTACACATAAATTATCGTCTCAATTAACATAAACTTACAATGCCTATTCAGAATTAATGCAATTTCAAATAAATCATTTCGCTATTCGCAACCGCTCATTGTTACCGATGGAACTCGACGAGCCGAGTAAAATGTTCTGGCAACTTTACAAAATACCACCCGAGGAGGGGACGCGGCCAGTCAAGTGGGGCTACATGTTTGAATTCTGCGAGGAAATATTTTTGTTACAGCTTACTAGGTATTTCATGTTTGATTTGATCTGGTACTAAGAAACTCTACGTAAAAAAAGTATTTTGGAATGACTTTACGGCCACTAGCATGACGCGAGTTGGCTTTTCTGACCACACTGGACTTACGGGCGAACGCTTAAAGCTAGTTTCCAACGGTCCGTGATATCGCGGACGGACGCGAACCAGCTCGCACGACACACCGTGGGAAGGGTCTCGTCCGTGGTAGCACATAACGTCTGTGTCGGTGCGCCGGTATCCGCGTCCGCGTCCATCCGCGATATCACGGACCGTGGGAAGCTAGCTTTAGTCGCTGCAACCGTTTACATTTAAACGACCACGCTGAGGGCACACCCTAAGTGGGGTACGAGGCTCGAATCAGGGCGGTCGTTGGAAGATGATTGAGACATCAGCGATTAGGGGATTTTAGCGGTGTAATGAACCAATCTATTCATTGCTTTAATGCGGGCCGGAACTGCTAACAGGGTCGGGACACCGGGGGACGCGGCTAGGACACTACAGCGATCTTGAGCAGTGTAAGAGTTTCAAAAACTCGTGCTTTCTTTGGATGGCCAGAGTCGCATCATCTGGGTCAGTCAGGACTGAACGGGGATGTCTCCATTTCGCACGGTCAAATAGAGTATAAGGAGATAAATTTCTAATAATTGGATTATGATAATTAAGCGCGCGGTCGAAGTAACGCCCGCTAAGCGTCTGATAAAGTGCCTGATGGTCTGCATGTCGGTGTCCACGTGGAGGTTGCGATTACGCACGTACTACGGGGCATCGAGTATCTGTCGTAGAAATTTATTCTGGACAACCTGCAGGCGCTCAATCCGACCGGGTAGTATGTGAGAGAACGCAGGTACTGCGTATGTCATAATCCGTCTAATACTTGTCGTAAAGCTACGTGCCTTGCAGATAGAGAGCTTACTATTTTTGTTAACGAGCCAGTGGAGCTGTCTTTTGCGAATGCGGCTCGCGTGCGTACTGCATTAACATGTGGGATGACGGACAGATTCCGGTAAAGTATCACTCGTAAATGTTTGACTGTTTTGGTCTATGGGATATACCGCGAGAACATTGTGAGAGTAGTGTTAAGTACTGGGGGTGCGATCCTATTCCTAGTGAAAAGGATGACCTGGCTTTTTAAGGTTAAAGTGCTGTCTTGCCCTTGTTTTTTTTTATTTTCTCTATAACGTAATTGCTCGTTTTGCTGTATGCGGTGTACAATAAAGTGTTTCGTTCATTCATTCCCCATCTCCTACAATATAAAATTTTGACGCATGTGTACAGCCCTCGGAAAAATCTTATTCATATTTTTTTACTTGAAAATTGAACCGAGGGCCCGAGGGATAAGTCTACAGTCTACTACCAAACCAACGGCATCATTAAAAATAAACACTACATTATACATATTACTGACGCTTCAGATAGACAATTCATCGTACTACACCACCAAACCAGACTGGAATAAATCCGTTGTTATACCCATTATGATAATTAGCGCGCTCATTAATACATTTTGGTTACGAATGTACTGGGACCATTATTTCATTACGCTAATATGCTTTATGGTGTTATAACTTCACTACGGGGGAGATTTACAATTAACCGCCTCATTAGTTTAGTGACGTAAGCAATTGTAAGAATGATTTTTATTTAATAATATAATGGCAGATCAGCGACCTCTAAATATTATCGTCTACAATTTTGGGTATTTATTCTACATTGGCTTATAACCAGATGTAAAATAAGTACTATAATCGCTTGTGATATTGCTACTCGGCATAGACTAAGCAATGGTGCTAAGGCAATCTCGCATGCGTGATTTGACATATTCTAGTATTACTATTGACAATATTTTTTTTTTTTGTTGACGCGGAGTAAGTGACTTATTACTACCGCCCAGTGTTCAAGGGGAACGACTGAGCGGTTATGTTGGGTTCACCGTGCCTTACGACCCGACCTTGAGCCGCCCGGAAAGATGGAAAACGTCGGGCGACCGCCGGGCCGAGTCCCTAACCTATGTACACCGCACGGCATACCAACTAAAACTCCGCGGTGGCCATCTTCGGCGCATTAGGGACGGCTGCGGGCTTCCTCCGACTCACGTCTAAGTTGTCGTCCGCAACCGCCTCTGCGCGTACCGCTGTTGCAGTCCTTCTCCTGTTGTTGCGGGAGAAGCCCCCGTACACCGAAGGACGCTCTTGGCGTCCGAGGCAGCGTGAGACACGCTGCCGTCCATCACGGGGGTCACAGAAGTTGGCTAGACTAATAGGTGGACGGCAAGTGACCCCCGGAGGCCCCTATTAGTCGCCTTTTACGACAGGCAGGGGATACCGTGGTGGAATTCTCGAAACCCCCCCAATCCACAGGGCGGATTGACAATGTTTACCTTACTTCATAAAATTTTATATAAAGTCATGCCCATTCTAATTTCTAACTTTTGTGTTTCATCAATGAACATCTTGTCATCAGTGAACTTTCCCTTGTATCCAATCGATTTAACACAATGTCATAGATTTTACGCATGTTGCCGCTAAATTATAATAGAATAGTTTGAATGAATCGGTAATGAATGATTCACGATGATTTATTGCCATTCCCAAATTAAATGTTATTAGGCTCATTCAAATACGTAAGTGGAACCAATGTAGTATAAATTGCATGATGTACAATTTATTTGAATTTTTCAAATGATTTTTGACAATCAATTAGGGATATTATTTGTACTAAATGAATTCATTTGTGAGTTTGTTGTTGCATCAGTATAATTGACTCTTGAGGCAATGTGAAGTTTGGAATTTTGTCGTGCAAGCCTTAAGATAAGGCAATTAGGTAAGTAATGTCCAAAGTTATTTAGAAATTATTTATTAACACGAACACATATTAATATGTTCAGGTGTGCTTCATAATCACAGTATTTTCTGTAAATTTTACTAATATCTAATAAAATATTGATTTACTTTTTTGGGATTTTTCAGAAAATCCGTTTGCTCATTTGATGCTCGTTGGACATAAATTTGTCTATGAAAAGTGTAGCTACTAAAAATAAATGTGAATCCAGAGGCCAATGATTGTTTCAGTACTGATCATGTACACAAGCTCGAAGATGTCTTGATGCAATTTAGTTCATCGAATGATATTATTGACACAATTTTTGGCTGACATAAAATACATGATTGTTAGAAAAATAAAAAATTAAATTTCTACGCCAAGATTGCCATAAAGAAGCGAAAGGCAATTATTATAAAATCAAATACCCATTAATATACCCTCAAACATTATTCAAGTTAAACGGTAGCCGTTATCGGTAACGGTTATTTAAGTGCCACAAACTGCAATTAAACCGGTTATTTGGTACACGCGCCTGCTGAATTTGTAATTATATCGCGAAACAGCGATATTATTATTTTATTTCGATATTTTAATGTTTTAATTAACGGATAGCAGTGAAATATGTCGCTATTATAGATTATCGTGGGCGTAGGGCGTTATATCGACCAAATAACGAGTTATTGAAATTAATGATGCTGAATTTTAACAAGGCGCGTGACGAAAATACTTTTTGGCTTAACATGCCTTTATCCACATTTGTTGATTAAATATGCAATTTAAATTAAGTCTTTTAATAAAAATAAATACTAAAAGTACTCTTAATGAGACATAGATACATACATACACACTTACGCCTGTTATCCCCGAAGGGGTAGGCACAGGCGCAACTAGTGCACCCACTTTTCGCCGTTATTCCGTCCCATGATGTGATAGGGGGCGAGCCTATCGCCATATCAGGCACAAATTCCAGACTCTGAGCTGATAGGTACTGAAAAGAAAAACTCAATATCACTTTGCCCGACTCGGGAATCGAAACCGAGACCTCAGCATTGAAGTCGTACCATAATACAACTACGCCACCGAGGCAGTCCTAATGAGACAATATTATTAATATTCATATGAATGACTATACACCTATTCCTTACAATAATAACATATACCTATGCTTGGATCTCCACTCACGTATGTATTAATTTAAGGGTAGTTTTCAAAAAGAATGACTCACGAGATAATACAGCTTCCTAGTAGAAAAATCTTTTATAAACCAACTAACCACTTCTGCTAATAAAAACCCCAAAAGTTCTACCAAACTGAGCTTCTTATATTCCCGAGTCATATTAAACCGTTTATGTTACCATACTCAGTTATTAAGTACGTTTTAATAGGAAACTATTCGCACTGTAATAAGTTTTAATAACTTGGCCGGAGCCAAAATCGCTTACGCTAATGTGGTAAGTTATTCTACGAGCCAGCGGGGATTTGAGCCGCACCTGTCGACCACAGCGTGCCATCTACAGAAGGGGTTTGGATCAGGATATAACTTTTTTACAAGTGATTCAGAAGTTTTGATATAAATAAATAACCCCTAATGTGGTACTTGCCAACAAATATAAACACGGTGGTATCTTGGTAAGTATAGCTTACTTATTTATTTCCATGGCCAACTATGGAAGTACCACGTAATAGCTGTAAAAGATATAGTATTCTTTGGTTAGTAGGTTCCCCGTAAAGTAAGCATACACAATGAACGTATTTTGTAAAGAACCACCCTAAAAGAATGAAAAATGACCAAGATTTTTATAAAAGTAATGCCGCGTGAAAAAGCAAATAAAAAATGAAAATGTAACTTTTTTTTATGTTTAAAGCTGTTATAAATTCAATGTAAAATATAAAGTACAAAAGAAATAAAATTATAAAAGGCACCATTTTACTTGCTTACATTTATTCAGGGTAAACCTTCTCTGCTTAATATTATTTTATTTCAAGACGAAGTTCCCGCTAATTATTATAATTGAATATTTTCTTATCCTTTTTACCTTTTACAATCTTTTCAACGGATCTCAACGAAAGGTTGGATTAAATTTTCATAAGATTTTTTATATTTTACTGTTACTGTTAAGACAGTTGAGCCAGCAAGGGGCTTCTTGTAACTTTAATGTACGTGACTAAGTAACCGTGTTTCATGGTACAGATGTTTTGTCAAAACAAATATTTTTGTAGGCCAGGGCTGGTGGATAGCGGGTATTTATGCGAAAATTATGTATTGCTTATGGTAGATGCAGTGATCAAACAATCTAATCAAATTTTATTTTAAGTTATTTATTTCTAAAATACCTTGCAATTTTTATTCTTACGAATACGGGTATTCCGAAAATATTTTTCTATGCCACGCAACTTCATAACCTCGCTGGATTCAAACTATGACTTCCGCCAGGATAGTCCCTCGTTATTCTATTACTGCTGGCCAACATAGCTACAATATAATAAATCTTCAGCAGGTAATAATGATTTGGACCCTCTTTCAAACCAAGGTTTGGCAATAACAGCCAAGTTTTATTTTCTAAGCCATTTACGCGGAAAAGATTCAAATATGTGTGGGATCGGTGCCAACTTACACCACTTTTTAAATTTTTCAGCTGTTTTTCACAATTACAAAGTCGTCGATCCGTTCCTTACGGCCAAGCAATATAAAATCTTAGAACAGTTATAGATTTCACGCTCAGAATTTTGATGTACGAGGATTTTTATTTCTCTTTGTTTCAAATGTTCCTTGTTTTACATTTTTATTTATACAAAAAAAAAATGTTGTTGCATGGAAATACTTGGAGGAGACCTTTGTCGTAGGACAAGCTGTTCCAAAAAAGAATCCGATTGCCGATATCACGTAATAGTTATGTAAGAAATAGTTAAATAAATATATCAGTAATAAGTAAAAAAAGCATATATAATATTGTAACTAGTATTGTAACAGCAATAAAGGCTTATTTTATTTATTTATTTTATCTATATACAAACACATTAATACATATAAAAAAGTGAATCATCCTCCGATGGCGAGGCTCAAAACCCAAGCCACCGGTGGTCAGGGATTCAAACTGAGGAATCTCCTCACAATACGTGCTGTCACGGTGAACCCAACATAACCGCTCAGTCGTTCCCGTTGAACGCTGGGCGGTAGTAATAAGTCACTTTCTCCGCGAAAAAATAATAAAAAAAAAACAATGCGTGTTGTGTCCAGAAGTACTGCTTTCTGCATCTGACTCTAGACCCAACGACCAATTGAGAGCCTCTGGAGGTTTGGTCGAAACTCTTTGATATCAACCTATGAGCAGAAACGACAATCGGAACAATAATTTTGGACTCCACGTCCCACATGTCAGTAACCTCGTGTGCCAAATTTAAATATTTAGACGTTTTGTCAAGGAATTTTATTATTATCAGATATATTTAAGGACTTAAAATTTCAAAAGCATTAGATTAAAGAACCTCTAGCTTTTTCGAGGTAAAGAGCATTACTTACCACTGCTAACCTTGACGCAATCAGGATACGCATTTACCCCGTTAACGATTAAAGAAATATACAAACATATTTTAACCGAATTTAGCTTGTGGATCCACCTTTGTAAAAACATCCGGGATAATAGTCCTGCTATACATTTTCCCGAGATAAAAAGTAGCCTATTTCCCTTTTCTGGGTTTCAATCTGTGTCAACACCCAATTTCTTCAAATCATTTCAGCGATTTAAGCGTGAAAAGCTAACAGACAGGCATAGTTACTTTCGCATTTATAATAAAGTAAGCATATATTTCGTCATACAGAAAACGAGATACTATATTAAGCCTACATTGCATGGGGCTAAAAACAACGGTCATACATATTAATGCATAGCATGTGATGTATCATTTTTATATTAATATTCATGGGTAACGGATTGGAACTGTCCAGTCCGTTTAATGTATGGAAGCGACGGGAAAATGTATGAAATTACAGTCATTTTATTAAAATATGTTCTTAACCAAATTCATTGTTTACATTTACAGAATACAGTTCACGGGGTTATCTTTCATTGTATTTATTATGTTTCACGTCATGCACATATTTTACTTAAAATTTATGCATGTAATTCACTCGAATATGCTAAATGGTCACCGTTTATAAAAAAAAATTAACCCCCGACAAAAAAGAGGGGAGTTATAAGTTTAGGGTGTGTATCTGTGTGTCTGTGTATCTGTGTATCTATATATCTGTCTGTGGCATCGTAGCTCTCAAACGAATGGACCGATTTGGACGCGGTTTTTTTTGTTTGAAAGCTGATGTGACTGCGATGGTTCTTAGCTATAATTTATGAAGATCTGTTCAGGCGTTTGAGGATTATCAGCTCATTTCCAACTTAAAAAATCCAATTGACTTTAAATTTGGTGTACTGTGACATTCAATATATTTGTAAACATGAGCTGTTGCTGCGGCATCAAGTAGTCTGCGGGATAGCCAACTCCTTAGCAACTTATAGCAGATATAGTGTGTTTGGGCTCATAAAGATGGTCTCAACGAGTAGGTGATAGATAGTTCATTATCAAGGCCCCATAATGGAGACTAAAGTAATTTAAAAAGTTTGAAATAAAAATTAAATTAAAATTTAAATAACCCCTGACACAAAAAATCTCTAAAAAGTAAAATAATAATGGTGTCTTTGACGTTTAAGTACCTAGTAATATTTTGACCCAAGCGTCCTCACGTCGGGGGACCGAACTCCGGACCAGGGAGATGAAAATACTTCTTTAGCGGCCCTGACGCGGCGACGGTTGGGTCAAAATATTACTAGGTACTTAAACGACAAAGACACCATTATTATTTTACTTTTTAGAGATTTTTTGTGTCGGGGGATATTTAAATTTTAATTTAATTTTTGTATTAGTTATGTCTGCATTCTCAGCTTTAGGAAAACAATGAGGCTGAATCCCACGCACTGCGTCTAACTAAAAATTTGATTGGATTTTGGATTGATTACCTTATTAGTATAGTACTAGTGTATTTCAGTTGTGAAATTTTTTGGAGTTTAATTCAATGATGACGCAATTTATGCTAGTTTTTGTATTCATAAATAACACGTTGTATTATAGCAATATATTTGAACATTAATTTGATTTCCATAAGAGCATGACAGATGAAAAAAACAACCCAGAGCATCAGTAGTTATTCTATTCCCGATTACCATAACAACTTAAAACGTAGATTTAAACATGATACCAGAAAAGTGTCCACGCCAACATGCAGTAATCCAACCTTTCTGTCTATACCTTCTTCCCTCTAAATAGAGTATTAAAAATGCTGTTCTGTCCGCTTGCATCAAAGCGCTGAGCTTCTATGGTGTATCGCTTTGTTTATCTACAGCACTAATCAAAAGATCCACTTTGTGAATTTGCATGGTTCATATGTAGAGCCGATGAATGGAACGAATAAGTCAATTTTAAATCCCTATAATAATATATTTATTTTTAATTGGGAAGTCACTGAGGTCGTTAAGAAAATATATCAATATTTACACTCAATTAATGTTTTAATTTACTTTCGGCAGCGACTACACGGTAGGCAATTCGCGTTATAGTACAATATTACGCATCGAGTTATAAAAAAAGATACAATACTTGGAATAACAACCACCGACTTTAGAAATAATAATTGGTTATCTTTGGCTACATAAATACCTCTGTAATATTCCATGACTTGCCGATCTTTTATAACCTAGTGTGTAATACCACAGAATACTGTATAGTTCTACGGTAATACTTACTGCCGGGTAAGAACAGGTCAATTGAAAGTTGATATGGATAAAAGACTTGTGCCATCGACTGTCGCTACAATCATAGCGCCTTACAAATCTACTATAGTACTATACATATATAAATGAATCCACATTAAACAATAATCATTTTACACTAAGCATATAATTCTGCACAGCTCCCCAACCCTTAAATCGTTGTAATTCATGGCCAAAACATGTCGACATTGATCCGGGACGAGATATCCTTACCTCCATTACAAGTGCCCCGAGAACAATATAAGCCTCTCTTCGGGCCTCTGATGACGGTAAGAGAGGCTTAGCGTCTCGAAATGGGAAGGGCGAGCCTATTTTGTTTAATGAATCGTTAATACAGCTTTAATGCTATGTAACATAAAGGAAAAATAGGGAAATTAGTACGGTACGCCTCTCGCTCGGTACGTTGTAAATTGGTTGTATTTTTCAGTTGAGAGTGATGAAATATTTTTTTGATTTCACTGGGACTGACTGCAAGTACTTTAAGTACAGATTGTTATACAAATCAACTAAAGACGTCGCGATCCTCATTTCTCTTCAGACTTTTGCAACCTAACTGATTTTTTTTTGTATGGCCGTCTTCGGCGCATTAGGGACGGCTGCGGGCTTCCTCCGACTCACGTCTAAGTTGTCGTCCGCAACCGCCCCTGCGCGTACCGTTGTTGCGGTCCTTCTCATGTTGTTGCGGGGGCTCAGAAGCCCCCGTACACCGAGGGACGCCCTTGGCGTCCGAGGCAGCGTGAGACACGCTACCGTCCATCACGAACCTAACTGAATGCGCAGCGGTTTACGTCGAACACGACTGGCGTAACAAATCTTTATTACCTGTTTACATCAAATCAGATACAAAACTTATACCGTACCATTATACCAGGTGTTATTTTAAAGTCATGGCAGTTACGTAAAAGCAAAACTTTTCTAACATTTTTATAAAAGTTATTTTTATCTGAACCCTAGTTCTACGAATCAACTTTCGTAGATTCTAAATTGTTCGTCAATTTAAAAATTCTACTATATTCTGTTGCATTTTTTCCTGAAACAAAATTTGCACTGTTCAATTTTAGAAGACAAAGAAGCCTACACTTCAATCTTGGACATGGTCATTACAAAAATTAAATAGTACAGTAAGAAGAGACATGTTTACTACAATATCATCCGGTCATCCTTCACCCCTTTGTGCAGGAACACGGCCCAACCGCCTGCCAGTTGTTCCATTACGTGTAGAACCACCAGTGCCTCATTAAAACTTGGCGACGCTCCAACATAGCAGACGTTGTAAGTCAAACCGCAGGCTAAGCACAATTCCACTCATTACTTTAGTCCAAATCAATTTTCTGAATAGTTCCCACTGGATTAAGGTTGGTTAACTGCTCTGGGATGTTCTTATTGAATATTATATGTCTAAAATTAATTACAATTGATATTGAAGTTGTGGTACCAGAATTTTGGATGCAGGTTTGAATATCAGATTTACACTGGCTATTAAATTTGAGTGAATGCTGAGTGGTAAAATCTTATGTTTTTATTATTCAAACGATACTAAGGTTAAGTTTAGCCTATGGTTTTAATGTTAATGCAGTAAAAATACTACGATAGGTTAAAATAAAACCTTTAATTTAATTAAAATATGTAATTGATGGGTATAATGAGCCGTAACGACTAATATTTCCGGATGACAGGCGCGGTGGTGTGTGATGTAGCGCGATATTAACCGAAGTAATTACTTATGAGTCAGTATCCACTACTACTGGTTACGGGCAGTCTTTTAGATACCTAGTGAAACTTCCCTTTCTCCTGATTAAGCTGTATAACAAACAGAACTTATTAGTAAAATATTTAATAGATTTAAATAAATACTGCCTGTCTGCCTCGGTGGCGTAGTTTTACTATGGTACGTCTGCAATGCCGAGGTCTCGGGTTCGAGCAAAGCGTTTGATTTTGTCTCACATGACATATTACTAAGTAAATTATACAACTACGGACTTAGAGGAAAAATACTAGATTGGCTTTATAGTTATTTAAAGGGCCGGAAACAATGTGTAGAAATTACCAAGCTGACAAATAAACATATTACAAAATACAGATCACAGTATAAACAAATTCAATATGGAGTTCCACAGGGTAGTGTATTGGGACCTCTATTATTTTTGTTATATATTAATGATCTCCCAAATGCAACGCAACATGACTGCATTTTATTCGCTGATGACACTACAGTCATAATAAAAGGTAAAGATAAAAATGACATTGAAGGAAGAGTAAATGTAGCTCTTGAAAATATTATAACATGGCTTAGAAGTAACAACTTAAACATAAATATGGACAAAACAAAAATTATACAATTTAAAAATTACAACAGTAAAACAATTGACATTAATATTCAATTTGAAAATAAAAAGATAGAACAAACAAATGAAGCAATATTTTTGGGATTAAATATCGATAATCATCTAAATTGGAAATCACACATTGAACGGCTATGCAGCAAACTAAATAGATTTGTATTTGCATTGCGTAGATTAAGAAACATTGTCTCGATAGATGCTGCTCTATTGTCATATCATGGATATGTCGTTTCCTCACTGAGATATGGCCTTCCTCTGTGGGGAAACTCGGTAGATATCCAAAAAGCATTTATAGTACATAAAAAATGTGTAAGGGCTCTTTGTAATACTTATGATACTATGGAAAGTTGTAAACCTATGTTTAAAGAATTAAAAACATTACCCCTTCCGTGCCTATACATATATGAAACATCACTTATGGTAAAAAAGCACCCATCCCTATTTCCCACAATGGCAGATATGGGTTGCAAAAGCGAAAGACTGAAAAACCGACTATATGTACCTCTACAAAGGCGCAATGTTTTTATAAAAAATGCATACTGTATGGCAATCAAAATTTGCAATAATTTACCTGAGGAATTAAAACAAAGTACATTAAATGAATTTAAAAATAGATTAACTCAACTGCTTATTAACAAACTATATTACAATATAAATGACTTTTTAAATGACAAAAATATTAATAAGATTTGAAATGACATACCTATTATTGTGAATTTTAATTATAATGTATATTAATGACTAACATTTTAATTATTACCTATAGATACTTATTACTATCATATTAAATAATAATAAAACTTAACAAAAACTATCTTAAATATTTGCACGTCAAAAATGACAGATTGTGAGACACTGAATATGAAATATTGTAATTATATTACTTATGCTAACATCTTTATGTACCTAACCACAATCATGCAAATAAATTTTTCATTTCATTTCATTTCGATCCACGGGTCGGGCAAATTGATATTGAGTTTTTCTATTCAGTATCAGCTCGGAGTCTGGAATTTGTGCCCGATATGGCGATAGGCTCGCCCCCTATCACATCATGGGACTGAATAATGGCGAAAAGTGTGTGCACTAGTTGCGCCTCTGTCTACCCCTTCGGGGATAAAAGGCGTGAGTGTATAATATGTATGTACTACAAAAATGTAAAAACATTTTGACTAAGAATAGTAAATCTTGGAATGGAAATGTAAATGGCTTTTACATTTCCATTCATTATATTGTTCTTATACAAGTCAATTAAGTACCATATTTGAGATCGGAACTGTACAGAGAGGCTACTGCGAAAAACGATATCCGAAACGTCGGTCCGAAACGAAGATACGATGAACTTCGGATTTAGCCTTACTACCAAATTACTTCGGATCCGTCACCGTTGAACGAAGGTTTCACGCAGTTTGCGACGCTTCCGACTTCGCTCAACACTTTCGTCACGCAACAACTCTTCATAAAGAAGGATCCGTAACACTTCGTAGTAAGAAAACGTGCGATCCGTCACCCGAAACTACGGATTTCGTTTTTCGCCGTAGCCTCTCTTCATCTCTACGCACCGGTAGGTCACCACACTAGGCTCGATGTCGCATCAAATATAGAGTTGACAGCGTTTCAACGTTAATTTTGGCTGCTTGTTTGTCGGCTTGTTGGCGAACGACTGTTTGTCGACGCCGAGCCTCAATTGACGGTCAGCTCAGATTTTATTTGGGTCACGTTAATTTCCGTCAGAACCCTATTATTACTTTATAATTAGATTGCCTTTTGTTTACCTGTTTCGTATTATGATTAGATTTGTATGCACGTGAGGATGCATTGTGTATCATAAATACATAAGCGACAATATGACCAGTAATTACATCCACAATAAATGTCAAACGCAACATACCGGCAGTTGTTCATTACTGTGGTTTATTGAGTATAAGAAATAAATAGACATAAATTATTCAAACAGTTTTTGAAAAAATCAAGTTGTTATAGGATTTAGGATCTAGGAACTCTCGACAGAGGGGCTAGCACTTTGTCGAGATTGCCATAATTTACGTAAGGCCTTAAATGATTTCATAAATGATCAACCTAATTACATATTAGTCTTTGACCCTTAAATGTACGTTATAACTTATACGATCAATATCAAACGAACCAAAATGGACTGGATATTAAAAGCATGTTTTGAGGCGACAAATCGCCCACACAGCACTCACTCGTTCATTAAGCGATACAACGAGCAAGATATCTGAGCGCGCGATTATTTGTCAATATCAAATGTCAACCGATTGTTGGGTTGTGTTTAGTTGCAATCTCGCTTTATTTCACACGTCAGATACGCGGATATTATATCCAAATTGGATTTTATCGTATGCAATTTGTCTCGTGTCATTCGGATATTTGGTTTGCTAGTTGCGTTCTGTTTTCAACGATGCTGGCATAGTTCTGGCGACTGTCATGTAATGAAAGGCTTACTTATTTAGTTGCACGGTACAATATATCGTGTAGGTCAGATTAATTAATATGTTAGGTGATGCCACCTCTGTGGATAGGTATTGCCACTCCCACGATGACTTGATCATACTCTTACGGATGACCTGTGATGATGAAAGTTGTGCTATAGACCGTTTTGTCTTCGCTGTGAATGGGTCAGCTTAATATTGAATCATAATAAAAAAAAATTGTCTCTAATTATTTTATAAAATTGCATTGCTAGTTACAATTTAATTTTTAAAAGGGCTAGTAAACAATTACTACCAAGTGAAACCTTAATGAACCATATGTTTAAATAAAATTAGTATTTTCCGCAATATCTCTGGTTTAATAGGTGATTAATGCTAAATGATTATGCTGCTCGATAGAGACAGGCATATCAATGCCCAAAAGAGAGATGAAACAGAGCATGCCACCACGCGGCGGTTGGAAAAATTGGATCATTAAATTTAATCAGTCACTGCTTTTACTTTAATGTTAGATAATTAATTTGCCACGTTTTATTCTCATTATTTTCGAGTCTGCTCCATTTTTATTGTTATTTTCTAGAAGTAAATTATGTTATGAATTAATTCTGTAAATGAAATTTGAAAATGGAAATAGATTTTCCATAGTATATCTGCTGGAAACGCACGCAAGCCATGAAATTTTTAGGTCCTGTTTTCGATTGTTAATTAGCGAGTGGGATTTTTTATCAAATAACCACGTGATTGACTTATAGTAGGTTCGACTTTGCGTCCGATTTAGCGATCATAATATCAAGGTACGGAAATAAGTTCAAAAATATCGCATTTACGCAAATAAAGAAAGGTTACTCAAAACGTCGGCTATATAATTCAAGTGGATGTCAAGAGACCTATTTCATAAACATTATTTAATCAATATAATTTACGCTCTACTCAAAGATAGTAGATAGTAGTCTCTCAGATAGTAGTCATTATGTCATACCAAAAAAATATCACAAAGCAGACTCTATCAAAGCACACTTATCGCAAAGTATGGCAGAGCCCGGCCCACCTTTGTGCCTCATTGGCCCTTTGTGTTCTGTCCCAGTTGCTAGCAGTGGGACACGGACCTGTTTGTTCGGTTGTTGAGTGTGGGGTTGAGTTGTGCATTGTCGCTTTGTAAACGCGAATGATTAAAAATTGCTGATGGATTGTGTGGGGTATACTGAAGGATTGTGTGTTGGAAATTGGGATATTAGTAATCGATGTGCGAATGATTGACTTGACGTCATAATAAGATGCTCTGTGGATATGAGAAACTATCACGCAGTATACATTTTCCATGTAAATAAACGTCCCGGTGCACACACGCATTAGTCTGCAAAATTTCCCGTTTATGGGTCAAGAATTATATTGCAATACTAGGTGTCGCTCGCGACTTCGCCCGCGTGAAAAGACTCCTGCTACAGAAGCCGCTTAAACACTACGACGCCAGCGCTATCGACCTAAAGCAGTATTTTCTACCTGTGGATCGCGACCCCTGGGGGGTCGCAGGTGGTCATGAAAAGTACTTCAGTATAAAAAATAGCAATAAGTTTGAAAAATATTGGACATTTATATATTTAACCAAATTCTAATTGTAAAATTTTGTGTGGATTGAATATTTTTATCATAATAAAATATATGAAAAATAGCTAAGGGAGGGGGCGGGGATCGCGGAATATTTATTAATACTAGAGGGGTCGTGTCATGAAGGTTGAAAAACACTGACCTAAAGAATCAGATTAATAATATCAATTATTTCCCACGCGAGCAAATTACCAGAATAAAAGGATCCTATATGTTAATCTAGGGCATGATCTACCCGTGTGCCAAATTTCAACCAAATCCGTTCAGTTTTTTCTGCGTTTACTTTTTACAAATAAACATACATCCAAACATTTTACACGCTTTCTAATTTATAATATTACTTAAATAATATTAGTAAGAAGTAAGATGAGTTTAACTACGTGAGTTTTAACAATAATAAGTTTGATAAAAGTCCCCATTTACATTTTCCTGGAATAAAAACTAGCTCACGTGTTAATGCCGGACATGATCTATCCGTGTGCCAAATTTAATCGAAATCCGATCAGCAGTTAGAAGCAGTCCGAAGAGTAACAAACATCCACACATCCATACTTACAAACTTTCACCTTTATAATATTGGTAAGATTGTAAATTTAATAAAAAAATATTTATTGATGGAAGGCTTAAAATTCCGTCGTCGGTAGATGTCGCTTGAATTTGGGACTCGGGAGCAAATATCTTCGCTCGCATGTGCAGAATGTTAATGTTAGGATGGAATGCTGGTCGCTCGGTTATGATCGCTCATAGAATGTAGACTAGGATTCAAAAATTATAGCTTAGCTCGTCAAATATACAATCTATTAATAGCAAGCGATTATACCGAATGTATAATTTACCCGATAAGATGGCGTCCATTATTTCCTGATGTTATGTGCGTAATATCCAAAACCGTTGAACTGATTTCGGAAATCATTTCAGTTACAGAGAGCTAGGTTTTTTTCGAATGTTATGGACTATATTATAGCCCCTAAACGTATACAGAGCCCCAAGTGGTACTGGTGGTGGGGCTCTCATATGTAAGAGTCCATCTGGGTGCGTACCACCGCAATGTTTACTTCTACCGCCAAGCAGTAGTGTGCATGCACTGTTGTGTTTCGGTTTGAAGAACATTGTAGCCAGTGTAACTACTGGACATTATGGGACTTAACAACTTATATCTCAGGATGAAAAGCGCAGTGAAATGCCACACAGTACTTTGTAGCTCAAAGTGCTGGATGATGTTGCTACTGTTTATGGGTGGTCGTATCGCTTACCGTCAGGCGAACGGAATGCTAGTCTTATCTTTCAATGTATAAAACGAAAGTAAAATCTAGTTTGAAACTTGTAATCAAACAAAACTCTTCCCTTAACTAAATTGCGACTCTACATCAATCATAATAAAGTTCCCTCGGCGTCTTTGATCCCGTTTTTAATAACTTAATTGCCAATGTCATTACAAGTTTTACTGCTAATTGAAATTGTGACTTCACAATACCCAGGGGATAATTTAAGAAATGTTTTAAGCAGAAGCTAAGAGGAAAAGAGCAAAGTGGTTTGAATAACCAAATTGAATATTTGGAAAGTGGCCACGCTGGAGACATATGTCTACAGCATATTTTGTAGCACGGAAACAAAGTATTGTTTCAAAGAAAACGACGCAATAGCTTGCACTTATTGTATGATAGTATTGTGATAAAGCCCAAATACTCCCCCACCTTTCCCTAATTACAATTCCTTGGCTTTAATGCCAGCTGGACTTAATGATTCATTTGGGATGCTAGATATTATGTGCTGTGCAGATGATCTTTTGCAAGCGTATAGTAAAAAACGAAAACTTTTGAGGTATTTGTATCTTGAATATTAGCATATATTACTCTTGTAATAAGAATCTTAATTGTCATCGAGTGTTACCCCGAAAGATTATTATACCTCATGTGTGGCAGAATGATTTACGGAAAACAAGTTCGTTAAACCTCCAATGTTCGCAAAAATTCCCAAACTCCTTTATCCGAAGAAAAACGTTGTTCACACATCAACAAGCCGTCATCACCAAATTAATCATCAATCATTTTGAAGCGTCGCGACAAGCGACAGCCTCGCGCGACGTCGCTCCGTTGTCGCCGACAAAACGGGCCGACGCCGCAACAAAACCCGTCAACGGCTCTTGTTGGAATACAATTAATAATGTCGCGACGGGCGGTCCAAACGACCCTTATCTTACAAGCAGATTTAGGCCTTATGTGTGCGGCTTAGAGGGTGTATTTGCGTGTACTTTGACAAAGTAAAGTGTTAAGTTACTAAAGATTAATTATATAACTCGTCGTATCGACTAATTACTGTTATTTTAATAAAAAATAATTTTGTGAAGCGTTTCGTGTCGCGTACGGGTTAACGAGCGACAATAAAGCTATGAATATGAATTTTGCAGTGAAATGATTATTGTGTTATTAAATGTAGTAAAGGGTTTTAACAGTTTATATTTTCATTTGTATGCGTTTAAAAGAGGGTTGGGAGCAATATGGCGGTAATAATTATAGTAATTTGAATATGAAAAGATTTATATTCTTCCTCGGTGGCGTAGTTGTATTACGGACGACTGCAATGCTGGGATCTCGGGTTCGATCCCCGGGTCGGGCAAAGTGATATTGGATTTTTCTATTTACTATCAGTCCGGAGTCTGGAATTTTTGCCCGATATAATTTGCGCCCAATGGAAATAAATAAAAATGCGACAATGGGCGCCCGCTTCAAAACTGTGATTTGGTATTCCGCGAGTGTTTTACCTAAACGAGCGCTTGTTTTGCATCGGTTTAAATTGTGTTTAAAACATTTAGGTTGTATGGTATTTAAGAAGTCTGAAATTTGTGCCCGATGTGGCGATAGACTCGGTGACGAGTCTTACTCAATCACATCATGGGACGGAATACGCATGGCGAAAAGTGGGTGCACTAGTTGCGCCTCTGCCTACCCCTTCGGGAATAAAAGGCGTGAATATGTGTATGCGTATATTTTATGCTCATGAAATAGATTTTTTTGTGAGATTGTTGGTTGTATAAATTATAAGGCCCCATTATTTTAGATAAAAGTGTTGAAATTACATTTATTGCGGATTCAAAGACTATCAGCACATCAGTGAGTCTAAGTGCACGTTTCTGCCTTAGGAAAAATTGCTTATATCTGCGTAGCATAATATCTATTGTGGGTCTATGAAAGTACAGGCATTTTTATACTGCAAAATATGTCTAATTTTTTGTTGAAAGGAAAAGTCCAAAAACGGGCCTTAAATTTTAACCAAGACACACACACACACATACACTCACGCCTTTTATCCCCGAAGGGGTAGGCAGAGGCGCAACTAGTGCACCCACTTTTCGCCAGTATTCCGTTCCATGATGTGATAGGGGGCGAGCCTATCGCCATATCGGGCATAAATTCCAGACTCCGAGCTGATACTGAATAGAAAAACTCAATATCACTTTGCCCGACCCGGGGATCAAACCCGAGACCTCAGCATTGCAGTCGTACCATAATACAACTACGCCACCGAGGAAGAATATAAGACATTTGACCAAGACAGTTTACATATATTTGAATAGAACTCCTAAAAACTATCCTTTTACAATAAATAGTTTTATTTTAAAGTCCTCCGATTTTGAGATTTATGTAATTTTATTTTGCTTATAAACTGCACTTTATATGAAAGTTTTAAAAAGTTAGTCATGAAATGGATAGGTCTAAAAATATTTTTTTTATAGATCCAAGATCTATATTTTGCTTCTTTAATATCCCTAAACTTTGAGCCCGGTTAGATTTTGAGTCCCAGCATTCATACAAAAAGCGAACCGAATCGATCTTACATTTCATTTATTCAACACGTGTCCACTTACCTTCATACATGACAAAACTATTGTAATTGTTAAAAAAAAACATCCCGAAAGCACAAAGTACGATGTCAGACAATAGACAGAGAGCGCAGACAGCGCGGACAAAGGCTCAGTTCGCGACTTGCCACCTCTTGTAGCAACGATTATGTTTTTATTCGTATAGCAAACTTTGAACAATGGCCCGTTTCTTTTGTTATTCTATTTTTATTACAAAGCAATGTTATAATTAAGCATCCTGTCGACATGCTTGCATTATGAACAGAGTGAGTGATACGAGAATCATTATTACGTTTAAATTTGTTTTACTTTTATTGGCTTACAATGGGGAAGGGTAAATTAAAGGTTAATAAAGTGGAATACTAAACACAATGCCAAAATAAAATAATATGTATATGCTAGGTATCTTTGCTTAATTTTAATTCTAAAGTGTTTTGTGCAGTTATTAAATACTAGCTTTTGCCCGCGGCTCCGCCCCCATTAAAAAGCTTTTCCGGGATAAAAGTCCCGGTATTTCCCCGGGATAAAAAGTAGCCTATGTGTTAATTCAAGACATGATCTACCCGTGTGCCAAATTTCATCGTAATCCGTTCAGTAGTTTTTGCGTGAAAGAGGAACAAACATCCATACATCCATGCATTCTTACAAACTTTCGCCTTTATAATATTAGTAGGATTGGCAGTGTATAAGAAATGGTCAATGTTATGACTTAAGCAAGTGTTACACCAACATACATACTTTGATAGATATTAATAATATAAAAGTAAAACTGTAACGACTAGAAGCTATCCCCAGTAAATAAATACTTTACAACTAAAATATTGTAAAGAACATTCGAGAGATAGAGAGAGTCTATGAGCCACAATTTATCACGAACATTTGCGATTGCGTCGTGCAAGTAAATTGCTCTCATCTATTGTCTACGTGGTGAAGGTGTACCTCAAGGGTAAAGGTTCAAGCCGATTTGATCAAACGGAGTCTCTTTTTTCGAAACTTCCATCAATGCAATAAAGGGTTATATTATATAGTTGTAAAAGTAATTGCTAATTATACTCTTGGTGTGACTGTCATATTTTTATTTACTTTATAGTAAGATTCGTAGCCCGATTATTTAGGTATAGTTGCATTTCTATCGCTATTCTATATGAAAGCATTGTTGTGGTTCGGTTTGAGGGACATTGTAACATCGTAAATCGTAATGAAATGTTTTGGCTGGTGTCAATACTGTTTATCATTAGCCATGAATCGATAGCTAAAATAGAAGTAATTAACCTAAGTACTCATCAATACTAAAAAAATACTAATATTAATCACCGCCACCACGAATACGTTATGTGTATTAAATTTAGCACAAATAAACTGACTATGGAACACGCAGAGCAGGTCATTATAAAAATTGTAGAGGTAAACCTAGCTCCTTAAATTCCCACCGAAATGGAACGCATACGTGTTTATTCCCGGCTGCAGCGGGAAATAGGTCCCACTTGGGGTTAGCACGATGCACTGGACCATTTTTTCTTTTCATTCCGAGCTAGGACAAAACTCGTAACGTAATCCCCTTTAATAATTCCACTTTTGTTTGTATTGCGTTGTATAAACGGTTGTCCTTTAATTCTGTCGATTATGAAATTCCTGTTATTAACGCCTTTTTTAAGGTGAGGATACAATCTTGGCTTCCGTCTAAATGAATGAAATCCTCCTAGCCAGTTTCGGCCACGGCGGCCAATCTCAACGGAGATCAGCCAGGTACGCAGGAGATATTATAGTGCACAAGTGTGTGCGCAATACACAGGTGCACTCGCTATTCCTTGACTCTCATAGTCCGGTGAGACGGCAATCCGACATGACCGGAGAGAGATCAGGCGCAGGACCAACTGCTTTACGTGCTTTCCGAGGCACGGGGGTATCACACCGCCAACTTCCTGACTCCGAGCTGCGACTGAGTAAATTTTAAGATGGAAAAACCCAGTCACAATTTTTTTGGCTCGACCCGGGATTCGAACCCAGGACCTCAGCGCGCAAATCGTACTCGTAATGCGTACGCAATACCACTACGCCACCGAGGCAGTAGGCTTCCGTCTACTAGTTATGTTTATCACTTATTACGTTGGTTCCCTTTTTACATAACGTCAAGGGAACGACTAGATTTTAAGTAAAGAAATAGTTTATGAAGAATAAGATAAACACATTTTTATCTCAAGAAACCCACTGCTCCTGAGGCAGAAAATCTTTACTTTGTTTTTGTGACTTCCTTACGTTCATATGCAGCTTTTTCAGTGCGTGCTGCAAATTACGCATACCCTCAAAGAAACCGAGAAACGGAGAATTCTCAGGTATCGAACAATAAATTAATAAACAAAACATACGTAACTTTGAAAAATCCGAGTTGTGTGTTTTGGTTTTGAACCCGTTCCATTCTCAACTATGCTGTCGTGCACTGGAATAAACGTATGAAATAAAAAAAAAACAATGAGTAAATTTAAAATTTGTAAAATCTAAGACACGTGTTTACGTAGTTATTAGTTTTAACTGAGCATTACATTCAAGATTTTATATTAAAAGTTTGTAAATAGTACAAAATCCAGCATTTCAACATGAATACAAATAAAAATCTCAATATCGTCCATTGGGAACACCCATTTGATCCGACGAATTTGAAAAGTTAATTGTCATTCAAGCGCCCAATCGCAAATGACAGGCACAATTTGGTCGCGTCATAAACCCTGTGGTGCTAGTGTCGCTCGGTGACAGCAGACGAGTGCGGATGGCCGATCCGACCCCCACTGACGCCGCAGTTTTGTTTAACAGGAAATTTGGCCGTGAGATGAATTCATAGAATTCCAATTCTGTTCGGTTATGGTTTCATTTCGGAATTACTGTTATATCATGTATATTGGAATGAGATTTCATAATAGACATATTGTTGAAGTACGGTACAATGGAAAAATATAGAAATAACGTGAAAAATACATTCTAAGTAGGTCCTATTTCGTTTATTATTTGGCATAATTTGAGTAACACAAATTTTATAAAACTTTAATTCTATAATAGTTACCATGTTTAAGTCATAGAAATGCTAATAAGTTAGGCCGATATTCAGTTTTCAATTAAATCAGACGATATTGGAACATTATATTGTAACGCTATGTTGGTTATTCTAAATAATAATAATTTGCCAATTACGGACTTTAATAAACTAAATAAGCAAAGTTTGTTAATATAACAATTCATTTAATTATCAAGCACTCTATAAAATACTCATAACGGGCCTCGCACTCTAACTAATCATTCTAACAACACTCTAAAACTCTCACTTCGTTAGATCAGTTGTTCTCACTTTTATTAAGGAAAATGCTGTTTATCAATTGGCTTCATAAACAAAACGACTATAAATTAAAATTTTATGATGGTGTTAAAAATACCCTCTTGTTTATTATTCGATAATTTTACGACCTTTTGTCTTCATAGACATAAGGATCGGCTTTAAATTTGAAAGGATTTTTCTTGACATCTTTTCAAAGTTTTAAAATATGAAGTTTCATATACATATACACTCACGCCTGTTATCCCCGAAGGGGTAGGCAGAGGCGCAACTAGTGCACCCACTTTTCGCCGTTATTCCGTCCCATGATGTGATAGGGGGCGAGCCTATCGCCATATCGGGCACAAATTCCAGACTCCGGGCTGATACTGAATAGAAAAACTCAATATCACTTTGCCCAACCCGGGGATCGAACCCGAGACCTCAGCTTTGCATTCGTACTGTAGTACAACTACACCACCGAGGCAGTCAAGCATGAAGTTTCAAAGTTTTAAAATATGAAGTGACAAGACAATCCGCGCGGTGTCAGGCGAGGCTAGGGGTCGGTGCGACCGCCGGGCGACGCTGGCGGTTCGGGCCATGCTTGACGCGGACATCATTTTAATGTCTGCTCGTGCATCGATTGACGTTCTAGTTTTCTGGCACGAGTGGCAATTAGATTACTCAGCTTTTAGTTTTTACGGGTTAAATATGACTGCATTGAATGTTGTTTATTTTCTGCGAAGTGTTAAGGGCCGTAAGAGTGTAAACCGCTTGTACCGACTTCATTTTTATAACTATTATGTAAAAAATGCATTTTAATTTGTGACGAATAAAAGAGTTAATTATTTTGATACTAATTAATTTACCTTATTTTAAAATAAACATAATTGTAACAAACTTAACCTAGTCATTAAAAATGAGAATTTTATTTTCTTTGGTATCAAGTGCGTGTAAATAATTGAGGTGAAAAGGATCTTTCGGTATGCAGTTTAAAATATAAAACTAGAAAAACAGAGTTCAAGCACTCCAAGCGGTTGTTAACGTATATTAAACCGTATTTTCTGTTGCACAGAGGATGCTTTACAGCGAAACTGTGACAGCTATAACTCGTCCTATCTACGATATTTTTATTTGGAATGGGTAGTGTGAGTGTTTGATTTATCGATAATTGGGAATGTAATAATATCTCGATGGCCTCTTGATTTTGTACACGAGGTTACTGACACGTGGGATGTGAACTCGGATGTGGTCTTGGTTGATACTTAGAAGTCTCGATAATCATCGCCAGAGGCTGTCAATTGGGTTTTGGGTCAAAAGCCAGAAAGCAGTTGGGCAGAAAGCAGTACTGCTGGACAAAGCACGTATTTTAATGAGATTCCTCACTTTAAATCCCTGACTACCTTTGACTTGTATCACGAGTCTCACCATCGGTTGGTGATTATATATTTTTATATAGATTGATGTTTTATTTTTTAGTATAACATACAAAAATGTGAAAGGAAGCATTCAATATAAAGATAATGATAAATCTAGATTACCCGTAGAATCAAAATATCAAGTTAAAAATTAAAATCATTCTATTTTCTTTAATAAGCTTTATTAGATTAAATAAAGCGACACCATAAAACAACCCGAAAATCAAACTGAAGACATTGACTATGGTGCCTTACCTAAAGCGTAATAATAGTGTAATAAGACCTTTTACTTGACCACGGATGAACCAACATGGGTTGAGCCCAATTAGGCTGCCAAAAAGCCACACGATTTTGTATACTTATACATACCTACATAGCATCACACTTTTCTCCTTTTTCAGGAGTAGGCAGAAGTGTATCACACCCACATGTCGCCAGCTATGTTAGATCCCGTGTAATACGGGGCGGCCCTTTTGCCATTTATCGGGCTTATTCCAGACTCCGGACTGATACTGGGTAGAAAAACCC
Organism: Lapara coniferarum; assembly: GCA_949316025.1. Classification (NCBI taxonomy): domain Eukaryota; kingdom Metazoa; phylum Arthropoda; class Insecta; order Lepidoptera; family Sphingidae; genus Lapara; species Lapara coniferarum. Next base: position 18,415,855 of record OX438934.1, on the reverse strand, counting down.
AATACCACTTTGCTCGACTCGGGAATCGAACCCAATACTTCGGCACTGCAGTACGCCACCGAGGTAGTCAAGATACTTAAATAATATTATTTTTGTAATCACTGGAACAGTTATAGTAAAAGGGAAGCCGGTGGGAATCTTAACATAAGGACCACACGGCACTGCCCTTTAATGCTAAAGATCAAATTCGACACTGTAAAGACTTATCGATGTCATCCCCTCTCTAAAGCAGTCAGTTCGGTCGCTTCGGAACGCTAATAATGGGTTCGGCAACCCCTTGCCAGCCAGCGCGAGTTTTTTCAAAAAATGAAAAACCCGACGCCGTACCGAAGGTATTTTTTTCAGAAATAGCTGAAATACGTCAAAGGTAATTTAGTGCTATTCGATTTGAAAATAAGATGAACGGTATTACACGTCCGTTAAATCTTGTTTGTTCACAACAATCATTATTGAGAAAACCTTTCTGTAGCTATAGATCTTTTGACTCCCCCGGTAGCTTAGTTGTACGGCACGATTACAATGCTGGAGCCTCGGGTTTTCCGGTCGGGCGAAGCGATATTGGGTTTTTCTATTCAGAATCAGCTAGGAGCCTGAAATTTATGCTTCATATGGCGATAGGCTCGCCCCCTATGTATACTTAAGAAACAACATTATTAAGCGCTTTAAAGTCGACAAACATGTTTAGCAAAGCTATATCATAAGTTTAGTATTGTTCAATATTTGCCTTATTGATTACTAGGTTTTGCATGCGTCTCCGCCCGCGTGAAAAAGTTTTTCCAGTATAAAAGTCCCGCTTTATATTTTCCCGGGATATACAGTGGCTTGTGTCCGTTCTCAGGCTCTTAGCTATCTGTGTACCAAATTTCATTTAAATAGGTTCAGTAGTTATAGCGTGAAAGTGCGATAGACAGACAGACAGATATACTTAATATAATAATACTACATTTATAATATTATTAAGGGAGACGTGACATTCAAGTTAAATTAGCATTTAAGTTTAAATACAACGTTGTAAATATTACGCATCAAATATCGCCTTTGGTACTTTGGACATATTATTCTAATAACGAGTTTATCAAGCCTATCTATGCAATTTTTTTTTGTAATTTGCCACAATGAGACAAAATGCAGTAACAATACCGATGGGGATATAGTTGTAGTAAACCAGTGCTGTTATAAATAAAGCATGGAGACATTTTAATTCAAGTAAAACATAATTTAGGTTTTATAAAATATATTTGAATAGAGCAAACATTACATTGGTGACATCAGTCAGAGACCGATAAGACATAGAGATGGAGTTAGGGTATAATGATGCAACGCTGACCGATGAGTTTTCTAAGGGAGGCTGGTGCTTGCGTTTATTCCAACAACTAGGAACACATTGCGAGCAATGGTCTACTTTGAAAGCATTGCACATATTCTAAATAGAGTCACGAAAAACGATCGGATAAACGGTAGAGTCTGTTCTGGAATGTTCGCACTAAAGCGTTTATTGCTAGAAATAACTATTACATTACAGTATGCATACATCAGGTCATTCTGCGCGCAGAGTGCGATTTACACTGGTATTATGTTGTTTGGAATAAAGTAAACTGCTGATGGTGTTTGTATTTGTATTTTTATTGAATAACTGGACCAGCGTATTGCCTCGGTGGCCTAGTTGTATTACGGTATGACTGCTGAGGTCTTGGGTTCGATTCCCGGCTCGGAAAAAGTGATAATGGATTTTAAATTAAGTGTCATCCTGGAGTCTGGAAGTGCCCGATATGGCGATAGGCTCACCCCCTATCACATCATGGGACGGAATACGCACGGCGAAAAGGGGGTACACTAGTTCCGCCTCTGCCTACCCATTCGGGAATAAAAGGCGTGAGCGTGTGTGTGTACCAGCAATACTTGGTGGGAAGCACTATGCCTAGCATAGAGCAGCTTAACAATACCCAGAACTTCCAATCAAGAGGTTAGTGCCTACTACCTCGTACTGCGTTCAGTTAGTCACCAGACATTAGATTTTAAATCTCATGTTACCCAGTAATTACTCTATTATCTCTTACTTAAATTTGTTGTCTAATGAAACAGAAGGGGCTTAAACTCTATTTTAAAGTTAAACTACGGCATTTTATAAAAATATATCATTTATTGCCGGCTAGCCGTCAACAACAAACAAAGAATACTCCTTTTACTCTTATGTTCGAAAACAAAAACATTTAACATTCTAAATTCAAAAGCTCCATCCCACTAGCATTCGCCTAGCTGCAAGAAGGTTTAGCTCGGCTGCAAGAAGGCTGGATGTGGTGCAGTGGAGGAAAATGGCTGGTCATGGCTGACTAGCTGGCTTAGCGTTGGTAGCGCCTTGGCTGGCTGGCTTAGCGTTGGTAGCGCCTTGGCTGGCTGGCTTAGCATTGTCATCGCTTTGGCTGGCTGGCATAGCCTCGGCTGGCTGGCTGGCGCCGTGGCTGGCTGGCTGGCATAGCCTCGGCTGGCTGGCTGGCGCCTTGGCTGGCTGGCTGGCATAGCCTTGGCTGGCTGGTTTAGCGTTGGCATCGTAGTGGCTGGCTGGCATAGCTTATACAGAATGTAACACTAAATCTATACTAATATTATAAAGCTGAAGAGTTTGTTTGTTTATTTGTTTGTTTGTTTGAACGCGCTAATCTCAGGAACTACTGGTTCGAATTGAAAAATTCTTTTTGTGTTGAATAGACCATTTATCGAGTAAGGCTTTAGGCGATATAACATCACGATGCAACTATTAGGAGCGAAGAAATAATGGAAAATGTGAAAAAAACGGGGAAAATTATTCATCCTTGAGGGCTTCCATTGCGTGCGCCGCGAAAACGGTTCAAGATACCAAAAATATATGTAGGAAAGAATTACTCCTCTTGAAATGCTTTTTGGACATGTGTGCTTTTTGGACCTGAATGCAGATCAACTCAATAAACTCGACCGTCTTCTCAATAACTGCATTCGATTCATTTTCAATCTTCGCAAATACGATCACGTCTCTATCTATCGCTCTCAACTGAAGTGGTTACCGATTCGTGAGCGACGAAAATGGCGTACTCTCTCTACACTATTTTCGCTTCTCAAATCTCCTTCTCAACCTTCCTATCTATCTCTCCACTTCCAGTACCTCGGTGGTAACCACAACAAGAACCTTCGCTCCTCAAATAATCTTCTCCTTAAATGTCCTCCACATACCTCTGATTTCACCCACTCTTCTTTCCACGTTCAGTCCATTCTTCTGTGGAACGCGCTCCCTTCTGAAACAAGATCCATCACTACGCGGGCTGGTTTTAAAACAAGGGTTCGGAGAATGCTCCTTGATAGTTTGGCAGAATCTTCTCAACAGGGCAGCTAGTATTATATATTTAATATATGTATGTATGTATGTATATGATATATATATTTATGTTAGGTACCACTATACTTTGGTTTTTCTTTTTCATTTGTTATTTTATAATATTATGTATGTATCATGTTTATATATATTATTAGTCTTTATTATATGAATATTTTGTCCACTACTTTCTCACGTTGTGTACACCTACCTTGTTTTGTCTCTGCACCACCCAAAGGTTGACTGGTAGAAAATGCCTTCGGCATTAAGTCCGCCTTTATACTCATTGTATATAAAGTGTTAATAAATAAATAATAAATAAATAAATGATCTAAAAAAATGTCCGCGACAGTATATGTCTATCTTTTAAGATTAACGCACTAGAACCGTTTTTATGGTAATCAAATTTGGTCGAAATTAATGCAATATTTGTTAAGAGTTGTATCAACGTCATAATATTAATCTTTATCCAAATAAATGTGTTGGATAAAGTGATTCAACGGGAAGGTTTTTATGTACTTTTAGCCCGGAAAAACGTATTAACGCGGGCGAAGCCGTGGGCAAAAGCTAATAGACAAATAGATTGTAAACGTACAGTCAGCCCACCTAAGTGGCTCAACAAATTTAAAACTTCAAAACGCTTTATTCAGCAACTTATGTGGCTGACTGTACCTAGCTGCATAAAAATATTAACTTTAAGACAATATAATATGTAGTTTAGTTTTCAATAAACATGATGAAATCACAACAAAAGCAAAGCCAGTCTTCTTAAAAACTAGTAACTGGTTTGAAATGCAAATACAAGAAGCTACTTAATATAAGCGAAGGACGATACAGTCAAGCAGCATTGAAAAGGAGCTCCCGATTTTGGGATAGCGCCGCTTTATAAACAAAATGTATCTGTAGAAGAATGAACTACTTTGACCGCAGAGGGTGCGCCATAAACAATATCTTCGCTTTGTATGTCGTGTGGTTAATAATATACCAGGATCTCAACTTTTAAACGTAAACTCAAGTTTTTGTTCTGACGGTTTAGTAGAGACTATCCCGCCCTCACACCCGCCACTGCAACTCCTGTAAGCCAGGATCAGCAGTCACACGCATTTTATGACACCAAGCGGTGAAGCTCAGCGAGTCTCAGGGAACACTAATCTGTCTGTAACTCGCAACGAAATTAATGAAATAGAAAGATAGGGAGGAGTTGGAAATATTAATTTTCCCATTCCCACCATAGCAAAGCGGGAGACAAAAGTAATGAACTAAGGAGGTATTTAATTTCAAGTTTATCTAGACGCTGACAACTAGAAAAGCCAGTTGTAAAGCAGCATAAAAATTAAATGAAAGGGTCCTATCATATAAGCGGTCAAATTTTATTCCAATAATAGTTATGGAATAAACTCCGGAAAGTACGGAAATTCCGTCTAATCTCTTCAAGGTCCAACCCCAGATATTACTCGCATACTATCCAGCATGATGTTATAACGTATCACAAAGTACGTGATGTGCATACTGTTCATACACGTAACCAGGTGTAGAGCATGGGCACACAGGAGAGTCAACCAGCCTAAGTGAACAAAGTTTACCCTTAAAATTACCCTGGCCGGTAAGAAATTGCCATACACAATGATCTGTTTCTAGCCAAGTTTTATTTAGGCGATCGCGAAGGCATGAAAAGTTTTTACATAAATGACGCCCATTCGAAGAACCAATAGATTATTTAAACTGCACACTGCTGTACACAATGAGCGATTAAACGAATGGCAATATAGGTGGGACGTATCTTCTGACGGGTTAAGAGGCGAAGTACTTAACTACACTTTTATATGAAAAACTGTACATCCATACACAGCATCACGCCGTTTGCCCTTTTCGGGGGTAGGCAAAGGTATATCACATCCACATTTCGCCAGCTATGTTACATCCCATGTAATAAGGTACGGGCCTATTGCCATTTACCGAGCATATTTTCAGACTCCGGGCTGATATTGAGTAGAAAAACCTAATATCACTTTTCTCGAGCCGGGAATCGAACCCGAGACCTCAGCACTGCAGTCATACCGTAATACAACTACGCCACCAAGGCAGTCATGAAAAAATTAGGAGATAGGATATGAATTGTGCTGAAAACAGTCTGAATTAGGTAATATTATTTGCCTTAGTTTAACCATCGACATTGCTTATTAGAACAATATGACCATATCGGTACGTGCCATTCTTATCCATTCATCAGCAAGAACAATGATAAGTGCAGTAACTCGCTCGTAATCTACTGCCAACGAAACATAAAGCGGTCATCGCATACCGGGGAGTGCCAACATATGCGAGCTAGTGCCCTGCGGCAAGCTTCATTCTGCTAGTTACGCGTTCGATTTTCATGTTACATATTTGGTGCGTCGAAATTGGATGTTTCCGTATTCAAAATTTGGGCAGTTGGAACTGATTGTCCGGTAGATTGAGGATTATTGTAAATTCTATTATTGTACCAGGTTTACTGGCAGTCATTACTTTGAACATCAACTTTCGTTACAACACCCTTTAAATTTTAACGTGCTTGCTTAATGAGGGTTGATTTAATATTTTCCTTTTCATTGTGAAATTAACATTAACTCGTAAGACATCCAGATAAAATTGTTTTCTTTCATTTGCTTATTTTTTATATGAAATCTATTTTTAATATTCACAAGTCCAAGGCCAAAATAGTATACCACTAGTGCGGAAAAACGCTAGGTAAAAGTGATACTAAATCAAGTTGCCTACATTTTACACATTTTTGTAAATGTAATCTTGAAGCTAAACAAAGTAATAAAATTACGTTTAGATCTCATATTGCTTACTTTATTATAACATTTTCTAAAAAAGGAAAGGTTGTGTTTCGTAATCTTTTTCAAATAGTTTTTTCTATATTATAAATTGGCCGCGTTTATTCTTGGGAAGAAAACCGTTTGGAAGTAGTAGATTTGCGTTTAGGGTCCTGCGGGCTATTGCTAGAGGCTATATTACAAATCCTCTCACTTTCTCTTCTTTTCCCTTAAAGCCTTAAAACTCTTAGGTAGTCAATCATCCGCAATCACTGTTGCAATAGTCTGTGCGGTCATTCGGCCTTACTATCCAGTTAGGAAGTGACATTTCGTCGATCAAATTAATAGCTATCGAAAAATCCGTTCCTAAAATTTTTACAATTCTTTGAAGTCGCAATAATTCGTAACTAGACTAAAAGAAATATAATGATGGACATTAATGCAGGTCCCATAGAAGTCCAATTTGCCCAATTATGAACAAAATCCAGAACCTGACATTTTTTTCATTGTCCACTTTACGTGAAATGCCCCCTAACTAAACTAGCCAAAAACCCAAACACACCCTTCCCTCTTCCAGAATTATCAATAAAAACAAAAAAATAAAATATATTTTGTATCTATTTAGGTTTTCCTTTTTCCAAACAGTATAGGATCCACTATACACTCATTTTCATAAATCAGCAAAACTATACTAGATTCAGGTTTAGAGATTTTTCTAACTGGACCGCATATCGTCCGGCTATTAAGATAAAGTCCATGCTGGGGCTCTGGTGTGGCCCATAACGATAGCATCGGTCGACAAATGGCCGCCTGAAAGCAGTTTCGGTTGCATAATGAGCAAACAGAGCACAATAACTTTACACTACTTGTGCAACAAGAATATTCTGTCGATATTACACTCTGTTGTATTCATATTATCTTGTGTATAGGGAGTTATGGGTCACTAAAAGTAACGTTAAATTTTGATTCAAATCTAGACTCTTAATTTCTTCCAATGAATATATTTGAATTTGGAATATTATTTGCCACACGAATTAAAGATAGAATGGATAGAGTTTAGCATCACTTTACTAAGAAAACCAGTGTCGCCAAACTCACACATGCATATATTCGCATACTATCATCTCTTCATTATGATTGGCCAAAATCACCAATAAAGATAAAGCGTATAATACAAAATCATTTGCATTAAATTTAACCTTAATGCCATTACATAAACTTCGTATTCTAAAAATTCACATGACTTCATACGACATTATTCCTTCAGTCTGAATTTTTATTTTAATTCGATTTCATACCGCTAGTCCACGCGAGATGGCGTATAATCGCAATGGCATTCATAAGAACTCAATGGCAGTTGTTTTAAGATAAGTTATTGAATGACACCCAGTACGCTACGCATGCCGGTAATAGTGTTGCACCCATACGTTACCTTTTTGTAAACCTATCGATGGTGTTTGTTTTATAACTAACATTAATAAATGAAATGGACTTATAACAAAATTATATAATATTAATTTGATAAGTACTGGAAAAGTTGTTGGAACTGTCTTGAATACAATTTTAACTCAGTAAATTAAAAATTATTTTAAATTTTAGGTTTATATTTTTATTCCTACTTTATAATTTCAATACTGCAGATATGTATGTTACACATACTATATTAGCTACACAGCTTATATAGCTAGTTTGCAATAAATTATAATGAGTATATATACTTATCATAGTGATTTCACTGCTGGGGTTAAGAGAGTAAGAGTAGACTTCACGTCTAAGCAAAACGTCAACCGGCAAGGCAAGAAAATATCCTTTGACGGACAGCAGAATTATGCCGGCCTGCTAATAGCTTCTGCAAGTTCCGTTTTAAGGACCCAATATCATAAGACTTGGAAACATTCGTGCCCGGCAACTGTTCCACAGTTTAATAGCAAAATTACGAACTTCTTAACCCGATTGATATGGGCTGAGATAGAAGAAATCACTAAGCAGTGGTTTCGCAAGCCAGCACGCGTGGTTCCCCTAAGGAAGTGTGAGGATGGCCTAAGGTTAAACTTTTGTCCAGAGCACTCACCAAGACACGGACGATAGAATACACTAAGTGAGGCAATGTCTCGGCGTAACTGCATTGATTCCAAACTGAATAGTGCTTTGCGCTGTTTATGAGTGGTCGTATCGCTTGTTGAGCGACATGCTCGTCTCGTCAAGCAAAAGTTGTTTATTTTTGTACCTGGATCTGACTCGGTAATATTTTACACTTTTTGGGGGCAACAATTTCTTGTGCTTCGTTTGAAGAAGATACGCCTGCGTTTAAATTTATGATTTCAGGTTTACTTTGGAATCCACCACCCTAAGAAATAACATTAACGATGAGATATCAAGTAATACTCATAATATAATATCAAGTAACATAGCTGATCAAACATTGTTAACCTATAAAGCAGACAGGCACATTTATATGTAATTAAAAACAATTATTTAAAACTATGTGTTGTCTCAATAAAAAGCTTTTCCCGTTAGAAAAGCCCCTAAAACGCAGTACGACGCATAGAAAAAATATCCATTATATCCCATGGGAGCAAATTACCGGAATAAAAGTAGCCTATATGTGTTAATCCAGGGTATTATGATCTGGCTGCGGACGACAACTTAGACACTTTAGCCCGGGGAAACCCGCAGCCGTCCCTAATGCGCTGAAGAAGGCCACCGCAGAGTTTTAGTTGGCATGCCGTGCGTTGTACATAGGTTAGGGACTCGGCCCGGTGGCTCAACGCTGGGTCGTAAGGCACGGTGAACCGAACAAAACCACTCAGTCGCCTCCCTTGAAAGGCTAGGTGATAGTAATAAGTCACTTTCTCCGCGAAAAAAAAAGGGTATTATGATCTACTCGTGTGCCAAATGTCTGAGTTTACTTCTAAGAAACATACAAACCAAACAAACATCCCGACATACAGAGATCCAAAAATTTCCACAAACATTTGCATTTATGATATTACTAAAATAAGACAAGAAGTAAGATAAGATTAAAAAGGGTATTTTTAAATAATAACCTATAGTTTTTTTAATAAATTTATGTAGTAAAATAAAACAATAAAATAAATATTATGGTGTGTGGCTTTCTTATAATTACTTATTGATTGATGAATTAGAATATTTATATGAGCTTCTGCATTCACTTTAAAATATTGATTTCCCCTTTTTTTTACATTACACATCTTCTACAAAATGTTCTGAACATATTACGGAAAATTTGGAAGGAAACCAATTTAACCTTCCCGTAGCATTGATCCAACTTTCCTTAATAAATTGATCTTTTGGAAAACTGAAAATTAACAATCTAGTATTGTTTCATTAATTAATTATTATATCGACCACAGCTATGCATCACAAGCGGATCATGCATCAGATAACTTTTCGTACTTTTCTGCATAACATAACGCTTCAGTGAAAAATTAATAATTATCGATAATATTTTATCGACCACGCATGCACTAATTGAGTAGCGATGACATTATGAATTGGTGACAAATCATTCTAGAACAACTGATTTTCGTTTGCGACAATTAACCATATAGTGAAAAGAATAAGGAACATTTTAAATTGTAATTTTTGTGTCATGTTTGACATAGAAAATCAAGATAAATTTTTCAACTAAATAGCAATAAACCAGAAAATATTACTTACCGATGGTACGAAATACCTCCGTGGGACACATTTTTGGTACGGCTATTATTTTTGCATTCCAGAATAGCATAATAGGGCATTTTAATATTTTTAAATATTTTTTCCAATCATTAAACCTTTGACAATGCGCAATGACGACTGAGACCGTTCAAACAGTGAGTTTGTACTGCATTCTAAACTAGTGTATCAAAGGTTACGCCCACTTTATAGTTCTATCTCTATCTCTGTTCTGTGATTTGCCACAACATAAACAAGTGTCTCGTCCGTATCTTTTATTTTGCTTTTATTTCTTTTTTTCTATCCAAAAACACATTGTCATCTGCACTAGGAATCGAACTCACTGTTCACATAAATACATTGTTACTAGACCAACGAAGCGACACTATGAAACAACTGGCTATTACAATGAAAATAGGGAATGGAAGTGTCACTTTAAAAAAATAGTAACTGGTTCCAATCTTTTTTAAATGCCTAACGCCGAGTTACTGTTTTTTCGGCGCGGCTCATTCTTTTTACCGAATGGACCGTTCCTGTTGCCCCTGATGGATTTTACACCGTCAACGGGATCCTATGCAACGAAATTGGAGCTCTATTCACCGATGATTGAGTTCGATTTCGAAAGCATAGGTTAAAGACTTCTGAAAAATTCTAGTGGGGAAATAGATGGTAGTGGGGAAATCTACTTCATGGCTAACTGAAAGGATAGTATAAAGTTAATTGGCTTGGTATTGCTGTTTGTTTTTAAAGCCGAAAATAAATTGAGTTGTAGGCTAATGGTGAGTAGGATAGATGATAATAACGGAGCCCGGGATTTTCATCTCACTCCTAGAGCATCCATCAATGAACTCGATGTTACGTGTATGTCCATAGTAAATTATAGATGAAAAGTAAACAAAACTTGGTATAATTACTTGCATAATTCTATAGCTATGCAAGTAATCTATAATTATCTAAAGTATGTTTTTGTTGAGGAACGAAATCATGAATCTATATTCATTATAAGAAAATTTAATGAATGTTAAATGTGTTATTCGCACTGTGCTAGTTTGGAAATTCTGATGTTTGCCTTTCAGAACTGGAGGCATTGGCACAGTAACTAAGTTGGAAATGTAATCGTTACTTCAGCAGCCTAACAAACTGTCCTATGTAGAGTTGTACCAATATATCGCTGAATGGTGTCATCACGTGCATAATGCAGCCCCTGCTAGTAATAACTATTACCATATTAAACTGCTTACAACGTTAGCTGTGTACTTCTTGCGTATGTCCACAGTAGATACGGCGTTTTGTTGAAGACATTGTAGTTATGTGATTGCATTCACTTACAATAACATTATAAATATACCTACATGTAGGTGCATACATATTTGAAAGTTAAACCAAATTCAATAAACTATTCCATTAGGTCAATGCTAATCAAAGATTCGGTGGCGTAGATGTATTGCATGCACGGTACGACTTTCTTTCTGAGGTCTCGGGTTCAAATCCCAGTTTGGGCAAAGTGGTATTGGGTTTTTCCATTTATTTGTTCTGGAATTTGCGCCCCATATGGCAATAAGCTCCCCCTCTCTCTTTCTCATGTCATACCATAAAATACAAACGGCAAAAAGACATGAATATATGCGTGTTTAATTTTAACCACTTTTTAGGCAAACCATGTATTTTTTGGTTTACTTCTGACATAAAGTTTATGTTATTAAAGTTTATTTTTGTAAATATAATGTTGTTTTAGAAAAGCTTCAAACTTTATTAGGCGTAATCACAAAACCAAAGCGGTCACGACGGCTTTGAATATTTTAATAAAAAGAAACATAATAAGCTCAAGTGTCTCGTCTAGTGCTTATATTTCTAAGCCAACAGAAGTTTTTTAAGTTAAGGTATTATGTGATTTTTATAAGAAACAAGACGCTCATTATGTTTTAAAAATTCTCTCTCCTATGTAACTTGTAAATTATTGACCTGCAAAGTTCCTTCAAACTTCCCCGTATTAAGTGCTTAGACTATAACCTTCACACAAGTCCACTGTGTTAAATGATTAAGCAACAGCACCCATCTCACAATACAATTTTATTTACCTAAATGTAATTTTGAATTGACTACCAAAGATATTAGAAAACTTTTGAGATATTTTTAATAAAGAGTCACGAAAATAATCTTGATAGAGAACATGATAGCTCTTCAGTATTATCGTAACAAAGCTCCTAAAACCCTCAAGAAAATTTTAAACAGCAATAATAAAACGAAACGTTGGTACTATCCATATCACTTGATATATTTCTTGGCAGGCGTCCGGTTAAATTTTACTTTACATTTCTGGGCGGGCGATAAACGTCCGCAATATAAAGCGATCCGAGCCGGTAATGTATTCAGAACCAATTGAATATTCGAATTTAAGCAGCCCTCCAATACGGCATACAGTCGCCGTTATTGCTAGGAACTAAGGATTTGCAATTGTAGATTGTCGAGTGAGGAACTTGTGTTGCGAGTTGTACAATACGGCTCAAACTTTGTTGCGAGTAAAATGTAAAAAGTTTAATAGACATGATTACAGTTTGTGATACGACACCCGAAAATACAAAACTCTATTGCAGGGATATTGCGAGAGACGCTTCGGAGTTGAAGATATGGCTGATATTTTTATACTGGTAAAGAAATAAGCTGGAGTTGAATAATCATGGCATTTATGAACACCTACGATAAGGTAGTCGTACGAAACTATCAACATTAGATTAAATTTCTTTTTTTTCTTGAATGACGGACGAGCATACTGTTTGCCTGATGTTAAGCGATACGACCTCCCATAAACAGTAGCAACACCATCCATTACTTTGAGTAGCAAAATACTGCGTGGCATTCCACTGCGCTCGTCATCGAGACATAAGATGTTAACCCTTATTATGTTACATTGGCTACAATGTCCTTCAAACTGAAACTCAACAGTGCATGCACACTGCTGCTTGGCGGTAGAAATAGATATTGCGGTGGTACTTACTCACCCAGACGGACTCTTACATATGAAAGACCTACCACCAGTAAATTCTAAATAACTGTACAAGACAAAGCAGTTATTCTATTTCTTCACATTGAATGCAAAATTTAGTATTTACTACCTATTAACTCAATTAATTTCCAGATAATGATTTTATATTTTTAATGATTTTTATAATTTCCAGATAATCCATAGTTTTGTTATACTACAGTTATAATTTACTCATCTCACATTAATTTGCTTACATCTAAAACACCAATAATACCAATAAAGCACCTCAGTAGAAGCAAAGAAACTTCTGACGCCACTGGACATCAACAACACAACGCGATAATAGAAGCGTAGTTATATAAATAACGGTAATGTTCCGACGCGGCACCGTGACAACTGACCCCACAGAACAGAGATAGAGATAGAACTATAATGTGGGCGTAACCTTTCACCCTCTAGTTAGCAAGGCAGCACTAACTCCCGTTTGAGCGGTCTCAGTCGTCATTACGCATTGTCAAAGCTTTAATAACTAGAAAAAATAGTTAAAAATATGAAAATGCGCTATTGTGCTATTCTGGAATGCAGAAATCATAGCTATAGCAAAAATGTGTCCCCCAGAGGTATTTCATACCGTCGGTAAGTAATATTTTCTGGTTTATTGCTTATTTAGCTGAAAATGTATATTGATTTTCTATGTCAAATATGGCACAAAAATTACAATTTAAAGTGGTTCTTATTTCTTTCATCATAAGGTTAATTTTCGAAAACGAAAATCAGTTGTTCTAGAATGATTTGTCACCAATTCACAGTGTCACCGCTACTCAATTAGTGCATGCATGGTCGATAAAATGTTATCGATAATTATCAATTTTTCACTAAAGCGCTATGTTGTAGCATAAAAACTTTCAAACCCCATACTCTAATTATTTTCGTAAAACATGAACGGATTGAAGGCTGTATGGTTGTGTACCTTGGCCTACAAGTCGTGTGTTGTAAAACAAGTGCGAGTAGTGTTGTCAGTTTTCCAACTGCTTGTTTTGTTTGTATACAATAATAAATGCTACATACGTATTAAAAACTATGATTGCATGTGCAGTATTTGTAATAAAATTACTTTGATTTAAAACGTACATTTGAGAATTGTGAGTGGTCTGGTTCTAATTTTGGTTATATCAATTTCAGTTCATCTCTGGTTGGGATTGCAACCATACCGGTGAACAACATCTCTTCGACCTCTTGAGCGGCAGCACCAAGCGTGTGAGCACGTAATTTCGTCGCCGGCTCGTATGTGCCCATAAATTACGAAGGCTTGGCCAAAGGCCCCGCGGAGTGTTCGCCATGATCAGCTGTACCTGTAGCCGCTTAGCCGTCCTATACGTATCAGTGACCCCGTGACGAAGAAGAGCGTTTTGTTCTAGTGCACGATGAACATATCAGGAATCCTTCGCGGAAGTTGACAGGAGAATACTCGCCGGCCTGCCGATTTTGCGGGTTCTCTATTCATTCCCGGGAGTTTTACCTCAGGCACAATTTTCATTCACTTTGTCTATCGCGGGTAGAGTTAAAACTGCCTGCATCACCAGAGAGTAGGATATCTTCCCCAGCTGCATGAAGCCTCAGTGATTCCTGACTCTGCATTAGAGGATCGACGACACACTCCTTTAGGTATTTTTCGAAATTAAACAACAAAAGTATTTAAATTACGAAAAAAGTATGTAACAAAACCGGGTTCCGGCTAATAAGGTAAGGTGGGAGAACTTACCTTATTAGCCGGAACCCGGTTTTGTTGTATTTCTGTCTTGAGCTAAGTTTAGCCGATAAGTAAATAAATATAATATCAACTTCAAAGGTGTGTATTGTTTTATTTAACCCACTGTTATAGTAGCAGATACATATTATATAGCTAACGATGTTATACAGAAAAATATAAAAAGTGTAACTGAATACAAGTTTAACCTTTGCTCATCCTCACACTTCCTGAGGTGAAGCACGTGCTGACTGCTGGCTTGCGAAACCATTGCTTAGTGTATTCTTCTATCTCAACCCGTAACAAAAGGTTAAGAAGTTCGTAATTGTGCTATTAAACTGTGGAACAAACTTCAATGTCTTTTGTCCGGCCTACTAGGCCGGCATAATTGTGCCAACCGTTAAAAAATATTTTCTTCCCTTACCGGTTGACAGTGGACGATAGCCTAGTTGGGAATGGAACAGTCTACCGAGACAATGTCCGGAGGTTCGAAACCCAAGGCCTCTGACTTTTCAAAGTGACGTGTGTATTATTTATCAATTATCGTTCACTTTAACGGTGAAGGAAAACATCGTGAGGAAACCTGTTAACCTGAGAATCCTCCATAAGAATTTCGAGGGTGTGTGAAGTCTGCCAACCCGCACTAGGCTAGCGTGGTGGACTAAGGCCTTAAACCCTCTCAAGAGTAGAGGAGGCCCGTGCTCAGCAGTGAGCATTATATAATACAGGGCTGGTATTATTACCGGTTGACATTTTCCTTAAACTTTACTCTATTTAACTCCGGCAGTGAAATTACTATAATATGTATAAATACTCATTATAATTTATTGCAAACTAGCTATAATGTAATACTGTGTAGGTAATATATTATGTAATTTAACATGCATGTTTGCATGTATTGAAATTTTAAATTAAGAATTTAAAATCTATACTAAAAATAAATTTTAATTTACTGAGTGAAAATTTTATTCAAGATATTTTCAACATCTTTTCCGGCGCTTATCAAAATAATATTATATATTTTTGTAATAAGTCAATTTCATTAATTAATGTTATTTATAATTTTTAGCCATAAAATAAAAAACATCGATAGGTTTACAAAAAGGTATCATATGGGTGCAACACTATTAACGCATGCTTAGCGTACTTGGTGTCAATCAATAACTTTTCTTAAATCGACAGCCATAGAGATCTTATGAATGCCATCACCATTATATGCCATCTAGCGTGGAGTAGCGGAATGAAATCGAATTAAAATCAAAATTCAGGCTGAAGGAATAATATCGTATGAATTTATGTGAATTTTTAAAATATGAAGTTTATGGAATGGCATTAAGGTTAAATTTAATGCAAATGATTTTGTATTATACGTTTTATGTTTATTGCTGATTTTGGCCAATCATAATGAAAAGATGATAGTATGTGAATATACGCATGTGTGAGTTTGGCGACACTGGTTTTCTTAGTAAATTGATGCTAAACTCTCTCCATCCTTTCTTTACTTCGTGACTGACCCGAATCTCCCCGCACTAGCTGTGGCCCCCGGCGCTGGTCACGCGCGAACTTCACCTTTGGTATTTTTAGACATTGTTTTATTTACAGATTAGAATAGACCGGATTTTATTGTATTTAATTTCTGTTTTTGATGACAAGCAGCAGTATATGGGACGTAGTGATTTGCCATTTTTATGGCACACGTTGAAGCGTTTAGGCAACAAATAACTTATTGTAAATCGTAACATTGGTTGACGTTGTGTACAGAATGGTTCTCTCACACTATGAAATGACGCCTACGTTGTTTTACCTTTCCTCCACCTCGGGTAGTGAATGCTCTAGCATAATGTCTCCTGACATGATTATTGAACAAGATAAATACACTTTTGAAACTCTGTCTATGTAAACAAAGATCAAACCAAAACTTACAACACTAATTACGTCGCGAATTTGATAATATTGATGTAGACTAGGTACTTATATTACGAGGGTAAAATTTTAACTAATTATAACAGAAATTCGCGTGAAACCGCCAACTTTACCAATTAAACTGATTTCAATTTATTTCTATAAACCTTTTGAGATGTTTGGATTGATTATTAATTTCAAAAATACATTTGGTTTCTGTTGTATTGATTTTTGTGCCAATTAATTCAGCTGGTGGTTATTCCTTGGAAATTCTATACTGCTAGGGTACGGATCCCTTTTATAAATCTAAAATAGTACTTAATTAAATATTGTTAGTAACATACTATGGAGTGTGAACTAGAAAAAAATATTTATGTTTATAATGAGGCGGATATACGTTATATAATACGCATTTTTTCAGAAGCATCTCTTCACAAGGTACCGCATCGATGAATCTTCTAGCATAGTAAGCTGTAATGGACGATGCTATTCAGTAATCACCTACACTTTGTTCACATTTAAATAATATGACAAAATATTATAAATGTAAAAATTTTTGGAGGTTCGTTAGGTAAAGTCAAATCAATAAAATGGATTTTAATGCAACAAGACTCACAAGTAAACAAAGTACTGGATTGACTTGCTTAATTTAAAACCAGAAAAGTGTGGAATGAGATTTATGTGACTGGAAAAAAATATGCCGACGAAGTTCGTGCAAGAACTAGTATCAAATAATTACAAAATGATGTTCAAGTAATTCATAACAACATAAATCTTCAAGCCTGCAGTCTTGTCACGAGACTAGCCCTCATTAGTATAAGATCTCTTGAACAATTTAAAAAATCAGACAGTATAGAACGAGCTCTCAAATACTGAGGTCTCAAATTGAATAGCGACGACTCATGTAAGGATACTTCAATGTCACAACTGTGAGATCTTATTGAGTTTGCGCGATTTTACGGATTTGCTGTCTTGGATTTTCGGGTTATGGCAATAAGGCGCCATTTTTTTATTGCTGTATGACAAGACAAGTTCTCTCTTCTGAAGCTGTGCTCATTCGTAACAATAAACATATCTACCATTCCATGTGGAAAATTCGCATGTCCGGTTTGGATTTTACAATACGTGCTAGCAAGTCAATAATACTAAAATTACCCATCTGTGAAGTATCAAAATTTAGTTTGTTATCTATCAACAGCTTAGTTAACAGTTGCAATAACTTATTAATAAATCAATTAGGTGAAGTAAGTTGCAGTTTCATAGTGAAAAGAAAATATAGGTAGTTCGTGACATCAATTTGTGCCGTGTGTTCACCTCAAAAAGTTGATAACGAATGTATGACGCCTTAAATACAGTATATACTACATCAAAACTGCAGCCAAGATTGTGCGGCTGAAGCTAATAAATCTAGTAGGCAGACTGTTCGAGTCCCGCCTCAAGAGTTGTTGATGTCAAAAGGATTTTGTTGATTATAAAACTACACCCCACCGCGTAGTCTCGAAAATGGATAATACTTGTATTTAATAAGTTTGCCTCTCAGGTATAAAGTTTATTTTCTTTGTGAAGTGTTTAGATTTTATTAACTGAAGTTTTAGTAAACTTTTTTATACACACTAGGGGCTCATTTTGACCTAAGTTAAAATCCGTAGAGGCGAGCAACGAAATAAACTTATAATACTAGTGTTGCACGAGGCTTGTCCCGCGTAGAAAGACTTTCCTGTTACAAAAATACCATAAATACAATACGACGCAAGCGCCATCTACTTAAGAAATCAGATTAAAAATATCATTTTTTGCCAGTATAGCAAATTACTGAGATAAAAAATAGGACATGATCTACCCGTGTGCCAAATTTCATCCAAATCTGTTTAGTTTTATCTGAGTTTACTTTTAACAAACATCCAATCATTGTCACAAGCTTTCACATAAATACAATATTAGTACGGAATTACTTCGGAGCTCTTAAAAGCAGGAAGATCTCCTGTAATACAGGAGCTTCAGAAGTTGTTTAGCACCGTCCTTCACTGTGGGAGAACTCCAAAGGCGTGGAGTAGGGGTTTGGTGGTTCTTTTCTTCAAGAAGGGAGATAAAACCCTTCTTAAGAATTATAGACCCATCTCACTCCTGAGCCACGTCTATAAGTTGTTTTCTAGGGTCATCACGAACCGCCTCGCTAGAAGACTCGACGAGTTTCAGCCCCCGGAACAGGCCGGGTTTTGCGGAGGATACAGCACCATAGACCACATACACACGGTGAGGCAGATTATACAGAAAACGGAAGAGTATAATCGGCCTCTGTGTCTGGTATTTGTGGACTATGAGAAGGCCTTCGACTCCGTCGAAATCTGGGCTGTTCTGGAATCCTTACAGCGTTGCCAAGTTGATTATCACTATGTCGAAGTGCTGAGATGTCTGTATGAATCTGCCACTATGTATGTCCAAGTTACAGAACCAGCCGTCAGGACCCATCCAGCTGCGCAGAGGGGTGAGACAGGGGGATGTCATATCCCCGAAACTGTTCACAAGTGCACTGGAGGATATGTTTAAGACGCTGGACTGGAACGGTATGGGCATAAACATAAATGGCGATTACATCTCGCACTTGCGATTCGCAGACGATATAGTGATAATGGCGGAAACGCTGGAGGAGCTGCAACAGATGCTGAACGGCTTGGCATTAGCCTCCCAACAAATAGGTCTTGCAATGAACCTGAGCAAAACGAAAATAATGATCAATGACCACCTAGATCCAAGACCTATTGTTGTCAATGGCCACCTTCTCGAAGTTGTCTCCGAATATACTTACCTTGGCCAGATTTTGCAATTAGGCAGGAACAACTTCGAAAAGGAGGTTAAGAGGAGAATACAGCTGGGCTGGGCAGCATTTGGTAAACTACGTCGGGTCTTCTCGTCACGTCTACCACAATGTTTGAAAACTAAAGTTTTCAACCAGTGCGTCCTACCGGTCATGACCTACGGTGCTGAGACGTGGACACTCACAGTACGACTAATGCATCAGTTCAAGGTTGCTCAGCGAGCTATGGAACGTTCTATGCTCGGAGTTTCTTTGAAGGACAAACTTCGCAACGAGTTTATCCGACAGAGAACCAAAGTCACCGACATAGCACACAGGATTAGTAAGCTGAAGTGGCAGTGGGCTGGTCATATCTGTCGAAGAACCGATAACCGCTGGGGTAAACGAGTTCTTGAGTGGAGACCGCGAGTCGGTAAGCGTAGTGTGGGACGCCCTCCAGCTAGGTGGAGTGACGATTTGTGAAAGGTCGCTGGCAGGAGCTGGATGCGCCAGGCCGAAGACCGGGTGAAATGGCACGTATTGGAGGAGGCCTATGTCCAGCAGTGGACTAAAGTATAGGCTGATGATGATGATGATGATGACGAAAAGATAAGAAGTAAGATATTATATGTTGTAGAGTAGTTGCCGCTGCTGCTACTGCTGCTAACGTCGTCACATTACTGTGACTAGACCCACAAAATGGTGGCAACCCGCTGTTAATATTCAGTTTATCATACGATTACTATGAAAAATTAACTTGAATTCAATTAATTGTCTGCACTAGTTTATCGTGAGTGACAATTGAATGACAAACTAGTTGAGTTTAATTTAACCATACATCTCGACGCAAGTGTACTCAGCGTAACACGCTTACCAATTCATTTTTAGTTCTGAGAATACATCAACATGACCATTTAATAAGTTTTTCGCCTTTGTATCAAAAAGGCTGTATAAAAACATTTGAATACGTAATAGAGAGGCGCGAGGGACGGCGCGGCGCTCCGTAGACACAATCCGCGCACATCGCGCCCCCGGGAGCCGTGCCGACGCGCGCCAACTATCAACTTTCGTCATTACAACCATACAGAAATAGGGGTCCGTGTCTGTCAACTTCCAGCCACTTTACCGCTCAGTTTACTTGGATCTAGCTAGTTTATGTACATCGCTTTGCCGATTTACTAACTTTTTTGGCAGCGTTATTGTAGTCTGGTAGAAGTTACGATTGTGATGATACTATTTTCACTCTTTGTAACTTTACATGGGTTGAATGTTGCTCTATAGCCAACAATTCTTTATGATACAGTTCGATAGTTTATTTTGTGGATCAGTTTGACTGGGATGGTACAGCTGTCGTATAGATGACTGAAGCGGCAGTTTTGCTGTTCTATTTTGAGTATTGCGAGTTTTAAAGGCTTATGCCTCAGTGAAATTGAGTTTGGAGAGTCATTAAAATCCATAATCAATAAATATGAAATCTGCAAAAGGGTAATTAATGAATAATATGTCCCTAACATTAAGTGAATTAGTAAGAACCGTATATCTCATCCATACCACATGGTATGGTATATCTCATCACAACAAAAGTTTTTCATATTCATGGTCATGAATTAGGCGTATATGGAATACTAATATTGCTCGCGACTCCACCCGCGTGATAAACTTTTTCCGGGATAAAAGTGTTTTCCCGGGATAAAAAAGTAGCCTATAGTATTCAGGAGTAATGTAACTTACTATTAATGGAATATTATTCAAAATCGGTTCAGTCGTTCCTGAAATTAGCGCGTTCAACCAAACAAACAAATAAACAAACTTAAGAAACAAACAAACTCTTTGGCTTTATAATATTAGTTTAGATATTTATCAAATTGAGCTCAAATGAAATATAGAGCTTGTTTAGAAAAGGGTGAAACTAAATTCTCAATATATTATATCGGAATTTTATGTATTACTAGCTTTTGCCCACGGCTTCGCCCGCATTAATAAGTTTTTCCAGGCTAAAAGTACATACATAAAAACCTTCCTGTTGAATCACTCTATCCACCACATTTATTTGGATAAAGATTAATATTATGACATTGATACAACTCTTAACAAATAATGCATTAGTTTCGACCAAATTTGATTACCGTAAAAACGGTTCTAGAGAGTTAATCTTAAAAGATAGGCATATACTGTCGCAGACATCTTTTTAGATCATTTCAAGAGGAATAATTCTTTCATACATATATTTTTGGTATCTTGAACCGTTTTCGCAGCGCACGCAATGGAAGCCCTCACGGATGAAAAATTTTCCCCGCTTTTTTTACATTTTCCATTATTTCTTCGCTCCTAATAGTTGTATCGTGATGTTATATAGCCTAAAGCCTTCCTCGATAAATGGTCTATTCAACACAAAGAGAATTTTTCAATTCGAACCAGTAGTTCCTGAGATTAGCGCGTTCAAACAAACAAACAAACAAACTCTTCAGCTTTATAATATTAGTATAGATAATAAACGTATTTGTAAAAGAAAGAGACAATTTGTGTTCATTATTGTGTTCACATTATCGAGTACATAACTAATACAAGGTTAACAGAGTGCCGCTTGTGTTATGCGCGCTTTTTGCCTTATTTCAAGCCACGTCACATCGAGGCAATTTGGCATGTAATTGAATACCCATATGAGATACAAGAGCTGTGGAGTACGTGCGTACACTCCCATTCTGCAACGAATATACTCACTTTTAGCTACACTCGCTCCTATTTATATAATAATTGTATATAATGAGGCATTTGAGAGAAAAGGTATGAAAGTGAACGTAAAAAAGACGAAAGTAATGGTTCTGGAGAGGGATGAATCGAGAACCGAGTGTAACATAATGATAGGAGATGAAAGAGTGGAACAAGTGCTGGAAGTGTAACTTTATGATGTGCATGCACCGGTCCGGAAGATTAAGCTAAAACATCGACCGTCACCATGGCTCACAGCTGATATTAAGTCTCTTCTACTAAAGAAAGCATCAGCAAAGTCCAAGTTTAAATGTCGTCCGAGTGACTTAAACTGGGAAAAATATGTTAAGATCCGGAATCACTGCAGCAAAGTTTGCAGAAATGCACAACGCTATTATATACACTCATCAGTTGAGATTACTGACCAAGCTAAAGTCTGGAAGTTCTTGAAATCATTGGGTGTTGGCAAATCGCGTCATGATGCTATCCCTGAAAGCATTGACGTTGACTCATTAAATCTGCACTTCTGTTCTCCGTCTAACTTCGCTAACACTACTAAAAATAACACATTGCAATATCTTTCTTCCTGTCCTACCCCAAATTATCCTCCTTTCACCTTCAAACAACTCTCTGCTTCAGATATTAGGAAGAACATTGTGGCTATCTCTTCCAACGCAGTTGGTAGTGATTGTGTCGGACGACATATGATTATCCCTATCCTAGATGAGATCCTTCCCATCATTTGCCACATCTTTACCCACTCCATTTCCACTGGAATCTTCCCTAAACTTTGGAAAGAAGCTCACATTATCCCTATACCAAAAAAATGCAACCCTTCTATCTTCTCCGATTTCCGTCCAATCTCTATCCTGCCTTTTCTTTCCAAAGTTTTTGAGCGCCTAATCCATTCCCAACTGTCTGATTTCCTCTATCAAAACCTACTACTTAATCCCTTCCAATCCGGTTTTCGCCCTGTCCACAGTACCACTACAACCCTTACTCATATTACTGATGATATTAGATCGGCCATGGACCGAGGAAAACTGACAGTCTTAGCTTTGCTTGACTTTAGCAATGCTTTTAACACGGTTGATTTTGATGTGCTCCTTAGCGTATTATCTTCTCTTCATATCTCTTCCACTGCAATTAATTGGTTTCATAGCTACTTGCATGGACGCCGTCAGCGGATCCATGCTGAGGAAAAATTCTCATCCTGGTGCTCCGTATCTGCCGGCGTACCGCAAGGTGGTGTTCTTTCTCCCTTACTCTTCACTATATTTATAAACTCTATTACCCGTAAGCTCCGTTCTTCCTACCATCTATATGCGGATGATCTTCAAATATACTCCCAAGCTCCTTTCAATGAAGTTAATGATGCTGTATTAGCAATTAATAATGACATTGGAAGCATCTGTGAATGGAGTGAGGAGTATGGACTGAAAATAAATCCTTCTAAAACTCAGGTCATTATTGTCGGCAGCCCTAGACTGATAGCCAAGTTGAACTGGTCGCATATTCCACCCGTGACCTGCAATGGTACAAGTATCCCCTACAGCGACACGGTAAAAACTCTGGGGATATACATTGACAACTCTTTTTCGTGGGGTCCCCAGCTTCGAGAGGTGAGTAGGAAACTATTTGCTTCGGCTGGAGCCTTGCGCAGACTGCGCAATTTTCTACCCATCGCCACGAAAATATCGCTAGCTCAATCCCTTCTTCTCCCCATCCTTGATTATGCGGATGCCAGTTATCTTGATCTTACTGAGGTGCAACTAAATAAGCTTGAGCGTCTCCAAAATGTTTGTATAAGATTTATATTTGGACTGCGCAAGTATGATCACGTATCCGAGTTTCGTGCTAAGCTCAAGTGGCTTACCATACGGCTTCGCCGAAATACTCATATTCTCTCTCTTCTTTACACTATACTTTTTAATCCTCTCTCTCCCCCATATCTCAAAAATCGTTTTCAATTCCTTCATGGTACGCATTCTAAATCCTTAAGGTCATCAGAGAACTTAAAATTGAAAACCCCAGTGCATTCCACCACATACTTCAACAAATCGTTCTCCGTACAAGCTGCTCGGCTTTGGAATGCTCTGCCAGTTACGGTGAGGAAGGCGAAATCCCTGCCTATTTTCAAAAAACAGGTCAAAGAGCATTATCTAAGACAAAATGAAGACATTATCAATTTATGAATCTTTTATCTCGGTTTCTATATATATATAGGTATTTATATGCATGTATATGTTTATATGTATGTATTTATACAATATTTGTATGTATTTATATCTATAATATTTGTATGTATATATCAAATAATTAATCATATACGTAATATAAGTCGTACACCTTATGCTGCCCCATATTAATTTATTTTCCGTTTTCTCTTATGTCCATCCCATGGTTGTCTGTAATGTCGTTGGACATATCCAACGCATTCAACTCGCTGCCCTGGCCCTGCATCCACGAGGCACTGCGGTACCACGTGGTGCCGCCCTATCTCCGGCGTCTGGTGCACGCGTACCTGTCTGACAGGCACGTGGTGTATCCGGGCGCCGATGGGTGGCACCGAAGAGCGATGTCGTGCGGTGTTCCACAGGGCTCGGTTTTGGGCCCTCTCCTGTGGAACATCGGGTACGACTGGGTGCTCCGTGGTTCCAATCTCCGGGGCGTCGGCGTGACATGTTACGCCGACGATACGTTAGTCACAGCGACTGCTGGGACCTTCCGGGACGCCGCAACTCTGGCGGCGGCGGGCACCGGCCAAGTAGTTGGGAGAATCCAACGTTTAGGGTTGAAGGTGGCCCTCGAGAAAACCGAGGCCGTGTGTTTTCACGGACCTCGGAGAGGGCCACCGGCCGGTGCCGGCATCGTCGTTGGGGGGGTGCGGATCCCCATCGGCTCTAGCATGAGGTATCTAGGTTTAGTCCTAGATAGCCGATGGCGATTCCGCACCCACTTTAAGGAGTTGAGGACGAAATTGTCCCGGGCAGCGGGCGCTCTTTCCCGCCTGCTGCCCAACCTGGAAGGTCCTGGCTTCCCTTGCCGGAGGCTGTATCACGGAGTCGTGCGGTCCATAGCCCTTTATGGCAGCCCCGTTTGGGCTGACTCCCTGGGCCGCCCCTGCGTCGCCCTTCTGCGCGCCCCGCAGAGAGCTTTAGCGCAGCGGGCGGTCAGGGCGTACCGCACGGTCTCTTTCGAGGCGGCTTGCCTATTGGCCGGATTTCTGCCCTGGGACCTGGACGCCAAATCCCTTGCCGATGTATTCCATTGGCGGGAGGAGGCGTTCAGTCGCGGGGAGCGTCCGGCCCTGAAGGAGGTGGAGGCCAAGAGGGCCGCCTTACGGCGAGCCGCCGTGGAGGAGTGGCGTCTCAGGCTGGAGGCCCCGTCGTGGGGGCACCGGGTCGTAGAGGCAGTGCGTCCTGTCTTTGCCGAATGGCTGGACAGGCGCCACGGAGCGGCAACATACCGCCTGACGCAGGTGCTCACCGGGCATGGCTGCTTCGGTGAGTTCCTGTTTCGGGTGGTAGGTATAGAGGAGTCGGCCGTGTGTCACTATAGTGACAACTGCCCAATGGACACGGCCCAACATACGTTGGAGTGTTGTCCAGCCTGGGATGAGGAGCGCAGCGCTCTCAGAACAGTCGTCGGAGAAGACCTCTCGCTGCCGTCCGTGGTCGCTTCCATGGTCGGCGGCCGAGAGGCCTGGCAGGCGGTGGCCCACTTCTGCGAGGCGGTCCTCTCGCGGAAGGAGAGTGCCGAGAGGGATCGCCAGCGCAGTGGTGATCCCTCCCGCCGCCAGACGAGACGTAGGAGGCGTCGGGTGGACGACTGACCGACGTCTCCCGCCCTGTGGATTGGGGGCGTTTGGAGAATTCCACCACGGTATCCCCTGCCTGTCGTAAAAGGCGACTAATAGGGGCCTCCGGGGGTCACGGGTGGGCGGGACGTGCCGCCCACCCATTAGTCTAGCCAACTTCTGTGACCCCCGTGATGGACATGTCCGGGGCAGCGTGTCTCACACTGCCTCGGACACCAAAAGGCGGACACGATACGGTGTTTCGGGGGCTTCTGAGCCCCCGCAACAGGAAAAAGGACCGCAAAAACGCGGTACGCGCAGGGGCGGTTGCGGACGACAACTTAGACGTGAGTCGGAGGAAGCCCGCAGCCGTCCCTAATGAGCCGAAGATGGCCATCTAAAAAAAAAAAAAAAATGGTTGTCTGTAAGAGATTGCCTTGTGCGATAAGACCGCCATTTGTACTTATTAATTTTTCTTTTTGTCCTATGTTTCATTTCTCTGGTGTACAATAAAGTATAAATAAATAAATAAACAAGTGAATGAATTTGTTTATTTAGGATGTATGTTCACTCGAGACAGAAAGTGTGACGGAGATATTGAAAGAAGAGTAAAAATGGGAAATAGTGTTAATGGCGCCTTGTACTCGATTATGGCTAACAAAAATATTTCTAATAGCGCTCGGTTAGCCATTCACCAAGGAGTCCTGGCGCCATCACTAACGTATGGGAGTGAGTCGTGGGTGTGGCAGAACAAGCATGAAAGTAAGATAAATGCAGTGGAGATGAGAGCTTTGAGAAGTATGTGTGGGCTGAAAGTAAGTGATAGAGTGAGGAATAGCGTGATAAAAGAAAAATGTGGATTGAAAGAAGATGTAGTGACTAAGATTGAGAAAGGAATGCTTCGGTGGTTTGGCCACATTGAAAGGATGGATGAAAGGAGAGTAACGAAAGAAATTTATGTCGCGAAGGTGAGTGGTAGTGTCGGACGGGGACGTCCTAGACGTACCTTTATGGACCAAATTGACGACCTCTTGAGGAAGGGTCAAATAAGGAGTTCTCGTAACTGACGAGCCTGTATGAAGAGACTGATGACTGTGGAAGAAGCGAAAGAGGTATGCTTGGATCGTAGCACTTGGCGCTCTATAGTCTCTGCCTACCCCAATGGGAGAAAGGCGTGAGTTTATGTATGTATGTATGTATGTATGTATGTATATAATACTAGCATTTGCCCGCGGTTCCGCCCGCGTTAAAAACTTTTTCCGGGATAAATGTCCCGCTTTATGTTTTCCCGGGATAAAAAGTAGCCTCTGTGTTAATCCACGACATGATCTACGTGTGTCCTAAATTTCATCGAAATCCGTTCAGCAGTTTTTGCGTGAAAGAGGAACAAACATCCATACATCCAGACATTTTTACAAACTTTCGCCTTTTTAATATTAGTAGGATGGTTTGATTGTTGTACATTACAATTAAGACATGACGTGTAGTTTGTTATTGCTAATATTTAACTAGCTAGTTATTTGTCCGATACCTACCTAAAACTTCACCGGGAACCGGTGCAACTGGTCCTTAATGCCCATTAAAACTAATATTTATACATTATTTTGGAATAGAAACGCACGCACGGCCAAGTATTATCTTGCCCCTACCTGTATACGCAGGCATGTTGTGGAAGGCAAGCGACATGCTTGTGTCATTGCCCTTTTAAATACAAAGAAATATATCTAGAAACGCCTTATTAAAATTTCTATGATGGTTAAAAATGATCACCCAATTTATGCAATACCCATAACAAAAATATACTTGGAGACCAATAAACCGAGCTTAAATAAAATTAAAAGTTCATACTAAAAGTTTTATGAATAGTTTTCAAAAGCACCAACCACAATAAAGTAATATAAGCTAACAATAACTTGTGTTAAAATAATCCACCTGTGCATTTTTAGTCGGACCATGGCGGAAAATTCACTTAATACCGTGAAAATCCATCGGAAAACTGACGCGCAGCAATTTTACCGATCTAAAGTGTACACGTAAGAGCGAATCTTTTTAGTTTGACAATTTTTATTCGCGATTTAAAAGGATTCCGTCAGTTTTGTGTCGAATAATGCACACACATCGCAACATAAATACAGTACCTAAATTCTCGCAGATCTCTCTCAGAGCATTTAACATACAACTCAAAGAAATTTCTAGATGAATTGTGTCGGCACAGTTTCATTTCGCTGCTAAAAAATAATTGATGTGGGAGGACCCTAATCCTTATTTTTTATTGTAATTGAATGCTCGCAGAATGGTTACACATAAGTCACACTACTTTAAGGCCGTATTAATAAATTAATCTCACCTTTGAGTAAAAGGAGGTCAAAATCGAGCCAGACTCGATCTTTAGGGATATAATAGGGGAAAATATGAATCTTGGATTCATAAAAAAAACAAGACCTCTGCATTTAATATACTTTTTTTTAAAACGTTCATATTAAGTGTAGTTTCTAAGCAAAATAAAATTAAATAAATCTCAAAATCGGAGGTCTTTAAAATCAAACGATTTGGTGTAAAAAACTAGTTTTTAGGAATTCTATCCAAATGTATATAAACTGTCTTGGTTAGAATTTTGGATCCGTTTTTGTACTTGACCTTTCAAGTAGACATTTAATGTATTGAAATATTCCATAATCGCAGCTTAAGTTGTCATTTAAGAGCATGTTCTCAGCTAAGTCGGCGCTGTTACGTAAACAAAACTCATCTGTCAAAATCCGTCGTCACATATTTTCACTTAAGATGTCACTTGAGCTGCTGTAAGTGTGGTTTTATTAAATAGCAACTATCTTAAGATAGTTATATATATATATATATATATATATATATATATATATATATATATATATATATATATATATATATATATATATATGTAAAGAAAAATATAATTTTCTTTAGACGTTGGCCTCTTTGCGCTATCCATAAACGGATGAAATAATTATGAAACATCTAGCTGTCAGAAAAAGTATATTCAATTTGTTAAATAATTTTATATCGTAAAAATATAATTCTTAAAATTGTGATTTGGAATCGGCACCGTAATTCGTAACATTAAATGTCGTTTCTTTATTTACAGGTAAAGTATATTTGCCAAATACTTATGTTATTTATACGAAAGAATTATTTTAAGTTAATCACAATAAATCTTTATTTACAGAGAAACCCAATTGTGTTTAATTGACTGTGCCGTCCAACTCACTAGAAAATACATCTTATAAAACGAAGTTCACATAGAAAATTTTGATTATGATTTTTTAATTGGACTGGATTGTATAAAGAAATTTTATTTAATTCAAAATGAAGATTTAGAAATCAGTCAGAAAGTTCCTATGCAAAGAAGGGAAATAGTTTCTAAGGAAACAAATAACTCAGATATTGAAATTTCTGAGGAAATGAAATCTGACAATTTAATAAACTTCAACGAGAACTTCAATGAAGAGAACTTCAAAATTTGGATAAATCATCTAAACTCTCAAGAACAAGCAGTGATTGATGACTTAATATTGGAAAATAAATCTGTATTTGCAAAGGACAAATATGACATCGGAACGGTAAGAGATTATGAAGCACACATTGACCTGTTAGTGGAAAAATATTGCAGTAAAAGGCCATATCGTTGCACAATTGTAGATAAGAAGGAGATTGAAAACCAGATTGCAAAATTATTAGAAAAAAATATAATAGAAGAATCATATAGTCCGTTTGCAGCCCCAGTTATATTAGCTTACAAAAGAGATGAAAATAAAAAATCAAGATTGTGTATAGATTTTCGGGACTTAAATAAGATTGTTGTCCCACAATCACAGCCATTCCCACTTATTGAGGACCTAATTATGAAACGATAGATTGCAAGTTTTTCTCAACACTGGATCTGAACTCAGCATTTTTGTCAATACCTCTGCGTGTCTCAGACAGATACAAAACTGCATTCGTCACACAAGAGGGTCATTTTCAATGGACTTGTTTGCCATTCGGTCTAAAAACCTCACCAGCTATATTTCAGAGAATAATGTGTAACATAATAAGGAAACACAAGCTCGGAGAGTTCACAGTATGTTACATTGATGATATCTTATTATTTTCAAAATCCTTCTCAGATCATGTCGGACATCTAAAACAGTTGTTTCAAGCAATTAAAAGTGAGGGTTTTAGACTAAAATTTTCTAAATGCACGTTTGCGGCTGACTCAGTTAAATACCTGGGTCACATAATACAGAATAATTCGGTTAGGCCAATGAACGACAACCTAATATCTATAAGAAACTTTCCTATTCCGAAAACGCAAAAGAATGTGAGACAATTCTTAGGAAAAATATACTTTTATCATAAATATGTACCAAAAATAGCAATAAAATTAGAACCACTGCATAACCTTTTGCGAAAAGGAATACCCTTTAACTGGACGAAGTCATGCCAGGACTCATTTGATGAAATGAAACAAACATTATGTTCTAAACCCATATT
This sequence comes from Lapara coniferarum, assembly GCA_949316025.1. Classification (NCBI taxonomy): domain Eukaryota; kingdom Metazoa; phylum Arthropoda; class Insecta; order Lepidoptera; family Sphingidae; genus Lapara; species Lapara coniferarum. The sequence continues at coordinate 18,385,596 of OX438934.1, read as the reverse complement.
GACTATTTTTAACTCAAACTTGCCTATTCATATAATACACAGATGCCAGTATACTAGGAGTCGGAGCAATATTAAAACCGCCACAAGAAAACAATGAAGAGAAACCGGTAGCATACTTTTCAAAAACATTGAATGAAACACAAAAAAGAAAGAAAGCCATTTATCTAGAATGCTTAGCGATTAAAGAATGTGTGAAGTGTTGGCAGCATCTGTTGATAGGTAGGAAATTTACTGTTTTCTCGGACCACAAGCCGTTGGAAAATATGAATATAAAGTCGAGAACGGATGAAGAACTAGGAGATCTAACATACTACCTATCACAATATGATTTCCAAATTAAATACTCTCCAGGAAGATACAACATCGAAGCTGATTGTCTAAGTAGAAACCCAGTCCTGGAGCCGCATGAAAACTTTGATGATCAATTAAAAGTAGTAAACATGATAAAACTAGAAGATATTTTAAAAGATCAAGATAAAAATGAAAAGATACAGTTCACAAAAGAAAAATTAATATCGAAATCCAATGTTTATTATAAAAAGGTAAATAAAAAAGAAAAAATAATTCTATCAGAAAAATTCAGTATAGAATTCATTAAAAAGGTACATATGGACCTAGGTCATATAGGAATTAAACAAATGCAAAGAATGATCAGCTCATTGTATACAGCAGAAAACATGTCAAAAAACATAAAAAGAATCTGTGAAAGTTGTATAGTATGTATAAAGAACAAATTAAGAGGAAAAAATAAATATGGATTGATGTCGCACTTGGGTCCCGCCACAAAACCTTTTGAGATTTGTTCCATTGATACCATTGGAGGCTTTGGGGGTTCAAGGTCAACAAAGAAATACTTCCACTTGTTATCAGATCATTTCACCAGGTATGCATATATTTTGACGTCAAGTACTCAAAATGCAAATGACTTCATCAAACTAGTGAAAAAATGTGCAGAAACTGACGACATTGGCATGATTCTCTCAGACCAGTACCCAGGAATCAATTCTAGAGAATTCAAAAGATTTTTGGATGAACAAAATATACCAATAATATTTACAGCAGTTAATTCGCCCTTCTCAAATGGCTTAAACGAAAGATTAAATCAAACGTTGGTTAATAAAATCAGATGTATGATTAACGAAAAAGACACAAAGATGGCATGGACAACCATAGTACAAAATTGTGTAAAAAATTACAATGAAACGGAGCACTCTGTCACTGGATATGCTCCAGAATATCTACTAAAAGGTACAGATGTGACAATTTTGCCAAATGAGTTAAAAATAAAAAAAAGCAAATGTGATTTGATCCAAGACAGGAAAAAGGCCATGGAAAATACAATTATATCACATAATTACAATAAGTCAATTTATGATAAAAATCGAAGACATGTAGACTTTAAAGTTGGTGATACCGTTTTTGTGGACAATGGTAACAAATTAAATAGGAAAAAGCTCGATGAATTGAGAATCGGACCCTATCAAATCGTGGAAAAAATATCAAACTCTATTTATAAGATAAACACTAGCCATAAGAAATCAGAGTCAAACTTTTTCCACATTTCGAAATTAACTCCAGCCCCCGTGCTTGAAGAACCCTAATGTCGTGTTTGTTTTATCTTCTCTGGGAGGGGGAGATGTAAAGAAAAATATAATTTTCTTTAGACGTTGGCCTCTTTGCGCTATCCATAAACGGATGAAATAATTATGAAACATCTAGCTGTCAGAAAAAGTATATTCAATTTGTTAAATAATTTTATATCGTAAAAATATAATTCTTAAAATTGTGATTTGGAATCGGCACCGTAATTCGTAACATTAAATGTCGTTTCTTTATTTACAGGTAAAGTATATTTGCCAAATACTTATGTTATTTATACGAAAGAATTATTTTAAGTTAATCACAATAAATCTTTATTTACAGAGAAACCCAATTGTGTTTAATTGACTGTGCCGTCCAACTCACTAGAAAATACATCTTATATATATAACTATCTTAAGATTGTTGTCGTCTTTAATTTGAGAGCGTCTCAACTAATATCGCACTTTAGAGCTAAACTGAGTTGCATCTATTCTATTAATATGGCCCTTAAAAACTTTGAATAAGTATTCTCTTGCACTTACAAAGGATATCTCATATTGCCAAGTAATTAAATGACTAACGTCATTCAAACCAGGAAGCGCCTATAACACAATATGCGAAACTTCGCTTCGTGCTGTAACTAGTTGAGCGTTATGCTATTTATTTAAACAATTTGGTTAGGCCTGTACAATTTTTTTGTAAAAACCGTTATGTATTTTTTTCGGTTTATCCAACGCGTTTGCTGCTGAGTTTATTCTTGCGTCGAAGGATTTGTTTTACAATTATTCCATCAAATGTAGTGCTAACTGTTCCAATATTTAAAATGTAATTGATGGTAGGACTCTCATATGTAAGAGTCCGTCTAGGTGGGTACCACCGCAATGTTTATTTATACCGCCAAGCAGCAGTGTGCATGCACTTTTGTGTTTCGGTTTAAAGGGCATTGTAGCCAGTGTAACTACAGGACATAATAAGACTTAACATCTTATGTCTCAGGATGACGAGCGCAGTGGAATGCCACACAGTACTTTGTTAATCAAGGTTCTGGATGGTATTTCTACTGTTCATAGGTGGTCGTATCGCTTACCATCAGGCGAACGGCATGCTCGTCTCGTCATTTAATTTTATATAAAAAAAAGTAAATCTTTGTTTTTTGCACATTTATTTAAGGGGCGATTTATAATATAATACAGATGCACTACATGACTATTGCTGAAAACTAAAGAGTAAGAGATTTATAATTTAACAATAATTAAACGTCATGTTCACTAAGCTATAAAGACAAAAGTTTCCTAGAAGGCCGTAAAGGGACTCCGGCGAACTTCGCAGTCCAAACTGTCACAGATTTGAATTTCAAAACACTTTATAGTTGTTGACACTGTATCATAAAGGATGGTTGTAACGAATTTATTGTGTATACACGGGGGATTTCTGTTCATAAACGACTCTATATTTTACTGCAGCGAGTGCATGGAGCATCACGATAATTGAATGAAAAAGGCGTAATGACGTTGGTAGCGCTGATTCACAGAGTGGTTTATAGTGGCGGGTATCTCCTCTGTTATTTTATAGCAAGTAGGCAAACGTAATTTATGACATTACACCATGACTCAATAACCGCCCCGAGTCAAGAACTTATTCCCGAAATGGCGATGGCGAAAAGTGGGTGCCCTAGAAAGAAAGAAAGAAAGAAAAACGATTTGTTTGTCACAACTCACAAAACAATTAACATGAAATACATACAACAAAGAATAATAAAAAACAAATCAAAACTAAAAAGTACCAATAAAATAAATAACAGAATAAAACTAATAATAAATATAATACATATTAAATGTATCCCCAGCTGGTCGTGGCTGTGACAGGTAGGTGACCACTCAGCATAATGTTGTGATTTGGTGGACACCCAAAACACAACGCTGGTTTTCAGTGGTCACCCTAAGTGACGTACGGACGCCAAGTCAGTCCGGCTGCCCAGTTACACTAATAAAATATCAAATAAAATAATAATATAAAACTGGTGACCACTACACGGACACAACTGCGTAAAAAGGTGCACTTCTACCTAGCCCTTCGGAAATAAAAGGCGTGAGTGTATGTGTGTGTATTTTTTTATAGCAACTAATGCTGAGAGGAGCATGCCGTTCGCCTGATGGTAAGCAACACGACCACCCATAAACAGTAGAATCATGATCAAATAAGTTACAATGTACTGCATGGCATTCCACTGCGTTCGTTATCCTGAGACATAAGATGGTAAGTCGCATTATGTCCTGTAGTTACACTGGCTACAATATCCTTCAAACCGAAACACAACAGTGCATGCAGTGTCTGTATAACATTATTGTACTATTGTACTGCCTCGGTGGCGTAGTCGTATTGCGTACGGTTTACGAGTACGATTTGCGCGCTGAGGTCCTGGGTTCGATTCCCGGGTCGAGCCAAAAAAAATATTGTGACTGGGTTTTTCCATCTTAAAATTTACTCAGTCGCAGCTCGGAGTCAGGAAGTTGGTGGTGTGATACCCCCGTGCCTCGGAAAGCACGTAAAGCCGTTGGTCCTGCGCCTGATCTCTCTCCGGTCATGTCGGATTGCCGTCTCACCGGACTATGAGAGTGAAGGAATAGCGAGTGCACCCTGTGTATTGCGCACACACTTGTGCACTATAATATCTCCTGCGTACCTGGCTGATCTCCGTTGATATTGGCCGCCGTGGCCGAAACTGGCTAGGAGGATTTCATTATCAGGATCTTCACCATAGGATCTGTGAAAAATTTTACGTACGTCGATTCAGAACATTTAAATATAAATCTCAAAAAAATAAAATAAAGCAGAGTTGCTAGTTACAAAATTCCGGACCTTTAAGTATCTAACTATAAGTACTATAATTCTTATCCGATTGCTTAAACTCAGCATATAGTTCTCAAGGGCGATAGTAAGGCTAAATATCAGAGCTTAGTCTATGCTTTAACAACTCTGGCTATTAACAAGAGCTAGCGGCTTAACATGTTACACGGATTTCGGCTCATACCCATCCAACTTTATCATACGATGTTAAAACTTGAGGATAGTATAGAGGATATATTGATAGACTCTTTTTTTTAAATACTGTTTGAATAAACGCAATCGATACTAATCGAAGTAATATTTTTTTTAACGGGAATTGTAAGTTGGAATTTTCATCACGGAATTCCAACAAAGAGCACAAAATTTTAGAATAACAAAAATCACACAGGGCTTTGTTACGTAATGCATTTAGCTATTGTATTCGAGTGTCGTTCGGTTTGGAAACCTCGCTATTCCACCATAATGTTTAACGTCCCATCGAGTACTCAAAGAATGTTTATTATCTCGAAAACCGCGTTATATCTGATACGATCATAAAATAATTCCCTCATAAAACCCCGAAATTACTGCCCGCAAACATATTACCAATATAAAGGGATAATCAGCCTATGAAATGCTTCTCAAACAGGCCTTTTAGCGTCCCGTAGCAAAAAAATTGCGAACGGTAGCATACTTAGAGAGCCTACCCCCACATTGTCAGTTTGTTCGATGTTTAAATTGGTCTATCTTTTGAACCAATATAGGAAGCTGGCAGAATTTTTTACCGAATATGTTTTGTTCTGGCTTTTATATAAAAATACTTATAAAGGCCTTGAGTCTTGTTTTGAGTTACGGAACCTTTGTGTGCGGGTCAGATTCGGATATAGCCGTTTTTTTTTAATGAGAAAATTGAGATGGGTCAATTTCACTTGCTATCTCTCTAACATGATTTTGGACGATAGCCTAGCTGGGAATGGTCTTGGACTTGGACAATTAGATGTTCGAAACCCAAGGCACTCTGACTTTTAAAATCTCGACTAAAATATCTGTGGTGGCTCGTGATTGGCTCATTGTATTTAATTCCTGTTTTTGTTTATTGTATTAGTTAGCTGTGAGCCACCCAAATAAACTAAAAGGAAAACTTCGTGAGGAAACCTACGTACCTGAGAATTCTCCATAAGAATCTCGAGGGTATATTAACTCTGTCAACCCGCAATATGCCAGCGCCCTGGACCAAGGCCTTACACCTCTCAGTAGTAGAGGAGGCCCGTGCTCAGCAGTGGACAGTATATAATACAAGGCTGATTGCATGTCTCTAAGAAAGGATAGATAGCTGGCTTGACGCAAACGAAATTTTAGGTTGAAGCACGAATAATAGGCAGAAACTCACGCAGCCGAGATGAAGCGGAAAATAGTATGGGGGATACAAATATATTTTACGATAATGCTTTTGTATACATTGTTCGATGATTATAACGCCGGTCTATCGTTTAAAAGAATCTCGGTAAATACCGCCGTCGCGACGAATGCGTTTCTGTTGTCATATAGTATTTTTTCCGTTCCAATGTTGTCAATCATAATGACATGATTATATCAAAAGTCGATAAATATTTCTACATATTTGTGCTAATCAGGTCCGAGCGTGTGTTTTGTTTCCCATTCCTTTTCCGATAATATAGGATATCTAACCCTCATACTTATTTACGACAAAATCTTCTGAATCGAAAATATTTACACTCCTCTCACGAACGCAATAAAAAATCTAATGAAACCAATAACACCATCAGCATGGCATGGACGATGTGCCCTAATTCATATTATATAGTTCGACTTATCACGTATTCAGAATAAACAGATTGTTATTTGTACGCGTCTCAAGTCTTACGGTCGTCACTATTGTCTGTAGTCTATACTTACAATTAAAGCTAAGTTATTTTTTGCTTGAAACATTAATTTCGTTATCTATTACTCTGAAGCTGTAATTTTCATTACATTTTCACTGGGTACTACAGATTCTCTTGATTCCCTAAACGTACTTTAACGCCGATGAAACTGCGAGCAAATCAATGTTTTATATAGATAACTAGCGGCCCGCCCTGGCTTAGCACAGGTAGCAAAGCATAATACTGTATACCTACATTTATTTTTCTGTCGTACAAAATATTTATGAATTATTCCTCTTGAATCACAACATCCATTGATGAAAAACTTATTAAAATCCGTTAAGCAGTGTTTGAGTTTATCGCGTTCAAGAGACAGACAGATGCGATAGGGGACTTTGTTTTATAATAAATAGCTTTTGCCCGCGGCTCCGCCCGCTTTAAAAAGTTTTTCCGGGATAAAAGTCCCGGTTTATATTTTTCCGGGATAAGAAGTAGCCTATGTGTTAATTCAGGACATGATCTACCCGTGTGCCAAATTTTATCGAAATCCGTTCAGTAGTTTTCGCGTGAAAGAAGAACAAACATCCATACATCCAGACATCCATACATACTTTCAAACTTTCGCCTTTATAATATTAGTAGGAGTAGGATAGTAGGATAGAGATGTAGGGTCATATTCCTAAAAATAAAAAAAAAACCGCGAGAAAAAAATCCGCAATAAAATTCCCGGTGTCTGTTTTCCGGGATAATAGTAGCCTATGTCCTCCTTTGGATCACAAACTATCTCCATACTCATTTTAATACGGTTGCACTGGCAGAAAACGATTTTCCGAGATTAAGGTCCCGGTTTATATTTTCCCGGGATATGAAGTAGCCTAGATTCTTCCCAGGGTTTAAAACTATCTCCCTGCCAAATTGCATCGCTATCGGTTCAGTGGTTTAGTCGTGGCGGCTCCACTCGCGAGAAATTAAAATCCGGGATATAATTCCCGGTTTATCTTTTTCCGGGATAAGAGTAATTATGTCCTCAACTGGATCTCGAAATATCTCTATACTTGTTTTCTTGCTGTTCCACTGGCAGAAAACGATTATCCAGGATAAAAGTCCCGGTTCATATTATCCCGGGATAAAAAGTATCCTATGTCCGTCTCCTGGTTCTAAGCTACCTCTCCACCAATTTTCAGCTAAATCCGCTCAGCCGTTCTAGAGTTATAAGTGGTGTAACTAACACCACTTTCTTTTATATATATAGATGACGAGATGATGTCAGTTAGCTAATAGGAAACGCGCTTTACATATGGTACATAGACACTCACAGCCTTATCGAATGGGGGTAGGCACAAACTATTCAGCGCCAAATGCTAGGATCCTAACATACTTCTTTTTCCTCTTCCACATTCATATATTTTGGCCGGTTTAGGGTACTCCTGACCTGCACTTTTCAGAGACGAGAATTTGTAAAGATTTTGTTTATTTACACAGTATTTAATAGTATGCACATAAAAAATCTTCATATACAATTTAAAATTACTATTTATTGTTATGTTTCTGAGCTGCGTGCCTAGCTCTGAGGTGTTCTGCTTTTTGCATACAAGAATCAATCTCTGAGCAATTTTAATCTTTAAATTGTGCGATTAGTGCCCGCTCTGTGTTAGTTATTACTCAGAGTTACTAATAGCACCAGGCTCCTATATTGTTCCTGACAGCAAACATTGTCGCTTTTACCAGGTCCCTGCTGACTGCTGTGTGCTATATCATATATTTAGTTTTTTTTTTTTATCACGCCAAGGGCTCTTTAACAATATTTTTTGTGTTTCTAATGCGAATATGCGACCGCTTTTCTTCGAAGAACAGAAAGAAGCATTTCTTTCTCCTCTCTAGTTGGATGTTTCAGTTTTAACCAACTTCTTTAATTTCTGACTGCCTCGGTGGCGTATTTGTATTACAACGACGACGACGTACGACTGCAAAACTGAGGTCTCGGGTTCGATCCCCGGGTCGGGCAAAGTGATATTGAAGTTTTCTATTCAGTATCAGTCCGGAGTCTGGAATTTGTGTCCGATATGGCGATAGGCTCGCCCCCTATCACATCATGAGACGGAATGTCGGCGAAAAGTCGGTGCACTAGTTGCGCCTCTGCCTACCCCTTCGGGTATAACAGGCGTGAGTGTATATGTTCTTTAATTTTACTAATTCAATTATGTAACTTTACAATGTTGAGATTGTACTGGGCTAGTTATCCGGCGTCTTAAGGTGTTCAATATTCAAGACCATCGCCGATCTTCAAAGAGAGGTTTAAATTTTACAATGGCCAATAACTGTTCATAACAAAATTTCATAGGCATTGGTTACCACGTTAGGCAGAACAAAACAGTCAATGTCAGTACTATCAAGAAACGCGAGACAAATTTCTTTAAAAATCGTCTCGATACGTCTTACGCAATTGACATTGATTTAACACCTTTACTAATCTTCCCTGGCAGCTTCGCTAGCGTGACACTTCTTGGAATTAAAATCCCTCAGGAATCATACATCTTGCAGACGAAGAAGTATGGTACTTTTCGGTCCTTAAATTATAATATAATAAAGCAAAATATAAAAACATGTCGATAGACATACGTGAGGATAAACAAACACTTTCGCATTTATAATATTCGTATAGACTTGGATCCTGTAACATCTAGAGTGATTACGCGCGGGTCGTACGGTGCTTTGTCCATTCATGTGTCAACTTCTGATGCTATTAGGTATTTTTTCGGCTGGGCTCCCATCAAGGGTCATCCATCAATTTTGTTTGTCGCTTCTTGTGTACAACATGTTTTTTGGAACAAAAGGTCTCGGAATACTGATGGCTTCTTTACGCCAGTTAGTGTGCAGTCATTGTATATGAGACTTAATTTATTGAGGGAACGAGTATTTCAGAAGAGTTTTGCAATAACTGTCTATGAATATTAACTCTCATACTGTTACACGTATTCGTCCAAAGGCTAGACAGAGACGTTGTATGTATGATATTCATCAATGATAATTTTCCTTGTGAAATGTGAGGACACCAGCCTATCAGCAATCTATAATATATAATAATATTATAGGTGTGAATGATATGACGTTCGTTACTCATGAAGTCAGAAGGGTTGAATGGATCTGGATAAAATTTGGCGTAGAGATAGATTATTATCTGGAAAAGTACATATATTCTATCCCAGTAAAATATATAACGGGACTTTTATCCAGGAAAAACTTTATAGCCGCGAGCAGCTAGCATTACATAAATCGCTGCTTTAATATGACTTATCCCTTATGATGATCGTATTATAAACTAGGCAATCTTTCCAATATAATACTTTTTCAATTTCCTCGTCAATCAAATTGGCAAAGTTTTACAGTAAAACACATCCATTTTGGTTGGCAATATAATAAAAAAAAGAATTACAGCATAAATACTAGTACCACAATGAGATAACGTAAATTATGTTAACAGTTATGATATATTGTTAAAATTTAACAATTGTTCGTTTCAACGTGGAATAATTTTATTTATTCCATTTACCTCGGTACGATAAACTGTATCGCTACAGACAGACATGCGCCGCGTGTTCATTCAAATTAGGTTGTAAAACAATTTTGTTAGATAATAATTTCGTCTGTGCCCCTCGGCTATATGACTGATATTTCTTTGGAATTGTATTGAGATTAGTGAACTTAAATGTAATAAATCGAATCCATGAAATAGTAATCATTATTCAGTCGATTTTTACACTGTTACCAGTTCGTAAAGTAGTTTCCAATAGACAAGAACGGGCAAGAAATTCTAGTATTACATGCATACATCACGTCTTTTCCCATTTTTTAGGGTAGACAGAGGTGTATCACACCCACATCTAGCCGCGCGCCAGCTATGTTAGGTCCTATCTAATAAGGGGAGGGCCTATTGTTATTGACCGGACACATTTATAGACTCCGGGCTGATACTGCGTAGTGATCTAGTAATAATGATTATTTTATTCGTAGGTATTTCTACCTTTGAACTGAATTTGAACAATAAGTACTAATGTAGACTTTTTTTTTTCGCGGGGAAAGTAACTTATTACTACCGCCCAGCCTTCAAGAAGGGCGACTGAGCGGTTATGTTGGGTTCACCGTGCCTTACGACCCGACGTTGAGCCGCCCGAAGAGATGGAAAACGTCGGGCGACCGCCGGGCCGAGTCCCTAACCTATGTACACCGCACGGCATACCAACCAAAACTCCGCGGTGGCCATCTTCGGCGCATTAGGGACGGCTGCGGGTTTCCCCAGACTAAGAGTGTCTAAGTTGTCGTCCGCAGCCGCCCCTGCGCGGTGCCGCCTAATGCAGCCCGTCTCCTGTTTGGGGGGGGGAGGGGGCTCAGAAACCCCCGCGCACCGAAGGACGCCCTCGGCGTCAACGGCAGCATGAGAGCTACCTGCCACACTGCTGTCCATCACGAAGTACTAATGTAGACTGCCTCCGCTGCGTAGTTGTATTACGTTACGACTGCAAAGCTGAGGTCTCGGTTTCGATCCCCGGGTCGGGTAAAGTAATATTGAGTTTTCAGTATCAGCCCGGAGTCTGCAATTTGTGCCCAATTTGGGGGATGGGCTCGCCCACTATCACATCATGGGAGGGAATATGTACTATGACATCTACTAGGTTCTATGAGATCTTGTCATAAGCTTTATTGCACGACTGTCTTAATAGTTGAAAACTAGTCGAGTAATAATAGTTAGCCGCTTTTTGTAGTTACAGTTTGGTTATGGGTTGGGAAGAGTAAATCGATTATCTGATTTGCAAAGGCTCCAGATCTATCAAGATACCTTGACACAGTTGAGAGCACTAACTGTTCTTGTTCAACAATTCTACGAACAAAAAAATATAAAGAGAAAATTTATAACGTTTGTTACCATGAGAACTCAGATTTCAATTCTAATATTGGCTACGAATAACAATAACCATAATGACCTCCAAATTATTTAATTAACTTAGAACGGGTGAATTAGTGACAGAAATAGACAAAGCTGTAATATCTAATCAAATTTCCCTTGTACTTTTACAGGTAAATAATATTCGTTTGTTTGCTAAGCCAATCTATTAATTTTTAATATAAACTTTAACGGATATTTTTAGTTTTTGTCTAAATAATTATACATCGTCATTCGACATCATCATCAGCGACATGAAGTCCACTGTTGAAAATAGCCTTTCCTAAAGATTTCCAGATGGAAACTATACATATAAATATTATTATTCTGTTTGTATGCAAAAATAAATACATAAAACATAATATTTATGTTTATCCAATTCAAGACACAGATCACCCACTATTAAATTAGTCTGTTCATGCTCATGTCGTGGGGCTCCTTTTTCCGCACTTAGCCCGTCAAAATTAGTCTGAACATCGAGAGCACCATTTAAATTTAGCTCATTAACTACATATAAGCAGACCTCACCAACGCACCCACTTTATGCTTAATTTGGAACTTTAATTAGGCCCTTCAAGTTCCAAAGTGGTTTCCATATCATTAAAGTCTGGTTAAATGGATTAGCACAAACTTACCGAATTCATTCCAATGTAGTATTTTTTACTGTAAAGGATACATAAATGAGCAAATAAAAATTCTAAGAAACTGTTTAGTTCGACCTTTACTTAAATAAAACTCGGTTATATGAAACGCACGTAACGATATCACCTATAGAAAATTTTGAAAAGCGGTTCCTTCGTTTTCTCTCATACTACCACTCGACAAAAGAACTGTAGTAACATAGATCGGTTAATACATTATCATCTTAGGTGGTCGCTATCTAGCGAGCGTAGCTAGCGAATACTAGTATCCAATCCAAAATGTATCCAATATGACGAACACCTCTCCTCCTACCATAATGCTAGAGGAATAAGCAAGGCGCACCATGGGGTCCTTACTGGTAAATGCCTGTCTACTCCCTAATAAATGCCTGAGTTTAATTTAAGTGTATTCTACCTAAATAAGACTTAGAAGCAACATATTCATACGAAAACATACCTAGGCCTTCAATCGAAACGTAAACAATATTCACCATTCGCTTATAATATCACCGTTTCGTAACTTGATAAGTAACGAGCCTATCCAAATTTAGCTCACAAGTATTCCCGATCCTAAACTAAGCAACTTGCCCGACTTGATAACCAGGAACGCCAGTTTCACAGTGGAAGTATAAAAGATTAAAGAATTTAATGCAAAATATTTTCTTGGCTATAAAATTTAGAACGGTCAATGCTCTAGGTCGACAAACTGCTTTTTTAAGTGCTGTTGCTTATTTATTTATTTAGAGAGATATCCTTCGTAGACTGCATAATTATGCCCAAGAGAACTCTAGCAAACAGCTGAGTTAATATTAAACCGCTTAATAAACTTTATCTATGTTAGAACTTGAAGTTAAAGTAGCTATAATGTTGTGAGAATGGGTTCGATCGTTTTCCACTACTCCAAGTTTTTCTTAAATCACTACGTTACGTCTGCTGGTAAGTACAATTTCCTCAACTAATAAAGCGCGTTGTAATAATAAAGCATTTTTAAAGACGTTAAATTATGTACAATAAATACAGTGTCTCCCTCGGTGGCGTAGTTGTATTATGGTACAACTGCAATGCTGAGGTCTCGGGTTCGATCCCTGGGTCGGGCAAAGTGATATTGTGTTTTTCTATTCAGTATAAGCTCGGGTTCTGGAATTTGTGTCCGATATGGCGATAGGCTCGCCTCTATCACATCATGGGACGGAGTAATGGCGAAAAGTGGGTGCACTAGTTGCGCCTCTGCCTACCCCTTCGGGGATAAAAGGCGTGTGTGTATATATACAATAATAAATACAGTCAAACACAGAACCTACTTCAATATGAAGTCAGTTAAAAAACTAGAGGTTATGTTATTGTTCAAGTCCGTTATAGGTAATTTTAATTAAATCATGAATTCATACAATAGCTCGACCAGGTACCATTGTTATAAAAAAGGCCAATCTGTTACATTTCGTGTAATGTGGCTGGTGGCTGTAATGTCAGAAATACGTCTGTGAAACAATGTAAATCTACAAGCAATTTGTACCAGAAAATATAAAAATAAATCAAAGCCCCACAAAACACTCATAAGGAAAAAAAAACATCTTTAATTCAGCCCTCATAAAGTTTTAAACAAGTTCCAACTGAAAAGGACAGAATATGACACCGTGCACGGAGCTGGAAAACCCACGACACAAAAAAAAACTCTGGTGGCATAATACGAATAAAGTTTCACAGATGGTGCCCCCTTCTCCTCGGCCCACCGCCGCCCAGGAGTACATTCGCTGAATAACGACCGTCAAATTCGGCTCTCCTATTAAAAGTTGCAAAGATTATGAGTATTAGCTCCTGGGGACGTAACTTGAGTTTAATACGTTCGTTGGAATATTTTTCAACAGTGTGGCTTTGGGGACCTGCATAGGGTAGGTAATTGTGAAAAATATTCTTTTTTTCCTTCAGAAACATTAGAAAATGGGAATGTTATTTCAATATAAAGGAAAATTATCTGACTCTTATGACCATATATTGATATGAATGTGAAGAATATTCTAGGGTATCTTGTATTGGAAACGAAAGCCATCAGTTCAGCATCTGTGGAATGGTAGCTATTAATTTCTGGTAAAAAAATATTTGTCTTCATTTCATTGATTTGATTGATTTGATCCCGCCTTCGACTGTTTCTTTTTCAAGTTTCCATTGAAATATAAAAACATGATTTGATTGATTCAATTGAAATAACATAACCCACTGCACGTGGACGTACGTACGTACATGTGGACGACGGCCTACTTGGGAATGGAACGGTCCACCGTGAATGTCCGTAGGTTCAAAACCCAAGGCACACACCTCTGACTTTTCAAGTTATGTGTGTATTGTTTATCAATTATCGGTTCGCTTTAACGGTTAAGGAAAAAAAACTTCGTGAGGAAACCTGCTTAAGAAGTTCTTTATAAGAATTTCGAAGGTATGTGAAGTCTACCAACCCGCCCAAGGCCAGCGTGGTTGACTAAGGCCTAAACCTTCTCAGTTGTAGAAGAGGCCCGTGCCCAGTAGTGGGACAATATATAATACAGGGCTGGTATTATTTTTTTTATTATAACCCACTGTACGTTGGTACGTACTTAATGACACCAGTTCTATGACCTTAATTTTAGCAGTGATCCATTCTACGGTACAGGTAATTTGGTAAAGTAAAAACTGACTACAAACACTATCAAAAAAGTTCGCAGGTCATCGCCTCAGCATGAATATGATAATCGATAAAAACTAAATGCTGTCAAGAATGAGCGGGAGCAGAATTGTGCACTCGCGCAAATCTCGACGGCCTTGAGGGTCCTTGTTCAAATTTTATTGCGGTCTTTTATTACTTGCCGAGCAATTGTCGAAGGGAATTCGTTAAAATAAAATAGTTGTGAATGTTTCAAATTTTATTTCACTTATATTCAATTTCAGACTGCCTCGGTGGCGTAGTTGCATTACAGTACGACTGCAAAGCTGAGGTCTCAGGTTCGATCCCCGGGTCGGGCAAAGTGGTATTGAATTTTTCTATTCAGTATCAGCTCGGAGTCTGGAATTTGTGTCCGATATGGCGATAGGCTCACCCCCTATCACATCATGGTACGGAATAATGGCGAAAAGTGGGTGCACTAGTTGCGCCTCTGCCTACCCCTTCGGGGATAACAGGCGTGAGTGTATATGTATATTATTATGTATGTCAATTTCAGCAGTGATAGCGTGAACTAGAATATTGAGGTCGTAGTTTCACAACATTCGTCTCGTTTTTAAGTTATTTGTGTGTGTGTGTGTGTTTTATCATTTTCCTACGTTGTCGGTTAAAGAACACATTGTAATGAACTTGCATATTTAAAAGTTTTGCACATAAATTTCGCAGATGTTAAGAGACTACTCGCATGAGGCCAATGTGGTGAACGAATGGTTTTACCTACATCTCAGTAACTCGTTACTATAAATAAATAAAATAATAAATAAATTTATTTCCTACAAGTTGTTTACATAATAGAGATTTATTTTATTTTTCAATCTTTAATAATTTTACTTGCAGGAACCCATCCACAGGTAAAGGCCTCCTCCAACGCTAGCCAATCTTCTCGGTATTGGGCTATTTTTATTCAGTTTGGGCCTCCTGATTTCTTTATGTCTTCGTGCCATCTTGTATTGCGTCTTCCCTTCATTCGTTTTCTTGTGGCCCTTCCATGTTGTCACTCTTTTAGTCCATCTTTAGTCTTGAAGGCGTGCTACATGTCAGCCCATTTCCATTTTGAAGTTAAGGCATGTACTAGTACGTCAGTGGATTTGTTATTTTGTCTAATTTTTGAGTGTCTAATTTTTTGTATTTTTTTTTTAATTCAGTATAATACGCTCCATTGCCCTTTGGCAGGTGACTATCTTGTTTTTTATACTGTGACTGAGTTTCCATGTTTGACAACTGTATGTTAGGCAAGGCAGAAGGCAAGAATTTAAGACTTTAGTTTTGAGATGGGTTGGTAGATTGTTCTTGAATATTTCTTTTATAATATGTTGGGAGGAATTTATTTTTTAGTGGCCTTTTGAGTGTCCATAAATGAAACGTTGATTATTTTAATATTTAATATGTGTGCCAAATGAAACCTAGTTAGGCTGTTAGTTGTAATGCGCAAATCAGTCTCTAGTCGGATTTTAGGAAAACATTATGCAAAGGAGATATAATCAACCAAAGATATCATAACTTCTGCCACGCTGTTACTAGTCCAAATACGCATCTAAATACTCACCTCACATAATTTCCATACATTTTAAGATACGTGCGGATCCCTTACAAGTTCAAATGAAGGCATCTTAGCCATTATCTTTTGTATCCTCCAGGGCACTATTCGAACTCCTTTTCAGGTTTTAATATTTCAAATGAGCCATATTTTCTTTTGAATTTGTTCAGACGCCAGTTCAGCGTTAGTATATGGATGTTTCAAAGGTTGCGGCCTTGATACTGGCGTTTTCTTCAGAAATGGATTGCTTTTTTATTTATTAATCCTTTTTTATGATAATGTATGAACTGAATTTTTGCCATAAATGTCATATTATAATTATGAATTTGAGGAATGTAAGTTTACAGGATATCATAGGTACTCTATGAAATTACTGTTAACGAGTCAATTTCAGTGCCGTGTAGCTTCGTAAATGGGAAGTTGAATAACATAATACGCTCTTTGCTTTGTCAGGTATAGGCAGAGATGTAATTAATTTAGGTCCTAGGTATATTATAAGAGGTGTCCATTCCTTCGTAAAATTACTACTAAATATCGGTGTTACCGGAGCATAATATAAAAAAAATGATTGATTCAACCATCAGTTACTTTAAAAAAATCCTGTTAATGATTTCACTGTATTTCGGTAATGATATTATCGCACCTTTAGGATGAAAACGACACAATTCAAAAAGATAGAAAATTGAGTTATCGTCATAAAATTACTTAAAACGAGGTTCTCAATACAATAATAGTTCATACACAGCCATATTCAAGCAGGAAAAGGACAAAACTGTTATATTAGTCCTTTTTTGTTATAATTTTGTAAATAAGGGTCTAGTTTTTAGTCATTTAAAAACGACAACTCAATTTTCTATTTTTTGAATTGTATCGTTTTCGTTCTAAAGGTGCGTTATATGAAAATACTGGCGCAAACACGTGTATTTCATAAAAAAAAAGGAAACAAAAGTGAAAATCGGGCCTATCTAAATTTAGTAGCTCACAATTCACGTTACCATGGAAACTCAAGGTCGTCTGGAAGACATCGCCAAAAGCGAATGATTCGTTCTAAACATTACAGGTTTCTTTGTCTGTGTAAATATATTTAAACAGGGGTGAAGACTATAGGGGCTAAATAATATTACGGAATGTTGAACCAATTGAAAATAACATTCAATAACACTTTAATTTTAATAGGTCTCCACTGTAAATGAGGAATACACATAGGTATTATGCTCTATTTTATTACTTTAATTCCAAAAATGTTTACGGTTTTGACTTTCTATATATAGTAAGTTTGTGCTCGGCTACGCGCATAGCCGAGCACAAACTTATTATATATAAAAAGTCAAAACGATAAATTTCATAATACGTAATCAAATATAGGTACGTTTTATCAAAGAAAAAAAAGAAAAACTATCACTATAAAATTCAAATTCGGAAGCAACGAACACCAATTTTA
The DNA here is from genome assembly GCA_949316025.1 of Lapara coniferarum. Classification (NCBI taxonomy): domain Eukaryota; kingdom Metazoa; phylum Arthropoda; class Insecta; order Lepidoptera; family Sphingidae; genus Lapara; species Lapara coniferarum. The sequence continues at coordinate 18,368,056 of OX438934.1, read as the reverse complement.
TATTTACAGAACCTTCCAAACATTCTAAAAATAAATATCAACCGTTTCGAAGCCCGCTTCCGATTTATTGCCAGCCGAAAAAAACATTATACGTCCTAAAACCATTAGTCTCCATTTCCATCAAAAGCGTAACACGGAAAGCTTTAAGGAACTATAAAGTACAATCTCTATAAAAACCCACCCTAACGCGAATAAATCTTGTCCGGTAAATAACATAGTTAACGATATATATTCCCCTTCCGAAAACTCGGGAATGGTCGTTGATGTTGGCAACACTTAAATAATTTCCCCTTAAAACGATAAAGAAGGCGCGATACTTGATATGATTTGTCGTTATTTTATCTATTATTTTCATTTCTTAGAAGCTGAATTTGAGTTCTGTTGTAGTAAAAGCTCTTCCTAAACTATACACTGAAAATGTAATTAAAAAAATTTACGCTTTTTGATTGAATCTTGAATTTATTCATATAAATTAGATTATTTCAAATGCTCAGTTAGTCTAGGAATATAATGTTATTATTCGCACGTTTACTTGAAATTAGTGACGGAATACTTTCCAGTAAGTTATGAGATGTTCTTGTTCAGGATAAGTTAAAAATAAAACAAAACAGTTTGGTAAAGTTATTGCGTTGGCATCAGCCAAGACGAATATTAAGTTTATTAAAATATATCTTGAGACTGGGTTTTCAACAATCAGATAAAATATGCAATCAAATACATAAATTGCAAACGGACGCAATATAAATCTCAAATTAATTATTAAATCTCTCATTAATAATTGGATTAAATTATATAGTATTAAGATTTTTTATCTAATGATAACATATTGCAAAAATTTGCTCCGAGAAATAAATCTATCTCTCGGATAAACCCGAATAAATCCCTTATGAAGTCAGTAAGAGTAATTATCAATAAATACTCCAATAAAACGGAAAGCGATGAACATTATATAGCTAAAGTTTGTCGACAAGCGGAGAAGGGGGGAGGGAATCAAGTGGCCATCCCCCCGGATGGGGAACAAGTGGCCAAGTGGCTATTGTGTCCCACTGGCGCGAGTTATGGCCATTCCACTGCGACCTTGTAGTAAATGCCGTTATTTTTGTTTGTTTGAGTGGACATTTCATTAGAATATGTATGACTAGAGTTGGGCGGTTTTGCTTCAGGAATTTTTATATCATGTTTTTTGTGAGATATTAAAAGTCTGCTGTTTCTGTGACTATTAGGGCGCATTACGGGTATTGGACCAAGCATATGCAAAAACATCAGTAGCCACAGACACCAAAGGCAACGCCCCCATGAGCCCTCTACAATTGCAAGTGTTTTAAAGAGACGAAAAAGTCCTACTTGCTTGTTTCTAGCCTATAGTAAACTAATATGTATGACGAAATGTTCTGTATACATACATAATATCATAATATTATAATAAATGATTATTCTCAAGATATTTATCATGGCAAAAATGGTAAATAAAATATATAGTTTCTTCTACAGTAAAATATGTACGGCACAAAAATCTAAACATATGGATTTGTAGATGTAGAACCACATTGTTATATTCAAACATTAGTATTGTATTTGAAGTGGTAGCTACAGCACTTCGACATATTTGTCTAGGCATAAGTGCATCAGCTCCACCTGGGTATTATCAATCATAAACGGTGTGAACTTGGCTTCTGTATTTATATGGTAAGATTCCTCTACAGGCCACCTCACACCAGGCTACATTACACCTCACACTTTTGATGGATTGTAATGTGGAATCCTAATTGTTTTCGAGCCATTTTCTTTTCTACCTTGCCAATATGAATACAACACACCTTTAACTCATGTCGCAGAGCCAATCTAACATACATATAGGGACTAGTTGCCTATCTGTCACCCCCTCTGAAGATCCAATAACGACATATAAGACCCCAAACAAGGTTGCTTCAACAACTCAGTTCGAAATGAAATGAAATGAAATAAATTTATTTGAACCCATAAAATGTTATACATTATTTAGATTCAGTCAATATTAACTCTACCACCAGTTCGGAAAGCAGTTCTCACTAGAGAAGAACGGGCAAGAAACTCTAGTGTTGCTCTTTTCAAAATCAGTTCAAGTTCACGCACCAGCCTTATCAAATATTAATCTCATCACTCTTTAGTATACCTACTTTGAAGAGTAATTAGTCATGTGGGAGGAACGACTCAACCGTTATATAACCAATTTACAATGATTATTTTACAATTAGAGCGAGGGACCATTCGTTGGTGCGCTGTATCCTTAAAAATATTATCTTTCCAGATTTTATGGAGCAAAGTTAATTATACTTGCGCGGTTAAGAATGGTTATGATTAGCAGATTTCACGGTTTGTGCAGTATAATGTTGCCATCACGGGAAATGTGTTTTATAGTACCGAACAAGCAATTGGCCCAACTGATACCAATTTGTCATCGAAGGAAGAAGAGAAGAAATAAAGTTAATGAAACAAGAAGAGTGGATCATAGTTAAATATCAAGGGGAAAAATTGCCGGGTAGTAATTTCTAATATCTCTGGAAATATCGATAAATTTGTCTGTATTTCTTTTATAATCTTAAAGTTTCTTGTCTCAATTGCGCTATAAAATAAATTATCTAGACACGTCAGCCGTTAAAATGAGTTTCAAACATAACATTCATAACCCTATTATTTGTTGACATCTTTATGATGAACTTGTAGATAGACACTTAAATATGATACTTACGGTTTTCTGAGGATATGTTTATACTCCAAATCGAAAAGACGAAAACGTTGCTCCTGGAAATCGAACCCAAGCCTTGCCACGTTTCACATCTAAGAATACTATTACTAGACTAATGAAGATCTTAAGTCAAATTGGTACAATAGTGTAGCTTAGATTGGTGAGTGGTGACAGCTCAGATCTGATGACATTAAGAAGATTACATGGCAAAAAAGCTCTTTATTAACCGTCATGTCTCGTATTAAGAGCCATTTGTTTTACTCGAATAACATTCTGTTCAAGACCTTTGTTCCAAGTTTCGTGATTAGACAGTTTTTGCTGACTCCTTCGTGATCGTAACAAGTTTTGTTTTACGCTGCGTGATTTATTTCATAATTCACATTTTGCTAATTAGATTTTTCATGTAAATTGATTTGTTTAAATTATTTAAGTTGTAATAGTATTACTTAAAGTATGTCAATGCAATAATTTGGCACCGCATGTTCCTGACATCAGATATTTAATTTCATAACGACTATTACTCTAGACACAAGGTTCGTCAAACCACAACATTACAGAGCTTGGGCAATATTGCTTGGCAACAGTAGAAGACATTTCCGTGGAACTCAAATAAACTGGCATACGAGATGTACCTACCTAACACTAAATAAACATAATCACCGAATAATATTAACCGGAAAGTGTACAAACCGATTCGTCGCTCTTTTAGGTGTTAAGTAGCCAATTAGTATGCAAGAGTTGGAAGCAATAAGTGTGTCGCGGCAATATTGTATATCATTACATCGCTTGCTGGGGCGGATAATATCACGGGGGGAAGGCAGAGGGGAGGGTCAGGGTGCTACGTGATATTTTTTACATAATAAACTAGTTGTAGGTGTCGCTCTGCTGAATAAGATAGTTATTAAAGTATATCGCCTCATTGGTATAGTGACAGCACACTTCAACTGTGAACTGTGTAATTCTGGGTCTTATTCTCAGGATGGTTAACAACTTGTGTGGAATTTCTAAGAACATTTTCCCGGAACTGAATTCTCTGGAAGGGGCTGACGTCACGCACAGTTTGGTTGTAAATGTAAAAACTAGGCTGAATCATTTATGGAAAATACTGATTTCAAAAATGTGGTGCGCTGACATTATGGATAAGGGCTGATATAATAATAAGAAGAGAGCCACCTCCTTTTCTGAGATCGTTTTAAAAAGGCTACCAACCGCGTATTGCTATTATAATATTAAATTACTTTCATAACATTAAAAATAAATGAACTCTCAGTTTTCATAGGACGATAAGGTTCTTAGCTATATTCTTGAATAACATTTTGATTTTAATACTTTAAATTGCTAAGAATAGGGTCTTAGCACACATATTATACTGTACCTAGATGTGTTTATATTAAGAAACTGAACAAACTGTGCCTATTGAAGTGTTATGCAAGTGTTTGGAACAGAATCTTTTTTATTGGAAGTAAATAGCCTATTTCGACTGCCTCGGTGGCGTAGTTGTATTATAGTACGCCTGCAATACTGAGATCTCGGGTTCGATCCCTGGGTCGGGCAAAGTGATATTGAGTTTTTCTATTCAGTATCAGCTCGGAGTCTGGAATTTGTGCCCGATATGGCGATAAGCTCGCCCCCTATCACATCATGGGACGGAATAACGGCGAAAAATGGGTGCACTAGTTGCACCTCTGCCTACCCTTTTGGAGATAAAAGGCGTGAGTGTAAATATTATAGCAATATTGTGAATATTGTAATAGTCGTACCGCGCACGCAACAAAACCCACATTCATAATTTGGGTAATATTATTTAAAACTAGCTTTTTCCCGCGGCTCCGCCCGCTTTAAAAAGTTTTTCCGGGATAAAAGTCCCACTTTATATTTTCCCGGGATAAAAAGTAGCCTATGTGTTAATCCAGGACATGATCTGCCCGTGTGCCAAATTTCATCGAAATCCGTTCAGTAGTTTTTGCGTGAAAGAGGAACAAACATCCTTACATCCAAACATCCAAACATCCAAATATCCAAACATCCAAACATCCATATATTCTTACAAACTTTCGCCTTTATAATATTAGTAGGATGTAGGTCTTCATCGGCTATAAAGCAATGGTGCGACAGTCAAGCTTGGGGTTACTACCGTTATAGGGGTGGCTACATCGTCGCTCTGTTGTACAAATGCCGTGCACAGACTGTTAATTTCTCAGATACGCAACACGAGCTAGCATGAGCTGCCAATATTTCATTGATTTGGGACCCCAAATTACTGTTATTATACTATATTATGATTTTTTTTAATACATGTTAATGGCCATGTAGTGCCTGGATAAAGATTTTATATTTTTATGGAAACTTGAAAAAGAAACAGTCGAAGGTGGGACTCGAACCTACGACCTCCGACGTACCGTGCCGGTGCTCTTCCAATTGAGCTACCTCGACCCTACCCTCGATTGTCCAATTTCAAGAAGAGGAGGTGGGGTCGAGGTAGCTCAATTGGAAGAGCACCGGCACTGCACGCCGGAGGTCGTGGGTTCGAGCCCCGCCTTCGACTGTTTCTTTTTCAAGATTCCATAAAAATATAAAAATCATTACTATTATTATATTATAGTACTAGCTTTTGCCCGCGGCTCCGCCCGCTCTAGGAAGGTTTCCGGGATAAAAGTTCCTCTTATATTTTAAGAGGATAAAAAGTAGTTTATGTGTTAATCCAGGACATAATCAGTGTGCCAAGTTTCATAAAAGAGTAACAAACATACATCCATACATACATTCTTACAAACTTTAGCGTTTATAATATTAGTAGGATTCGCATAAACCTTCCTCTTAAATCACACGGACCATTGTTAAAAAACGTGTGAAAATCCGTCCGATAGTGTTTGAGTTTAGCCACTCGCGAGGAAAAAAAATCCGGGATAAAATTCTCTTTTTTTTTATTCGGGTTAAAGTAGCCTGTGTCCTCCTCTGGATCTCAAACAATCTCTATAGTAAATTTCTCGCGGTTTCAACCAAGATTGTTTTTTTTCCGGGACAAATGCCCCGGTTTATATTTTCCCGCGATAAAAAGTACCCTAGGTCCTTCCTAGAGTCTTAAACTGTCTCCCTGCCAAATTTCATCGAAATCGGTTCAGTGGTTTGGCCGTGATAGCTCCACTCGCGCGAAAAGAAAATCCAGGATAAAAGTCCCGGCTTATATTTTTCCGGGATAAAAAGTAGCCTATGTCCTTTCTCATGCTCTAGACTATCTGTGTACCAAATTTCATTCAAATCGGTTCAGTAGTTTTGGCGTGAAAGCGCAACAGACAGACAGACAGAGTTACTTTCGCATTTATAATATTAGTAAGGATTATAGGTACCCGTCACATAAATATATAAACCGACCATATACAAAAGTCCCATGCTATTCTAAACAAGGCACTACCTACATTAACTGTCAAATAAAATTTACTTGAATACTGTGAAACCCTTATTTTTTTTATTGGCTTCCAACAAATACTAGACGATTGACAATTGCTGCAAGCAAATTTCTAAACTAAATATCATGACCAACAATTTATTAGACAGATCACTCAATTAAATTACACAACAATAGAACCTGAAACCATGAACATATTCGATTCCGGACGTATTCAGATGTGCCGATAAGTGCCGGCCCATTTGGCTGTAATGGCGCAGAAATTAAGTTGTACTTAAAAGGAGGCTCGACAGGAAGGGGAGTTTATTTGTCCCAACTGTTTCCTCATTAAGGTTGCCAAGATCTAAAATCGGAAAGTTGGTTTGCCCAGCTAGTTGGACAAACATTATTGCGTGAACAGATCTGCATGATGATGTTAAACTAAAGCGAATGGCCTGAGTTTTAAACGAATAAACATACTGTTGTCATATACAAAAAACAATGAACCCGGATAGGCAAGGTATCTAAAACTCTGAACATGTTCAGTTTTTTCTCGAACGTCGGCCAAGTAGCAGGCCCTACTTCCGATTGACGAGCGACAGAGGACTTGCGACTTCCCCCTGTAGTTCCGCTAACAAGATTGTACAGGCTTCGTTTTAGAGACTTTTTCCGTCTATTTCGTTTTCTTAGAAATTATGACAAAATGCTTTTACACCATGTTTTTTATAAACGACAGATTTTAGTGGTAAGAGAATGTCGGGTATGATATTTTCACGCAAATTGATCAACATAGACATTACGAAAAACCCGTAAGAGGCTTGTTCTAGCGATCCGCGTTTCGAGTTTTACTGATATATATCCAGTTATCAGTATGACAGTGGTTGGTAGAAGTAATATTTAAACTATACTTCCCTCACAATTAGACTCAAAGTAACCTGTGTAGCGTATTTTCATTAGAAAGAGTTACTATTTATACCTTTATTCTCAAAATACCTCACACCTTTAATATACAGTGGAATCCAAGAAAAAATATCTCGCGGTATCTTCGTTATGCGCATAAATATCTGACGCATTAAAATAATAATACCATATACAGTACAACGGCAGCTCTTAGGCTCCCCGCAAACGAACCACCCATTCGCGTAGGATGGGGCGTGACAAATGACGTCATACAACCCCTTGAATGCTTGATGTAAAGCGGAGTAAGGTAAGAAACTAGAAAAGGTAAATAAATGGAGAAAAAAAATAAGGGTAGAAAAAAATCTTTGATATTGTTTAAAGCCAGACGGTCGCTATCAAACAATCCACTCGTAATCAATTTTATAGCTGTTTTGATCTTTTATTAACGTGAGTAATTAACATTTCTAATCAGTTATTCATTACGTTGAGGGTCTTGGCGTTAGTGAAAGGTATTTAAAACGTCCGCCGATAAGCATTTAATGGGCAATTCAGACCTAATTAATGGAAACTTTCTCGGTTTATTTTATCTAACTAGCTATGTCAGCGTCTTTGGCTGTCGAATTTTGAACTTTTATCTCATCACGTTACCTGAGTTATAGTATTGCTGAACATAATAATGAAATACGCATCGAAATCCATTCTGCGGTTTTTATATCTCGTGCCAATAAATTAATAAATTATACCGTTTCATTGTATTTCGAAGATTTATAATATACACTGCTATTTCTACTTCTATTATGTCTATTCAACACCATTACATAAAACAATGTTATCACAATTATAAGAATATAAATGTATTTTGACACGCATTGATTACCAGATACTGAATGTGAAAAGTTTTTATTGAATTCTTTTTCTGATAAATCTGCAAAACATTTCCATTTGTTGCATTTTAAAAGTTTTGTATTCGAACACGAGATAAATTAACGAGATAAAGTTTTCTGATTGGGAAAAAATTCACTGTGACATTTCGAACGTCCTTTGTCTGACCTGGGTGACCTGAGTTTCCATGAGGTGAGATCTGGATAGGTTTTCATTTATAGTCTATAGAAGATTTATAACAAAATAACTGAAGATATAGTACTGCGAGGACACGGAATGATGCTGTGGAAGTAGCTGTGATAGATTATAATTGTTTACAACATGAATAGACTACGTTGTTTAATTTGACACCAGAGTCTGACACAAACCCGAGTGAAGTGTCAAACCTAATTTTATGTTTGGAAAATAAGTGGTCTAGGCCGATTTCCTCGCCATTCGTAATCCTTAATACATTTCTTTAGAGAATAAAAGCGCGACGCACGCACAATTCCACTAATAATAAAAGTATAAACATCTCAATAGAAATTATATATATATATATATATATATATATATATATATATATATATATGATTCTAATACCCAATTAACAAGGATTTAAGACAAAAAAGTTCACAGAATAACTTGATACCTGAGTAATATTTACTTTTGAAGGCCTCATTTTGGTAGACTTACGGTGCGTAGCTCTGCCTAGTATGAAATTTAATCTCCGCCCACATTTTACGTGATATGATTTTCACTGAAAGACAATATATTATACCTGTTTGCTGAAAATAGACTTGTCTGTATTTTTCAGAGAACGGGAACAGTCGCACCCTTGAATAACTTTACTTATTTACTTTTTAATAAAACTGAGTTAGGTAGATTGCCTCGGTGGCGTAGTTGTATTACGATTCGACTGCAATGCTGAGGTCTCGGGTTCGGAGCTGTTAGGTACGTGCTCACCTCATGAACTACTTAACTGATTTTGAAAATTCTTTCACTAATAGGAAGCTACATTACTCTTCAATGCTATAGGCTGTTTTATTCCCAGAAAATATTTTTATCACGTAAAATCTTTCTCACACAGATGGAGCCGCGAGCAATGCTAGTTATTAATAAAATAATTGTATTCGAACAAAATCCTTAAAACTTAAAACACGTACATACATAATATACATATACACTCACGCCTTTTATCCCCGAAGGGGTAGGCAGAGGCTCAACTAGTGCACCCACTTTTCGCCATTATTCCGTCCCATGATGTGATAGGGGGTGAGCCTATCACCATATCGGGCGCAAATTCCAGACTCCGAGCTGATACTGAATAGAAAAACTCAATATCACTTTGCCCGACCCGGGGATCGAACCTGAGAACTCAGCATTACAGTCGTACCATAATACGACTACGCCACCGAGGCAGTCAAAAAAGCTAAAACACGTAATCTATAAAATACTATTCTTAAGCCAAGAACGGAATAACTTAATACCCCAAGTAGCCTTTTATTATAATTCAATAACCCTTTTATTCCTCACATTCACAAATTATTCAAATGCCATTAAATAAAAATACGATCACCGATATACTCCCCCATGTCGTGTGCGTGTCGTGAAAAATGATCTGACGGCATTCCGCGGGTTCAGCGCGGGTTCCGTTATCGCTCTCTCGCAACCGGCGGGGATTTAGGCAATGTCGAATTTCAACATTTTTCTTAGCTTAGCACCGTATATGGAATTGAACCTAGGCTGAGTTGATTGCTATTTGATTACTTACGAGTGAATTTGCCGATGATGCTTTGTGTAGGGTTTTCTTTTTTTCGAAGGTGGAATCTTTATATACCTTTTGTTACGGTTTCTTTTTAGCTCTTGAGGCTGTGAACAATTGGTTGCTGGATTTTAGAAATATATCGCCATTTACCGCATCGTTTAATTATCCGTACATTGTTTATGTTAACTATATCCAAAGTATATGCAATGCAATGCAATCAGCCCTGTATTATATACTGCTCACTGCTGAGCACGGGCCTCCTCTACTACTGGGAGGGGTTAGGTCTTAGTCCACCACGCTGGCCTATTGTGGGTTGGTAGACTTCACACACCCTCGACATTCTCAGGTATGTAGGTTTCCTCAAGACGTTTTCCTTCACCGTTGAAGTGAACGATAATTAATAACCAATACACACATAACTTCGAAAACAATATAATACAGATAATTAATAAACAATACACACATAACTTGCGTGTGCCTTGGGTTTTGAACCTCCGGATATTGCCTCGACAGACCTTTCCATTCCCAACTAGGCTATCGTCCACTTCCAAAGTACATAAAATGAACTAAATCTCAGCCCTAAGAGCCTCTACATATATTATGGCCACAACAGCCAACATATCACAAACTTTGAACCAAACGTTTCAAACCCAATTGCTTACGGGATGTTATTATTGTCATAACTGTGTAAACTCATGGCGGCATTAAATTACATTCATGGGTAGCATTGGTGTAATAGAATATTATACAAAATAGGCAACGTATCGACTCTCTATCCGGCCCATCGAGCGGGCCATTACTCCTGATTTATGTACTTCCGCGCGTTCGTGGCGACGTGTATGGTAGGACAGTGACGCATCTAAATGGGGTATGTTGTGATGGTGTTGGGACAAAATTGGCATTTTTCGAAAGTGGGTTCGGGTAAGTTTCTTGATGGTATTAATCTGTTATGAGCACCCTATTTGTTGCCATAGGGATTATGGGTTTTCCTATTAAAATTAGTGGGGTCTTTCGATATATTTCCCATCGTACGATAGGCGGAAGAAAAACAGCCACTTTATGCCGGTTTTCTCGTAGTAGCTCGAAATAGCTCATTGTAAAGTACAGAACTATTTCCCCAACTCTACTATTTACAGTTAATAGACATTAAAACTATTAACAATAACTCGTTTAAGATTTCCTGTTTATTGAAACGTAATATTTGAAGTAGAGTGCTGTTACTTTATACATCGTTACCTGCGACAAAAGAAAAAACTTCAAAGAAAGATAGTTCTCGATTCAAATATTTCTGAATTCTTTGTGAAATAATACTAAAAATAAACTCAAGTAGAATTGGCAACTTTCTCTTGGAATACAATACACCGAGCAAAGTTTTATGGAATAATAAGCAAATAAAATTTGTATTAAAAATGCGAAGGCATTATAAATGCGAAAGTATATTTGTTGGTTTGCACTTTTTGGTCAAATATGAGTGTAAATAATTGTCATGGGTTGCATAGAGATAGTCTATGGAAGAGACATGGCAGAGGCTACTTTTGACTCAAGGGTTGCGAAGAGTTTACGCGGGTAAAGGTGGTAACTTAAACTAGTGTTGTAGAAAGAATGAGACTGAATACCTTTACAGAAAGCACATTAAACTCAGTGCCGCGTATTTTGGACACAATAAGTAATACAAAACAGTCAAAACGTTTAACTGTGTTACAAAAGTGAATCATTCAGTGCATTAACTAATTATTATCTGAATCAGTGATAATAGTACAATTGTAACGATTACCCTTTACCGTCACATTTTTAAAAAACGTGCATCATTAACCGTCCATTTCAAGTAATAGCACATACAAACAATAACATCAATTTCGACTATCTAAGAAATTGCACTCTGGTCTAGCGGCTTTGCGTGGAGTTTCGACGCGCCTTTCTTCGCCGACACTGTGTTCCAATCCAAGCGATATTGAAATATTTTTGAAAGTTTGTAAAAATCGTTTGTTTAATTTGGAAATAATTTAAACCAAAATATCGGGCTTGTAACTTAGTGACAATCAAATTAAACGGAAAATAAACAGAGATGGCGCCACTTAATAAATGTGCCGCATGCAAAATTATTATTAAAGCAAAAGAATTTATAACCTGCAGCGTATGTCAACAAAAATATGACTTCAAATGCGCAAATACCAGAGATCAGAAGGTAAACTGGACATGCTCACCGTGCCGCAATAATACACCGAGGATTTCTATTATTCCAACTACCACTATTCTTGATGCTACCGATTGCAACAATGTAACATTCAGAGCAAAAAATCTTTCGCAGTCATCTGGCACACAAAACTATATCACGTCCGTTACCAATGAACTAATCTTAACGGAACTCAGAGAATTTCGTATTTATGTCCAGGAACAGTTTGAGAAACAAAATACTTGCGCATTACTGTTGACCGAATCTATAGATACTATAAAATCTAACATCCAAGTTCTTCACAGCAAATACAAAGTCCTAAAAACAGACTTTGACGAGCTTTCGAAGTTAAGCCAAAGTATTACTGATGAACAGGATGCACTTAGATGTATATCAGAACATGCAAACAAACGTCTCATGGAACTGGAAACAAGTGATAAACAGATGAAGCAGAATGTGTTACTATCTAAGAACATTATAGACAATATTGAGCTCAGAATACAACAGTTTGATAGTAATTCCAATATGCCGAGTACTAGCACCAACTCTTATGCACACATGAGGGAACTATCACATAATACAATAACTAGCAATCTTGTCTGTGAACCGCAGGCACAATCCCTTACAACCGGGCTCAATATAGACTCACAAACTACATGTAGCCTAAAAGCTAATACTGTGGCGGGAAGAGAAGAGGTTCCGAGGAAATCAAACAACAATATCCGCATGAATCTCCAGACATCGCGACCCCGACGACCGATAGTAATTAGAGCTACTGGCGCCAACGATTCGGATCTCAAAGTCATTGAACCGACCAAACTTATACACGCTTGGAACTTTCACTCATCCGTAACAGAGAATGACATACTATCATATTTGTCGAAAAAAGTCCCCGGTGCTCAATATACAATCAAAAAACCAGACACACCGCATACTAATCACAACTGCTTTGTTATTGGAATTCCAGCTCGCCATTACCCTTATTTCATCTCAGCCGACAACTGGCCTCAGAACACTGCACTGCAACAATGGAGAACATTCAAGCACAACCACACTCATGGCAAACATAACAGCAAGTTATTTCTTAACGAGACCTCGCAACAAGCAACTAAAACTTCAGATGTTTTATCAGAATGTTCGGGGTCTCAAAACCAGACTCTGTTCAACTAAGAATATATTAGCCATATTACCCTTCAATCTCATAGCATTAACTGAAACACGCCTCGACGACTCAATCCACGACACTGAGCTCATGCCACCGGAGTTTACCGTTCTACGGAAAGACCGCGAGTGCCGCGCCGGAGGGGGAGTGCTGCTCGCCGCCAGGACGCCCTTCTCCCTGCACCGAATAGACCACGAGCACCAGGAACTCGAACTTATATGTGCTATAGTATCTAAAAGTAAAACCAGATTTTTATTTTGAATAGTTTATCTTGCACCAAATGTTAACTGTAACGCATATTATTCCTTTTTTGATGCCATAGAAAATTTAGTTAACTCACACAACCTACCAATAATTATAATCGGTGATTTTAATTTATATTCTGCTAAACCTCAAGTACGTAAAGATTTTGATCTATTTTTATCTACTTGTAATCTTACACAGCAAAATACTGTAACTAATACTTTAAATCGCATATTAGACTTAGTGTTAACCAACTCTGGCATTGCTGATATCTTGGTCACGGAGGCTGACATACAACTTGTATCCTTTGAAATGCACCACAAACCATTGGAAGTAACCTGCCGTATAGTTGACCAATCAATTTATTCTAATTTTTCTACTTCCAAGAACAATTTAAGCACTACCCAAAACGTCAGAAACTACAGAAAAGCAGATTTCCCGCTACTTTACTCAATGCTGCAAGATACGGACTGGTCGTCATTGTACACAATCACTGATCCTAACTTAGCAGTAACACATCTATATTCCACAATAGAATGCGCCACTAACATGACTGTACCACTTAAACGAACTCCTCACTACGTCACATCATACCCCGAATGGTTTTCATCAGAGGTTATACATCTTAATAAAATAAAAAATATTCATCATAAATTGTATAAGAAATTTAATGACCAACTACATTATGCGCTCTTCACATATTACCGAAAACAGACACTACAGAAAGCCGAACAATGTAGAGTTGCATATTTACATCGCATTGAATCCAATATAGCACACGATCCTTCAAGTTTCTGGACACACGTAAAGAGAAATAGAAAATCCGCACAAACAGCTATCTTTGAAAATAAAACTGACCAAGATGTTGCCGACTCATTTGCCGAATATTTTCACAGTGTCTTTCTCCCCCTACATCCTCATTTAAACGCGGCTGCCGCCCATGCCGCCGCAGCAGCACAAACTTTCTCACACTCGGTCTACCTTGAAAATGTCACCGAGTTTGATGTTAAAATAGCACTCAAAAAACTCACTAACAAATTTACACAAGGACCTGATGCTATCCCCCAGTTCATAGTCAAGGACTGTTACAGGGTATTTGCTGAACCCCTTCAGTATATTTACAACCTCTCTCTAAAATATAACACATACCCAACCGCCTGGAAGTCATCCAGGGTTATACCCATTCATAAATCTGGCTCTAAGTCTGAAATCCACAATTATCGACCAATAGCAGTTTTATCTGTCTTCGCGAAAGTATTCGAAGCGATTATATACCGCAAGATATACAGCCAGTTGCGTACATGGTTTAGCCAACAACAACATGGGTTCTTGCCTAAACGGTCTACTTTTACAAACCTTCTTAACTTAACCACTATAATAGCTCCTAATATTAATAATAACATACAGGCTGATGTCATATATCTTGACTATAAGAAAGCATTCGATCGTGTCAACTGTGATGTTCTGTTGTCCAAACTTGCGACTGCCGGATTTTCATTACAATTATTGAAGTTTTTTAGTTCCTACCTCTCGAATAGATCTCAATACGTGAAATATAAAGACCGACAATCAGACCAATACTCTAACATCTGGTATTGGGCAGGGTAGCTCGCTTGGACCCTTGTTGTTCCTTATATTAATAAATGATTTGCCAACTAGCTTACAGCATGCAGTATGTCTTATGTATGCAGATGACATAAAACTTGTTTATCCTGTAAAATCTCAGGCTGACTGCACCACACTCCAAAATGAAATAGATAATGTCATACAGTGGAGCTGTGAAAATAGCCTAGAACTGAATGGTACCAAGTGTGCTATCATGTCCTATTCCCGTAAAAGAGCGCCTTTACACCACACCTATTATATACAGAGTGTACCAATAGAGAGGGCGCAGACAATCCGGGACTTAGGCACTTGGTTCGATACACGCCTTACATTTACACACCATTTCTTTGAAATGTGTAAGGTGGCTAGAAAGTCTCTTGGATTCATAATAAGGCAGTCGCAATGTTTCAATTCCCGAGGCGCTCTTTGCGTGCTTTATAATGCTTATGTCCGAAGCACATTGGAATGCAACTCACCGATTTGGAACCCTCATCACAGGATATATACAAGCATGATCGAAAAGATACAAAAAGTATTTCTGCGGTATCTCTACAAGAAGATATATGGCTACTATCCTCTCCTGTATCCTACGCCGTTTATACTGGGTATGGTGGGATACACATCGCTCGAAGTCAGGCGTAACATCGCCTTGGTAAGGTATATATTTGCAGTATTACGAGGCGCCGTCCATGACCCTGCCGTTCTTGCACAGATCCCATTTTACATACCCAATCCACACACTCGAAATCTCCGACCAAGAAATACACCTTTGTTTAACACTTTTTCAACAGACCCATATACGCCAATTACCAGAGCCCTCACATATTTGAACACCTTAGTCATCGAGCATTCGGTTGACATTTTTCACATTAGTGATAAAGATTTCCTGGCAACAGCCAGCCTATTCTTAGAACGGTTGTCTACACCTAGCTCAATAATTTAAATTACCTGTGCATTTAGTATTAGTTAATTATATTTTACTTAGTTTTTGATATTTTTAAAGTAGCTTACATGTTTAGTTATAATACTGTTAGTGTAAGTGAATATTTAACTATAAATAAAATAAATAAAATATTATAAATAAATAAATAAATTATTTTTTAACAACCTAACTTGGTTAAGAAAAAAATTAAATATGAAACGCAGTAAAAATCTTCATATTTTATTAATTTTTTTTCTTTGTTTACTAATTAAGTCTATATTTTTGCCTGTTTTATTCATTTGTTGTTTTTTGTAAGTGCTTTAACTTAATAGGACTTAAAAACTAATCTTTATTTACATCGTAGAGATGGATTTACTTATTTTATTCTAATGCCCTTATCAAAGCGCTCTATCTTATGAACTCTTAACTTAATCACATTATATAAAAAGGATTTCTTAAAAATAACCTCAGCTAAAAATCTCTTATACGTTGAGTCACCTGCTCAGCACCAACGTAAACATCCATATTACGAAAGAAGTGAGTAAGTTCTCGATCAGAATGGAAAATGTTTATTGGGCCACTTGTTAGTCACTGGTGGTAGGTCTCTCATATGTATGAGGCCGTCTGGGTGGGTACCACCGCAATGTCTATTTCTACCACCAGCAGAACTAGCAGTGCGCTTGCACTGTTGCGTTTCGGTTTAAAGGACATTGTGGCCAGTATAACTACTGGACGTAATGAGACTTAATATCTTATGTCTCAGGATGACGAGCGCAGTGGAATGCCACACAGTACTTTGTAACTCGAGGTGCTGGATGGTGTTTTTACTGTTTATGAGTGGTCGTACCGCTTACCATTAGGCGACCGGCATGCTCGTCTAGTCATTCAATTGCGTTAAAAAAAAGTAGTCCCGTGGTTCTAAAGTCTGCAACATAAAAACCACCACTTCACATCAACTGTATAATAAAATGGCTATACCGTGGTTTTATGACAAATACAATAATGACGCGGCTAACACAACAGATATCTGCGTCGGTGGCGTAGTATTACGGTACGATTGTCGTACTTTTTTTTTGTTTACGCGGAGAAAGTGAATTAATACTACCGCCCAGTGTTCAACGGGAACGACTGAGCGGTTATGTTGGGTTCATCGGCCTTACGACCCGACGTTGAGCCGCCCGGAGAGATGGAAAACGTCGGGCGACCGCCGGGCCGAGTCCCTAACCTATGTACACCGCACGACATATCAACCAAAACTCCGCGGTGGCCATCTTCGGCGCATTACGGACGGCTGTGGGCTTCCTCCGCAGCCATCCCTAATGCGCCGAAGATGGCCACCACTGAGGTTTCAGGTTGGATTCCCGAGTCGGGAAATTTATATTTGGTTTTCCTACTCATTGTCGTCCCGAAGTCTAGAAATGTGCTCGGTAAATGGAAATACGCCGGTTCTCTATTATATGGGACTTAACATAGCTGGCGAGATCTTTGTGATAAATCTATGCCTTTTTTTTTTTTTGTATGGCCATCTTCGGCGCATTAGGGACGGCTGCGGGCTTCCTCCGACTCACGTCTAAGTTGTCGTCCGCAACCGCCCCTGCGCGTACCGCTGTTGCGGTCCTTTTCCTGTTGCGGGGGCTCAGAAGCCCCCGAAACACCGTACCGTGCCCATCTTTTGGTGTCCGAGGCAGCGTGAGACACGCTGCCGTCCATCACAGGGGTCACAGAAGTTGGCTAGCCTAATGGGTGGGTGGCACCTCCCGCCCACCCGTGACCCCCGGAGGCCCCTATTAGTCGCCTTTTACGACAGGCAGGGGATACCGTGGTGGAATTCTCCAAACGCCCCCAATCCACAGGGCGGGAGACGTCGGTCAGTCGTCCACCCGACGCCTCCTACGTCTCGTCTGGCGGCGGGAGGGATCACCACTGCGCTGGCGATCCCTCTCGGCACTCTTCTTCCGCGAGAGGACCGCCTCGCAGAAGTGGGCCACCGCCTGCCAGGCCTCCCGGCCGCCGACCATGGAAGCGACCACGGCCGGCAGTGAGAGGTCTTCTCATAAATCTATGCCTACCGCTGAAAAAAAAAGAAAAAAAGAAAAGGGAAATGCGTGATGATATGTGCGTGTTCACAACATACAATTATTATACAAAATGAAACAAAATTCTAATTCATTCCTGAAATATCAACATAACTCCTTAATGCCCAAGTCATTAACCCCATCTTAATTCACTCACGGGGTAACGCTTCCATAAAACTGCCTTACTGTCCCCATTATATACGGCACGAGCTATTGTCCTCCTGAGATAGATGAGCAAACGCTCCAACGTCTTCTAAGGCAGGTCGCTCACTGAAGGGGTTGTGACGAGGCGCGTATGCGACGAGGTCTGCTATATGAAAAAGAGTCACAAGAGTATATTTTTTTTTAGATCTTGTACTTGCATTTATTCCAAATTGTTTTTTCGGTCACACCCTTAGTTTTGAATAAATTCCTATTATCGCGAGCCATCGCATTGGACGACCGGCCTTACCCAGCGTAGTAAACACGTCAAGTCATACACGCGTTTCGATGGGCTTTATTGCCTAAGAAATAGAATTGAAATTACCCCTAATTGACAGCAATTCGCAAACATGATTAGAGGTTTGAGTGATTTGTGTGATCTTGTACGTGATTCAAAGGCAGTGGAGGGATTGAAGGCCTTCGTAGCTCTACTTGTAGGTTATTGGATTACAAGTGGCTTGTAGGCTTGTTCTCTATACTGGGACTACAAATTTATGTAGTGGTAGTTCTCCGCACTAATAATTGTAAATGGTAGGGCTATACGATTTATAATTTATTAGCAGCATGAATGACTAATTGATGGGATGTAAGCTCTCCCATAGTTGCAAAGAAAACTTATCATTTACCATAGAATACCTTTTTAACACGCCTTTATTAGTTTCAGACTTATGTATGTATGTACATACAAACATATATACATAGATTTAATCCAACGTTTTAAGGGGGTCAAAATCATGTTAAAATTTTTCGTTACATAGACATATAAATCTAAATGTGGCATACTTATCAAGGACCAATAACAATTCAATATTTGAAACTAAAAACAGGCTTTTATATAAAATCCAACTGAAATGAATGAATAATAGTTTATTTATTTTTAGTGAAATCTGTTGAACCATAGTAGAATTATAACTAAAATAAATCCTACTTGTTACAAGATGCCGCATTCGTTTATTTTTTATTGATATCTGTTGGACAATGCATGCCGTAAAACCATGTAATTATTACAATGATTCTTGCAAATAAATAAATGATAGAACAGAACTAAAAAATGAAAAATAAATAATAATTAAAAAAAACTAAATAAAACGCTTTATAGAAAATCCAACAAATAAAAATTATAACAGGTGTTAGGATTCTAATTAAATTTACTTTAAAAAAATCATCAACAATGGTTAACAAATGGGGTGCGAAGTCAGGAAACCTCCACGTGGTGCACCCTGGGCAACGGAGCGTCGGTCGAGTTGATCGGCGCAACGGCCAATATCCTGACAACAGTGGTCTCGGCGGTCGTCGCCGCTTTTTGCGGTGGCTGCCGCATTTTTTAGATGGTGGGCCCGTTTATTCGGGCGGCTCCCGGTTCATCCGGGAGTGTCGACGGGCTCGGTGTGCGCTAACACCGCCCCGAGCAGGCAGCGGGGGGGAACCTTCCTCTCCGCTGTCACCGTTGCAGATCGTAATCTAGTATGGAGGTCCGTGGACATGTCTCGCGCTCCTGCTGGACCGAGGGTCTTGGCTTAATCGCCCGGACCACGAGGGAGAAAACCTCTATAAAAAGTTCCCCGAATCCCAAGCGGCGGCGCACCGCGAGGGGATGCATGGCCGATGGGTAGTTCGGTCACTAGTGCGACCCCCGCCAGAGTACCGGCCGACCCTCTTGGCGGGTTACGCTAGGCTTACCCAGGTACAGGGGGCACTGCCTGGGTGGACTCTTTATTTCCCCCACACTCGTGGGATTCAAAATGGAAAAAAATAACCTAAAAATTTTATTGACGAGGTTGCCTACTCCAGTTCCGGCTGGAGAGGCGGAGATCGGTGGGCGAAAGCCCGCCGATGGTGTTAAAAGAGTCGGTGCGGGCAAGAAGCCCATAGGCTCCGACTCAGAATCGAGCGGGAGCGTTTCCTCCGTTCGGAGCCGCAGGCTCTGGAGAAAACGCTCAGAGCTACATAACAGCAGCAGGTCGTCCCTCGGGAGCGACACTGAGGAGCCGGTCCCGAAGTCGCAAGCGACAACCGGACGCGGCAGGGGAGGACCATCCTTGGTCGACGATTCCGTCGACCAAAGGAAAAAAGCCAAGGCGCGCGATCTCCTGCAGCGCAGGGAGGCCCGCCAAAGGGCGAGGAGGGAAGAGAGCGGTGAGGGCATGGTCCTTCGCTCCGCCGCTAAGCCGAAGGTTCCCGCTGAGGCGGTAGTAGCCGAGGAATCGGCTCCGAGCGTTCGCCCTAAAGGCGACGCTAAGAAGTGGCGGGACAGGTGCGCCAAGCTGGAGGAGGCGGTGAAGGAGCTGAAGTGTGAAAACGCTTCTCTCCTTCGCCGTCTGGAGGAGCTGGCAGCAGTGGAGGCCAAGTGGCAGGCCAGAATGGAGTCGGTGCTCCTAGGGCCGGCCCAGAGGCCTCCGCTGGCCCACGAGAGACGGTCCACCCCCGGGGACATACCACTCCCCGTCCAGGGTGGTTTCGTTGGGGGAGCTCCCCAGCCTTCCTCCAAGGGGAAGGGGAGGGGGAAGGGGAAAGGAGCAGTGCAGCCTGCTCCTCTCAAGGCTCCTGCCAATGTGGCCGGGCCCTCCACCTCTGCTGCCGTGGCGGTCGCTGGGCCGTCTGGGGTGCCCAAGAAGGGGAGGGGAAAGGTGGTCCTCCTGCTCCCCCCGTCGCGAAGTCCGCTCCGAGGGAGCCCCGCCCACTGCCACCGGCCCCAGCGTCCATGGACGCTGAATGGACCGTGGTGGTGGGTAAGAAGAAGCGGGGGAAGCACACCCCCGCCGCGGCGCCTGCAGGGAACCCCCAGCAGAGGAGGCGGAGGCGTAAGGAGCCCAAGCTGCGTCAGCCACGCTCGGCAGCCATAGTGCTGTCGCTGACGCCAGCGGCGGTGGCCAAGGGGCTCACTTACGCCAAAGTGCTGACGGATGCCCAGCACCGAGTAGACCTCGCCGGCCTCGACATCGACAGGTTGAGGCCCAAGGTGGCAGCCACGGGTGCCATGTTGTACGAGGTGCCCGGGGCTGAGTCGGAGCGAAAGGCGGACTCCCTCGCCGCAAGGCTGAGGGAATGCTTTGGTGGGTCGGACGATGTTCAAATCTCCCGGCCCACCAAATGCACGGAGCTGCGGCTGTCGGAGCTAGATCCCGCAGCCACGTCCGAGACGGTCGCGGCGGCCCTTTGCCTTGCTGGCGAGTGTGCTGCGGACGCAGTAAATGTGGGCCAAATCCGGCCC
The DNA here is from genome assembly GCA_949316025.1 of Lapara coniferarum. Lineage (NCBI taxonomy): Eukaryota > Metazoa > Arthropoda > Insecta > Lepidoptera > Sphingidae > Lapara > Lapara coniferarum. The sequence goes on along the minus strand of OX438934.1, from coordinate 18,346,825 downwards.
GATCGCTCTGGCCTGGGCTCCGTCTGGGCCAAGGTGCCGACCAGGGCGGCACAAAAAATAAAGGCGGGCCGCCTGAAGGTGGGGTGGACTGTGGCCCGGGTGACCGAGCTCGGGGCGCGCCCGATGCGCTGTTACCGTTGTTTGGAGCACGGTCACACGCAGAGTACCTGCGTCGGAGGACCGGACCGCAGCGATTTGTGCTATCGCTGCGGTAAACCGGGCCACAAAGCCCGTGAATGCGAGGCCGCGCCGAACTGCGCAGTCTGCGCGGCCGCAGGGAGGCCCGCCAAACATCCGGTGGGCGGGAAGGCGTGTCCCGCCCCCTCCCGTCGCGACAGGCGTCGCGACGGGGTACGAAGTGCTGCTGCCGCTGGGGCCTCGACCCAGCCGCAGTCAGCGAGCCCACCGCAAGAGGCCGCGATGGACGTTGTAGAGATCGCCCAATAATGGATCTAAACTTCCTCCAGGCGAACATCAACCACTGTGCCAGTGCCCAGGACCTGTTGTCCCAAAGCCTGGCGCAGTGGTCGGTGCAAGTGGCCGTGGTCGCTGAGCCGTATTTTGTCCCCCCCCCCGGGATAACTGGGCGGGGGACCTTGACGGCTTGGTGGCCATCATCAGCCGGGGCGCCGCTGGCTCCCCACCCTTCGAAAAAATAGCGAAGGACAGGGGATGCGTGGCGGTTCTGTTGGGAGACATTTGGATAGTAGGAGTGTACTTTTCTCCCAACAGACCCCTCGCCGAATTTGAGTCTTTCCTCGTTCGGCTGGGGGCCTTGGTGGAACAAGGCCAACCTCACCCGGCGGTCGTCGCCGGCGACTTCAACGCCAAGTCCGTGGCTTGGGGTTCGCCGGCGACGAACGGTCGTGGTCGGGTCCTGGAGGAATGGGCGATCTCTGTCGGCCTGGTCGTCCTGAACAGGGGGTCGGTGGACACGTGCGTGCGGCACAACGGCGGGTCGATTATAGACCTGTCGTTTGCGAGTGCCGCCGTCGCACGCCGTGTCCGGGACTGGAGAGTCCTCGTGGGCGTGGAGACGTTGTCGGACCATCGTTACGTCAGGTTCGGCGTCTCCGCGTCCCCGAGTGTCCAGTCCGGTGGTGTACCGAGTGCCCCAAATCAGGACGGCCCGCGGTGGGCGCTTCGTCGCCTCGATGGGGAGGCCCTAGTGCTGGCCGCTCTGGTCATGTCGTGGCTCCCCGTGCCGGACGCGCCGGTACGGGTTGAGCAGGAGGCGGAGTGGTTCGGGGTGGCAATGTCGGATGTCTGCGACGCCGGCATGCCCCGAGCTCTCCGCCGTTCGCCGGTGCGACAGGTGTACTGGTGGTCGGCGGAGCTATCGCAGTTGCGCGCGTCGTGCGTTGCTGCGCGCCGCCGATACGCCAGGCATCGTCGTCGCCGGCTCAGAGAGGAGAATCACGCAGACCAGGAGCGGCAGCTCTATGGCCTCTACAAAGAGGCAAAGAGAGCGCTGCGGGTGGCCATTCATGGGGCCAAGGTCGCGGCACGTAAGGCGTTCGTGGGGACTCTCGACAGGGACCCGTGGGGGCGCCCTTACCGTATGGTGATGAAGAAGCTTCGCCCAGCGGCGCCCCCGCTGTCGCAGAGTCTCCGGCCAGAATTACTGGCCAACGTCGTCGCGGCCTTGTTCCCGGCCACCGTGGAGTTCACTCCTCCACCGATGGCGCCACCGGATGTGGCGTCATCGTCGAGTGAGAATCCGGCAAGGGATATCCCGGAGAATTCGCCCGCTGAAATGCGGGCGGCAGTGCTTCGGCTGCGGAGCAAAAACACGGCCCCAGGGCTCGATGGCATCCCCGGGAAAGCCTGGGTGCTAGCCGTTGAGTACCTGGGCCCGAGGCTCCGCAGCTTATTCACCGCCTGCCTGGAGCAGGGCGTCTTCCCGGTGCGTTGGAAAACCGGGAAGCTCGTCCTGCTGAAGAAGGGAGGACGACCCGCAGAGTCGCCGTCGGCCTACCGGCCCATCGTGTTGCTCGACGAGGTGGCAAAGCTCTTCGAGCGCATCATTCATACCCGCCTCGTCGAGCATCTTGAAAGGGTCGGACCAAATCTGGCCGCCGAGCAGTTTGGATTTAGGAGGGGACGTTCCACTGTCCACGCGATTCTGCGGGTGAAGGCACAGGCGGAGGATGCAGTGGCCAGAGGCAGTGTAGTGATAGCGGTATCGTTAGATATTTCTAACGCATTCAACTCGCTGCCCTGGCCCTGCATCCACGAGGCACTGCGGTACCACGTGGTGCCGCCCTATCTCCGGCGTCTGGTGCACGCGTACCTGTCTGACAGGCACGTGGTGTATCCGGGCGCCGATGGGTGGCACCGAAGAGCGATGTCGTGCGGTGTTCCACAGGGCTCGGTTTTGGGCCCTCTCCTGTGGAGCATCGGGTACGACTGGGTGCTCCGTGGTTCCAATCTCCGGGGCGTCGGCGTGACTTGTTACGCCGACGATACGCTAGTCACAGCGACTGCTGGGACCTTCTGGGACGCCGCAACTCTGGCGGCGGTGGGCACCGGCCAAGTAAGAAAGAAAGAAAGAAAGAAAAAACATTTATTGGCACGAAGTTGGGTGGTGACAATATGACAAAGTAGTTCGGAGAATCCAACGTTTAGGGTTAAAGGTGGCCCTCGAGAAAACCGAGGCCGTGTGTTTTCACGGACCTCGGAGCGGGCCACCGGCCGGTGCCGGCATCGTCGTTGGGGGGGTGCGGATCCCCATCGGCTCTAGCATGAGGTATCTAGGTTTAGTCCTGGATAGCCGATGGCGATTCCGCACCCACTTTAAGGAGTTGAGGACGAAATTGTCCCGGGCAGCGGGCGCTCTTTCCCGCCTGCTGCCCAACCTGGAAGGTCCTGGCTTCCCTTGCCGGAGGCTGTATCACGGAGTCGTGCGGTCCATAGCCCTTTATGGCAGCCCCGTTTGGGCTGACTCCCTGGGCCGCCCCTGCGTCGCCCTTCTGCGCGCCCCGCAGAGAGCTTTAGCGCAGCGGGCGGTCAGGGCGTACCGCACGGTCTCTTTCGAGGCGGCTTGCCTATTGGCCGGATTTCTGCCCTGGGACCTGGACGCCAAATCCCTTGCCGATGTATTCCATTGGCGGGAGGAGGCGTTCAGTCGCGGGGAGCGTCCGGCCCTGAAGGAGGTGGAGGCCAAGAGGGCCGCCTTACGGCGAGCCGCCGTGGAGGAGTGGCGTCTCAGGCTGGAGGCCCCGTCGTGGGGGCACCGGGTCGTAGAGGCAGTGCGTCCTGTCTTTGCCGAATGGCTGGACAGGCGCCACGGAGCGGCAACATACCGCCTGACACAGGTGCTCACCGGGCATGGCTGCTTCGGTGAGTTCCTGTTTCGGGTGGTAGGTGTAGAGGAGTCGGCCGTGTGTCACTACTGTGACAACTGCTCAATGGACACGGCCCAACATACGTTGGAGTGTTGTCCAGCCTGGGATGAGGAGCGCAGCGCTCTCAGAACAGTCGTCGGAGAAGACCTCTCGCTGCCGGCCGTGGTCGCTTCCATGGTCGGCGGCCGGGAGGCCTGGCAGGCGGTGGCCCACTTCTGCGAGGCGGTCCTCTCGCGGAAGGAGAGTGCCGAGAGGGATCGCCAGCGCAGTGGTGATCCCTCCCGCCGCCAGACGAGACGTAGGAGGCGTCGGGTGGACGACTGACCGACGTCTCCCGCCCTGTGGATTGGGGGCGTTTGGAGAATTCCACCACGGTATCCCCTGCCTGTCGTAAAAGGCGACTAATAGGGGCCTCCGGGGGTCACGGGTGGGCGGGACGTGCCGCCCACCCATTAGTCTAGCCAACTTCTGTGGCCCCCGTGATGGACATGTCCGAGGCAGCGTGTCTCACGCTGCCTCGGACAGCAAAAGGCGGACACGGTACGGTGTTTCGGGGGCTTCTGAGCCCCCGCAACAGGAAAAAAGGACCGCAAAAACGCGGTACGCGCAGGGGCGGTTGCGGACGACAACTTAGACGTGAGTCGGAGGAAGTCCGCAGCCGTCCCTAATGAGCCGAAGATGGCCATATAAAAAAAAAAAAAATGGTTAACAAATACTAAATTGTTAACGAAAACCATAAATTGCACTTAATAGAAATAACTTTCAAAGAGAAGGTCTCAAAATCTTACCAGAATACTAAATTCCCAAGTTGATGTTCACGCGTGCACGTCTCTCAACAGAATGCTCTTTCATACAGCTTGCCACTCCTTTTATAGGGATTTGGTGGGTGGGGATTTGGTTACAACCCTCACAACACTACAAATTGATAGCTAACAAATAAATTGACAGCTAACACGGCCTCTCCTGACAATGTGGTCGTCCTCGATCACGTATTTTACAAAATAGACAGCACCCCCAAAACGCCCTTGCGCCATCACCTCCTGAAGTATTAGAGTCGCCGATGCTATCTCCCAATATCGGAGGATCTATATCGCAAAGATTGTTCTTTGCTTCGGGTACGGGCTCTAATTATAGTCGCATCTTCAGTTGATACAAAACGGAAACGTCTCAACACAAGATCTTACATGAAATAACGTATCTCGATGCCACACGAGATCTTACACGAAACAAAAGTGTGTCGATGCCACACAAGGACTTACACGAAACATACATATCGATGCCGCACCAGGTCTTACACGAAACAAACGTATCGATGCCGCACCAGGTCTTACACGAAACAAACGTATCGATGCCACACTAGGTCTTACACTAAACAAACGTATCGATGCCACACTAGGTCTTATACGAAACAAACGTATGTCGATGCCACACAAGGACTTACACGAATACATGTCGATGCCACGCCAGGTCTTACACGAAACAAAAGTATGTCGATGCCACACAAGGACTTACACGAAACATACATATCGATGCCACGCCAGGTCATACACGAAACAAAAGTATGTCGATGCCACACAAGGACTTACACGAAACAAACTTTTCGATGGCTTATGTTGGAGCTATTCAGGCATTGCATGCCTAGTCAGTCAAATCTATTCCCATCCAACTCTATGCCACACTAGGCCTTACAAGAGTTTTGTTTTGGTTCGCCCTGAAAATACAATAATCCATAGCGCACATCTTCACAAACTCCTGCGATTCCGTTATCTGAGTGGTGTTCCATGGATGATTTGAAGAAGCCTTCCCACATAGACTTTTTAGAGGCCTCATTTTACAGGACCGTTAATGTGAATACATTGGGGGAACCTCTCTGCAATCAAAGAAAATCACATCAACACACCGTTCGGCCTATTCTGATCTTAAATAAAATCTGGCGTTAGACTTTCTGAACAGCCATCTCATTACTACAACAAGTAAATCCAGTAGCAAAGTGGTCAAAAAGTGGTGAACTATCCTTCAGACCGAACACTATGCACCTAGGTCACTTGTCTTGTCAACCAAGGCCATGTACAGTCACTGTTTACTACAACAGGTATTTTTAATTCTCCAAGTCCTTAAGTTTAGGCACAGCTCTGTACCAACAATAACCACGAATTGCTCGTTAATCCATGTCTGCACATGCCTTGTTAAACAAGATCTCAATATTTGTACAAGTTACCAAGACATAAAAGAAACCAGAACCCTCAGAGAAGGGTTATGGGTCATACGATACCAAACTTCCTTTACAGTCATTGATGAACATTCAGTGCTGGAGCAGTTCGCTTCAACCGCCAGTTGCCACCCGCGCAGTCACTTTGCCCAGGACACCAACCGCGATACTCCATACGCTGCACATCCACCAGAACGCTCGAGCACCACAGGAACGTTTGCACACCAACAGGAACGTTTGCACACCAACAGGAACGTTTGAACACCAAAAACAACGCTTGAGCACGAACAGTTTAATCGTGGTACACGTAAACACTTGTTCATTCGAAGTCGTATACACATGACGTCATCACGAACGTATATGCGATGGCTATGTTGTACACCACACGACTACTTTTATTCACATTGCAGACTAGTTCTTATCCCGATATTTCTCAGTGCAATTTATTTTTCTTCGCGTAAATTGCGGGTATTCAAATATTTCCATCGTACCATGTACGTATTCCACATAGCGTACATATGTAGTGAGCATAATCTATTTCTGTGGGCATTGTCTATCCCACTTCTGATGTTAGGGTTCTAATTAAATTTACTTTAAAAAAATCATCAACAATGGTTAACAAATACTAAATTGTTAACGAAAACCATAAATTGCACTTAATAGAAATAACTTTCAAAGAGAAGGTCTCAAAATCTTACCAGAATACTAAATTCCCAAGTTGATGTTCACGCGTGCACGTCTCTCAACAGAATGCTCTTTCATATTTTTTTATTTTTTTTTAACACGGACCTATCGGCCAGTAGCCTGACGCGAGTCGGCTTTTCTGGCCACACCGGACTTTCGGGTGAACGCAGAAGGCGCTCGTAACCCTTGGAATTTAAGCGACCACGCTGAGGGCGACCCACTAACGGGTCACGAACCTCGGCTCAGGGCGGCCACTGAGAGAGGACAAGACATCATCGTTTGGGGAGATTGATTTTGATCCCTAATCCTATTTGTTGTGTTGATCGTAGTCATCGGCAAGCGGGCCGGAACTGCTACGAGAGGTCAGGGTGACGGGGGGCGCGGCGAGGTCCTCGGCGGCGAGGACGGAACTGCGGTCTTGTGGAGTGTATGAGTTTTAGGAACTCGTGCTTACGGCGGATGGCCAGAGTTATATCGTCCTCTGGGTCGGTCAGAAAAGAGCGCGGCCGTCTCCATTTAGCGCGGTCGAATGGAGTGTATATCGACGCTTTACGGATAAGCGTATTTGGGTGTTTTTCCGCTCGCTCGAAGTAGCGTTTGCTGGCCTTTTGCATGGAATGCCTGATGGTCGGCATATTGGTGTCCACGTGGAGGTTGCGATTGCGAACGTACCACGGGGCACTAAGAGCGTGTCGTAGAAACTTATTTTGCAGGACCTGCATACGCTTAAGTCGAGCAGGCGGTATGTGGGCGAATACGGGTGATGCGTACGTCATAATCGGCCTAATGCATGTCGTATATATCCTAATCTTGTTGCGGACGGACATTTTACTTTTTCTATTTATGAGCCAGTGCAACTGGCTCACCGCGAATGCGGCTCGCGCGCGTACCGCGTTTACGTGTGGGACGAAGGTCAACCTCTGATCAAGGGCTACTCCTAAATATTTGGCTTTCTCCGTCCAGGGAATAACCTGGTTGGACATGCGGACTTGGTTATTGGGTATATGAATTCTCCTCTTCAAAGTGAACAGGATTGCCTGACTTTTAGTGGGGTTGACGGTGATTCGCCATTTGCGGAACCACGCACCGAGTTCGTCGGCGGCAGCTTGCAAAGTGCGCACCACATCGTCGGGGTCTCTACGTGAAGCGTAGATTGTAAGCTCTTTCATACAGCTTGCCACTCCTTTTATAGGGATTTGGTCGGTGGGGATTTGGTTACAACCACGAAGAAAAGAAGAAGAGCGGAGGTGTGTCAAGCCAAAATCTCTTTAGAACGTAGCGTCGCTAAATGCGGGGGGTCGGGGGATGAAATATAACGATAGCTCCTCCTCCCAATCAAAATCCATCTAGCGGTGAATGGCATTATTACAGCGTAACAGAGCTAACTTGTCAATAATTTAGTTCGTCTTTTCACCCCTATGGCGTAACAAGCAAAAGTGTTTGTTCCAGACGATTCTATGTGCGTTAGTATGGCGGACCACATTATTTATTATTCTACTGGCGCTTAGCCGTTTTTTCAGCATATAGGTACATTACATAGGTGACACATATATGATAAAATAATTATATATGTCTATAATTATTTTATCATACGTACAGGAAAATTAGGGAATAAACAAAATAAAATAAGTTGTTAAAGTTGTTGATAAAAAATCTTTATTGATTAAAATTAATAATTACGATAATCTTACTAATATCTACTTCAGTATCCTGTGATGATATTATAAATGCGAAAGTTCATAAAAATATTTGGATATTTACATGTGTGTTAGAAGTAAACACAGAAACAACAAAACGGATTTAGATGAAATGGCACGCGAGTAGATCATGTCTTAGATTAACACATAGTCTACTTGTTATCCCGGTAATTTACCCCCATGGAAATAATGCATATTTTTAATCTCTTCGTCCCTACGAAGAGATTAAAAGGGACTTTTTTTAGCGGAAAGGCTTTACACGCGGATGAAGCCGCAAGAAACACCTAGTATTATGATAAAAATGAATGTATTCCTCATTGGCCACTGAACAAACCGCATCATGCACATAAAAATCAAATTCAACCGAAACAACGCAACCTTTACGCCCAGGTTCCCGCCAAAGTCCGTATTATAGTTGCGATCAGAAGTTGTTAGTTGTCAACGTCAAATGTCAAAAACAAATAAAAAAACTAAAGTATTCTTCTAAATTTAATTTATTTCTAAACGATGGGACGAATATTAAACGTTTGACATTCAAAACCAAAACAAGAAGAATAAAAGTCCACTTTTAGTAATATTTTAACTTGTAAATTTAATTGATTTCTAAACGACGGGACGAACATCAAATGTTTGACAGGTAGGAATATTTTCTAAAGAAAAGCGAAATTGTTGTTTTTACTATATTTCAAGCATTATTTTATATTTTCGAATATTTTGTTGGTGTCCAGTTGTTGCGTCTATTCATAACACGTATTCATGCATTTCTATTTTCTGTATTTACAGCATCGGTAGTAATAAGTTACTTTCTCCGCAAAAACAAAAAAAAAATGGGGAATCTAAAATGATAACAAATAAATCAATAACACGAAAAAAACTTACAAATACAACGAAATTAATAAAAATAATATCGATGCTTGAAAGGCAATCATATCTAAGCGACATTTAGCTAATTTTTTCAGTAGAGCGTTTTAAAGTTTTGATTTTAACAAAAAAAAATCATAACTAAACTATTTGCTGCACAAAAATAATTGTAACTCTTTTAGGAACTTCTTAATTTTTGACATTTTTTGACCTAAATCAACAGCCTTGACGATTATAAATTAAAAAGTTACTGTCGCTTAGTTAAAAATTACCTTAATTTACAAACAGGTAAAATCATCTAAATGGATAATTTTATGGATACCGTAACAAGTAAATTTAAAGAAATATCAAATATTTAAAAATGCGCAGTTAGTAAGAATCGTATAAGGATAACTAAACATATTAATAAAATCAATTAAAAATATCTATAGCTAAATTATTGGGTCGCACGAAAGTAGAAAAACATAAATACGTGCACAATATTGTAAATATTGTTATTCGCACCAACATTAAACTATTTAATAAACAGCAAACTTTAATGAAAATCAAATTTTATTGTTAGATAAACATACTTACATCCAAAATATAGCATATTGATATAGAATTTGTTAATAGTTAACTAATTTCGTTGGAGGGAGGTTCTCGCCTCAAGCAGAACTAGAAAACAATAATATTATCAATTATTCATTGTGTTGGAAACTCGTAATTTTCACTCAAATTTTATTTTTGGTGAAAGCACACACATACAACCTAACGCCCTTATCCCATACGGGTAGTCAGAGACTATGGAGCACCACATTCTACGATTTTGACATACGTCTTCCACAAAGGATTTTATAGTACTTTGCAAACACGAGAAAGAATGTGGGATGATGTAAAAGAGGCCATGGAATATAAGAAAAGTACATGGCTAGATGAGAATAGCCAACGACACTTTCAAAACACTAGGTGATTCGCAAGCGGGTGTATTTTCTTTATTACGAACAGGTGAATATCTCCTAACAATAAGTATAACCACCTGAATATACCCGGTAAAATTAACTATGCGACATCATTGAAGTTAAAGGTTGACAAGTAAAAATATCTAAGCATAAAAAATAGAACTTATATTATTCAGGTAAAACTATCTAACCGATTAATCTCTTTTTATTTTGTTTTATGTAAAGTTGTATATATGTACTATTAACAAAATATTTTATTAAGCTGAAAATATCTAAGCACATCAATATGGTGAGTATGGGTGCAGGCAAATATATATCTACGCCAATGCTATAATTTTGTTGTGTAGGTAATAAACAACTCATTAAATAGTGAGCATTTTTTTTTATTTCAAGTAAACATATATTAATGCAAAACAGTAATATCACGATTTCAAGTGAGACACGATAAGTTCAAAATCAATTTCCTTAAGTGTACCAACTACTATAAATCCGAAAAGTCGTGAATTTCTTGTCGGTAAACGAGAAAAAAGTTGTGAAATTTACCGGAATCATCTAATATCTAACCGCCAAAAAAGTTGTCCTAGAGCTACGAAACCCGGATCAATCGACGCAAAAAAATTTGGCGATTCCAAATATGTATATAACTCATTTTCGGTATATTTGTCGCTTAGATATTATTGCCTTTCAAGCGTCGAATTATATTCGATGTTGGGTGTCGCTCGCATGACGCACATGTTTTTCGCTATCCGTTATTTCTGAATACTTACCCACAGATGTCACTACATGTTTTAATATATTTTTTCACATTTTATGTAACTAAGTAATAAATCTTTGAAATAATTAATATATTAGCAGGCAGAATAAGCTAAATTTACTAATTTCTGCCGAAAATTCGTATGACATGCGTTTATAACGTTAAAATCATGATATCAGTGAGAAATCTAAAGAACCAAACTTTTTGACGACAGATGTCACTTTGTAATAAAACAATAAAATGTGTTTTAAAATGCAAATAATCATAAATTTAAACGACTTACAAATGAAATGTTATGCCATCTTGTTTGATTTGTGATCCTGAGCAATTTCTACACCCAGCAACAGCGCACTTCATGGTTAAAAAAAATTATACCTATTTAAACGTCAGATGAATCCGATCCGAACGCACTGACGACTCACTCGGGACTACAGTTTTAGGCCCCGCCTACTGTGACGTCATGACCTTAGTTGATGGTGACATGACCTAATCGCCTTGCGGCACCTCCGCTCTTCTTCTTTTCTTCGTGGTTACAACCCTCAATAAATAAATTGATAGCTAACAAATAAATTGACAGCTAACACAGGTTTTAATACATTTGAATTAAGAATAGTGTGAATAAGCAAAAATGTATTTTGTTGTAAAAAAAATGCGTGGGGTGCATAGTGCCAATAGTTATAAATATTTTATTGACACTTACATAATATGAGTAAAACTATTATCATTTTGATACAATGTAACGCAATCAGCCCTGTATTATATACTGCCCACTGCTGAGCACGGGCCTCCTCTACTACTGAGAGGGGTTAGGCCTTAGTCCACCACCCTGGCCTATTGTGGGTTGGTAGACTTCACATACTTCGAGATTCTTATAGAGAATTCTCAGGTAAGTAGGTTTTATCACGATTTTTTCCTTCACCGTTAAACAGTTTTCATTGTTCTGTGAAGCGAACCATAATTGAAAACAATACACACGTAATTTCGAAAAGCCATAGGTGTGTGCCTTGGGTTTTGAACCTCTGGACATTGTCTCGGCATACCGTTCCGTTCCCCACTAGGCTATTGTCGCTTATTATTTTACTAATAAGCGACAATAAGTCTAAAGAAATAAAATAAAATAATAAAATTAAGTCTTAATAAACACTTCTTGCTTTTTTTACAATAAAATACATTTTTTATTAACACCATTCTTAACTCCAATTTATGAAAATATGTTTTTATTTTTTTAGTTAAATTTTCTATGAAGCCTGGTTTTTAGTTTTTTTTTTACTATTATAATAGTATGTGATATTAAGACAGGACTAAGACATCCCCTCCTCCTTTCCTGTTGCCATTTCATTACATTTTGCATGTTACGGTGAGCGTACTTTGTTGACCGTAACTATATTGATTTACACACACACACTCACTAACGCCTTTTATCCCCTACGGGGTAGGCAGAGGCGCAACTAGTGCACCCACTTTTCGCCGATATTCCGTCCCATGATGTGATAGGGCGAGCCTATCGCTATATCGGGCACAAATTCTAGACTCCGAGCTGATACTGAATAGAAAAACTCAATATAACTTTGCCCGACCCGGGGATCGAACCCGAGATCTCAGCATTGCAGTCGTGCCATAATACAACTACGCCACCGAGGCAGTCATATATTGATTTAGTATTGAATTACAGCAATACCATTACGTCCGAGTTAAAGAATAAAATAAAATCAGTGAGAAACGTATATTGGATCTATTAAGGTTTCACAACTAAACCACAGAATCCATTTTGGTGAACTTTGGTACAGAGAAAACTTAGACCATAAAAAAGGACTTGGCTGCTTTTTAGCTTAAAAAATATACAGCAGGACTGTAAAAACTCTTCATCCACGCAAGTAAAGCCGCGAGCAATGACTAGTTTACTACATTATTATTTTTACGCAAATTACAAAAAAATAATCAACGCAACTCATTTGTAAATTATGTTCACCAATGCTTTTTAAAAACACGTTTATACTTACTAATATTTTGAAACGTCCCACATTTGTAGTCTTTGTATAATTTCAACGGAAACTAATTCAATACGGGCTTAATTTCAACCGACTGTGAAAGTAAATGTCTGCTCAACATTCGGATCGTTTATTCAAATGTTAAGGAAATTAAAGCCAGACTCGAAAAGTAGTGATATTCCAAAGCTTTACGCCATAAACCTTAATGCTCAAAGTTACCATAACATGCAAAGTACGAGCCATAAATAAACTGGGACACTTACCGGAAAACTCGTTGCGAGCGTAGCACAATGCTACAACGCTACAGATCTCGTAGACATTTAGCTACATAATCGGCCTGTATACGACGCGCTACATCGTAAAGGATGGTTGAGATCGTATACCATACCTACTAACAATATTTGTTGTTTTTAACCTAGTCCGTGAATTGTATATTTGAATTTCCTTTCATAGGCATTAAGTTACAAAAGATGCTGCCAGGAATTAAATATAAAATTGCTAATTAAGAACATGAAAACAATATAAGAATATACCTCCAGGACTCAGTAGCACTCCAGACCTCACGGACTGAACCAAACATAACTGTATTACAGATATTAAATCTCGTCACGTTTTAGCAAGTTTACGGTCACAAACGTCATACTGCAGCCCTAGGTTCAAATTTAGACAATGGACGATTTACGAGTGTGCTACGTCGTAGTAGACGCTACGGGAATTGTATATTGCAATAACTGGCACGTGTGGCGTAATAAAATGTTTGTTACTCGAGAGAATGTGTTTTATTATACATATACGTTAGTTTCCACGCATTTTATTTCACAAAACACGTGTGCAATCTAAGGGCTTATTTTCAGCGTCAAATTTAGAATATAAATTTTAAAGCGCAGGTAGTCAGGAGAGACAGAAACTCCCAACTAGGTTAATGTTAGTGTGATTGGCCTATTTATACATAATATAGAAAGTGCTATCTCTGGTTAAACCAGGTTTGGATACAACATTGATTCGCTTTATATAGATATGGTACAACATGCTCTTTAATGCAATTGACAGGAGACTCGTATAATGCACTCACCTGATGATAAGTAGCACATCTGTTAAAAAGGACTAACACTGTCTTGTTCTTTTAAGTACTCTGCACTATGCTCGAACCTGTCATCAGATTTTAAGTCCTTTTATAATACCCAAAAATTGTATTCCGTCTTACTACGAAACGCTCTATTGTTATTTACATATGTCCATCCATACCATCCATACCCACCCTGTATTTTATACTGCCTACTGCTGAGCATGGGCCTCCTGTACAATTGAGGGGGTTTAGGCTTTAGTACACCACGCTAGCCTAGTGCGGGTTGGCAGGCTTCACATACCTTCGAAATTCTTATAGAGAACTTCTAATGTAGGTTTCCTCACGATGTTTTTCCTTCACCGTTAAAGCGAGCGATAATTCACAAAAAATACACACATAGCTACATTCTTCGGAATCTAGGTTTGATGTGGCCTGGATGTGGTGACCTTCTACCCATAGCGTAAAGGTTAATAAATATTCATGATCCTTTCTTAGAATAAAACATAAAACACTTTAAGTCAAAAAAGAAGCTTTCACAGAGAATATTTAAACAAAAAATCTTATTTATAATGCTCATAAGTGAAAAAATAAAAGAGTGATTTTGCAAACAAAATTGCAAATGGCTCACACGTGAACGCAAATAATATTAAACCTTTTATATTCCCCTCTATGAAATTTTTTAGAGCGATAAAAACAATTGAATTTACTTCTTGATGCGTAAAGATCGAGTCTAAGAAACAGACTGGTTGAGATATAGAGAACATTAAGTCTACATATAAATGTATTCTTCTCACTTGAAAAATTTAAGTAAAGTATTTTGATTTTATTTTTTGTATTTTTGAAGATTTCGTTTATCAACCTCAAGTTATTTTATTCAAATGAATACTACTCCAAAAAATTCAACTCATTCGTTTTATTTATTTAGTAATGGTTTGTGGGTAAACTATACGCCAACTATTTCGTGTTAAATAAAATAATATTTATCCAAAGTTATATAAACTGTAACATGTGCCGAAGCGGTGGTAGATTTATAATGATTTAAAAGAACTTTGGAAAAAGACAATTTAAATAAAGATTATATGACTTTGACTTTCACAATATTTTCAAAACTTATATATTATTGAAAATAACCATATGCAAAAAATAACATCAGCAAACTGAAACATCTCGCCAGTATTCTTCAGCACAGTTATAATTCCTCAGCCGATTATAGCTTTTCTCCACCGGACTTTCGACTATGCTAATTAGGACTCATTTTATCGTACCATATTAATTCTAGCGAAGTCCCATTAACATACGACAATCAATCATCACGTAAACACCACCTGTCACACCATTAATATAATACTTTTGTACACGCAAATTACGTACAGAGTTAGTTACTTGCGTGTAGTATATGCCTTATCCTACTAATATTATAAAGGCGAAAGTTTGTAAGAATGTATGGATGTTTGGATGTATGGATGTTTGTTCCTCTTTCACGCAAAAACTACTGAACGGATTTCGATGAAATTTGGCACACGGGTACATCATGTCCTGGATTAACACATAGGCTACTTTTTATCCCGGGAAACATAAAGCAGGACTTTTATCCCGGAAAAAAAATTTAACGCGGGCGGAGCCGCGGGCAAAAGCTAGTAAATAATATATTTTAGGTCTAATGAAACCCTGGAACAATTTTTTTGTGGCATTAAATTTAAAAATACTAATTTGTAGTCACGAATATAGTACAATAAATTTATTTAAAACAAAAGCTCCGAAGATTTTTCTGACTTAAAAAATAATCCTACATAAATGTCGAACTAGGTAAAATACATGTAAATATATGCACACAGCTCCAATTCGCACAGTCTAACAGTAGCCTCATAAGATAAATTATGTGAAAATAATTAGACTTACTGCCTTGCTTGCGTAGTTGTAGCTGAGGTCTGGGTTGGATCCCCGGGTCGGGCAGTGATATTAAATTTTTCTATTCAGTATCAGCGCGGTGTCTGGGATTTGTGCCCGATATGGCGATAGGCTCGCCCCCTATAACATCATGAGAGGATACCCATGGCGTAAATTAGGTGCACTGGTTCCGCTTCTAGTTATCCCTTCAGAGATAAAAGTGTGTGTGTGTGTATGATTAGACTTAAAAATTATACCATGATGTCTAAGTACTCGATCCTACGGATAAAATAGAAAGTATATGTAGGATTATAAATTTTATATGCAACTTGCATTCTATAATTTATTTTTATACTTGTAAATCAATTTAGTCTCGTCGACTGCTCTTCCAATTTAAAATATTTGTTTGATATTTTTCTTGAAATCTACTATTGGCAGCCTTCGCTTGGATTATCATGTTAGCTTTGATACATTTTATGATACTTTTCAACGGCCTCCATGTTGAAAAATAATAAGATGGTTAAAAAACGAAATAATAAAATTAGATCTCGCCGTTATATTCAACTCTAATCAGATAAATAAGGTTTAAAAATCTCGATTTCCTAATGATAAGGACTTTGCCTATGGATATAAACAGTTTCAACAACCCACAACTTTCAATAACAACAGGTCATTACACTGCGTTTGCCAAGTTGATGATTATGTATCATAATACCAAGTACACCAACTACAATCTCCTTGAAACTAGAACAGCGCTTGGCGGCAGAGATCATCCTGGAATCCAGAACAGCCACCTAATTTTCACCCAATCATCTAGTTGTGACACCAATGGGCCAATATATATTACTTTGAGATATTCAGTTACCTAAAACGCGACAGAAAATATCGAAAATAGAACCAACATTTCTTTTGATAAATCAGCCAGTCAAAGAAAGTATTGGATTCTCAGAAAGATGTCGACAACATTCAAATGCGCAGCTCAAAGGCGTCACACTGGACCGTAAGGCAAATAACGATGATAACGAAATTGCCTTTTTCTTTGCCCAGAGATAGGCGGTAGATGAGAGCAAACTCTCTTGTGTGTGTTGCTTATCGCGAATGTGTGTGAGACATATGGTTATAATTTGATGAATAGATATTTATCTGAATAACCAGACGAGCAGACCTTTCTCTCTCTCTATCTCACTCTTTCTCTCTCTCCCTCTCCTTCTCTCTTTCTCTTGGTAATAAATATTACTCAGTACCAAATGCGACCACATTGCGATCAAATATGTTTATAAAATATGAACGTCTACTTAATGGACTGTGGGTTTTGTAAAAAGTACACTATTTTTACATAAAAAGTAGTCTATGACATTTTCCAGCCCAATAATTAGCTCCGCCTTCACGTTTCTCAAACCGTTTTACTCTTGCATAAAGGAAAATAGACACCTTATCATTAGTTAAAAATTAAAATCATCTAGAAACCACACTCTGAACTCACGAATTATAAGTATTTTTTTACATACATACATACACACTCACGCCCTTATCCCATAGGGATAGGCAGAGGCTATTGAGCGCCACATGCTACGATCTTGACTGAGCTCTTTCGCCTCTTCCACATTCATAGTTCTCGTACATTTTCACCAGTGAAGGGTACTTTTGACCTGCAGTATTCTGAGTGAAGGCCCGTCTGCCTCTTTTAAGCATTTTTCAAATAGAAAAACACAGATTAAAAATCAGAGCAAACTAAAAATGGAATATAAAATCATAATATTTTCCAACACCTATCAACAACTAGTTACAAATTCGAAAAAAAAACGTATTTTGCGCAATTTTTAAAAACATTTAACGGTAAGCCTCTAACAAGTTCACGCCTAAACTACGAATAAAACGAACTGCAAACGCGAAATCACGGCCCATATTTTTGGGTAAAATATGCTATGGGAATAACCTTTATATTTTGATTTGATTTAATACTATGTTAGAAGCATTCAGCATATATATTGTACCAGAATGGGAATGAATCCATTCATATTTCCGTCAGACATTGAAAACTTCCTGTGAATGCTTCACAAATACGCTGGTGAGATTCTTCCTACCACCATAGGTTCCTACCTATTTTGAACGAAATGGATAACAATCAACTTTTGATGTAATGACTTCACAGTGAGTCTTTCTAGAGTTCAGTTCCAGAGTTAGCTCCTATTCATTCAACAAGACTGGCTATCGTCATTCAGATCGTTACTAAGGCGGCAGTCGAGACGCGGAGTTTCTTCAGTCTATATTATATTGGACTACATCGTTACCACTAGATCCAGTATGGCTATTTATTCTCAAACATATAAACTTTACAATACTCCTCTAAATAAATTTAATAGATGACAACTTTTTATATATTTTATGACAGCATATGAGCAAAAGACAAGCAGCAATATTGACTTTGTACTCCCGTTTAAAGAGCTTTGTAGTACATAATTACGGAACATTGAGACTGTTTATATTGTACTAGCTTTTGCCCACGGCTTCGCCCGCGTTAATAAGTTTTTCCGGGCTAAAAGTACATAAAAACCTTCTCGTTGAATCAATCTATCCAACACATTTATTTGGATAAAGATTAATATTATGACGTTGATACAACTCTTAACAAATAATGCATTAATTTCGACCAAATTTCATTACCATAAAAACCGTTCTAGTGAGTTAATCTTAAAAGATAGACATATACTGTCGCGGACATTTTTTTAGATCATTTCAAGGGGAATAATTCTTTAATACATATATTTTTGGTATCTTGAACCGTTTTCGCAGCGCACGCAATGGAAGCCCTCAAGGATGAATAATTTTCCCCGTTTTTTTCACATTTTCCATTATTTCTTGGCTCCTAATAGTTGCATCGTGATGTTATATAGCCTAAAGCCTTCCTCGATAAATGGTCTATTCAACACAAAAAGAATTTTTCAATTCGAACCAGTAGTTCCTGAGATTAGCGCGTTCAAACAAAAAACAAACAAACAAACTCTTCAGCTTTATAATATTAGTATAGATATCGATGACGACCGAAATGAGCACCCTTCGGTATTTTGTAATTCAAAGTAGTATTCCTTAGTTATGTGAAATCGTATAATATATACACATATCCTCGTTGTTTTCTCTTAAACTCCTTTTAATTTAATTCAATTAGAATTTACGTATTTTCGGAAACATTAAAAAGGAACTGGGCAATAGCTGTCCCGTTCTTTTTTATCAACGAAATATATTAACAGCGGAGCGGCGTTCTATTGGAGACAAGTGTTAGGCACCTGGCTATAGTTTACAATTAACTGAACTGTAGACACAAATTGAGCTCGTGGGAAGGCGGCTGGAAGTATTAAATTCTATAAATAGCAAAATAAAAGTATTGGGATTAAGATGTTTGTGAAGGAAATTAAAAAACATCTTGGATTTTTATTTATTATAGGGCGAGCTGCCCGTAGTAAATATATGAAAATAATATTAAGGTGAAAACGATTAAAAACAAAATAAAATACGTTCGCAGCTTAAAATTCGTAATTTTAAGGTTGTTAACTAACGGCTTCGGTGGCGTCGTTGAATTACGTGCACTTTACGACTATCGCACTGGGGTCTCGGGTTCAAATCCTGGGCCGGGAATGTGATACTGTTTTTTTGTTACTCAGCATCAGCCCGAAGTTTGAAATTCTATTCTATTCTATTACATAGGACTTAACACAGCTAGCGTAAGTGGGTGATTAAACCTCTGCCTACTCCTGAAAAGGGAAAAGCCGTGATGCCACGTATGTATGTTTGTCAACTAACATTAGAAAAATTTTTGCTTGAAAAAAGGGAAGCTTTGTCCTTCATGATAATTTTAATTTTGAATCTTTCATGGACAAAAAGTATCTATTGCCAAAAACCAACAAAAGGCGCATCCCTACTCCGGCCAGCAGGACGTTAATATTCATTGCAGTAATTACGAGGAAGCTTCCAGCGCGGCGGGGGTAAAATTTCACCCACTTCAGTGCTTATTATTTATGAGCTGATTTTGTTAATATTATGTTGTTTTGTCCTCAAAACTGGAAACGGAAATAATTTGAAGAATATTTTATTTTGTTAGCCATTTGACAACTGAACATGGACACGGGAAAATATATACTAGACTATTTATTTATAATTTCAAGTAACACAGACTCATTTGGGTTAGTAGAAGATGCTTATATTTATGTTAGATAATAATGTGTCCACTACTGCACTCCTCATGGCGCAGCATGCATCCCGCAGCAGTGGTTCACATAGGTACAATCTAGCCTATTGGCAAACATGTTGCCAGTCTAGCCTATTTGCAAATATCAAAATGCTGTTGGTGCTGGATATACTAGACTTTATACCAAAGAGCATTATAATACTACGGAAACTTACATGTTCTAGTCTAGTGTTATTTTTTTATAGCTGACGCCCGCCAATCGATCTTGTGCCACTTTTTTCAAATACAACCTACACCGATAAAGAAACATCTGTACTATTAATCAAACACGTAAAATAAAGTGCTTATATTTGCATAAACACGTTGGGGTCGCGTGATCCGACTCCTTAGCGGCCACTTACCTGGTGTCAGTCGTCACGCGACGTGTTGCTGAATACAATGTTAAGTTTCAATCGGAATGTTGAATTGTTTAGTGTAACACATAACGCCTTTATTCCCAGGTTAGGAAGATTTGCAAGTAGTTCATGTGTAATATAGTAATAATATTAGACCTGTATTATATATTGTCTCATTGCGGGCCAGGCCTTCTCTTCTACTGATAGGGTTTTGTGAATTGTAAATCTACGCATTGTAATATATTATTTAAGTGGAGAAATATTGATGAGAGGATATTTTATCTTACAAAAATTATAAATGCGAGAGTTTCTGATGACGTGTTGATGTTTGTTAAAAATAAACGCAGAAACTTAAGCACTAACACGAAGGAGTTTTGGGAAATAGGATTACTCAGATATTATTGTCAATCAAAATCCCCAGCGAGTGTAATCCGCATAGTCAATTTACTAGCTAAAGTAAGGTTCTAAAAGCTGTAAAATGTTTTAAAATATACATAAAGTTATGTGTAAGAAGACCTTCTACGTTTTCGTGATGGGTTAAGTAAACACGTATTATAGGAACCAAATTCCACAGAGATTATTCCCGTTCCGTCTTCAAACCGACACTACAAAAAAAGGAAAATAACATTATTTTCGTGCATAAAGAAGCGAGACAAAATAGATTAATAAGTAAATATTACGAACAAATAGCGCATTTGTATGTCTTTGTTCTATTAACAAAGGGAAAGTATAAAGCAAATAAATTCAATAAGTAAAAGCTTTCCAATACATCTGAAGGAAATAGAGTCAGGTATATTTGAAAAAAGTCCGTATGCACTTATTGCAGTGTCTCGTACGTTCGTTTGGAGGATGTGACGTCACACCCGCCGAACCGGAAATAAGAACGAAGCCTTTGCCCGCCCTCTTATAAAGGAAACACGGGCGAGCATATAAAGTTGTGGTGGGGCCATTAAATTGGCGCGGTCTGCTTGTGAAGCTTTTATTTTGTATTCTTGGCAATGTCGAGTGTTTTATGAGTGAAGGAAATTGAATTTTTAAAGTATTAAGTGGAGCAAAATAATAAGAACTTTTGTTATGTAGTGCTTGGAACTTGAAGATGTTTTGCAGGATTTTTTTAACTCAGATATCTTAAGATAAAATGTGAATAGACGTGAGCCATATTTTATAATCATAATATGGTTATATTACTTAGTTAACTTACTTAAATATCATCACAACACAATAAGTAAATTGAATGAGATATAATGTTAAATATGTTATATTTAGACTGCCTCGGAGGCGTAGTTGTATTATGGTACGACTGCAATGCTGAGGTCTCAGGTTCGATCCCCGGGTCGGGCAAATTGATATTGAGTTTTTCTATTCAGTATCAGCTCGGAGTCTGGAATTTGTGCCCGATATGGCGATAGGCTCGCCCCCTATCACATCATGGGACGGAATAATGGCGAAAAGTGGGTGCACTAGCTGCGCCTCTGCCTACCCCTTCGGGGATAAAAGGTGTGAGTGTATATGTATACCGGGTGGAAGGGAAACGCTTTCTATACCGGAACGGTAAGAGAGAAGAACCATAACATTAACGAAAAACTATATTCATTTGCAAAGCTAAGCGATAATACTTACGATTTTAGTATTTCCGTAATTCATGCGCCCGCAATGTAAAGCGTACAAAAAACTGGACGGCCGCCACGCTGCGCCCGCACCGGCCCGCGGTCGTTAACCCGTCAGCTGATGTACGTGTTTCATTACGATTTTTTTGAAATATTGACCTTTTTTACTATGTTTTTCAGAATAATAATTTGATTTATCTATCCATACGTGAAGCTGTACAGAAATTTGAGAAAATCCTACAAAAATTTTAACAATGGGATCGCGATTTTTTTAGTGCCATCACGTCAGGAATCACCAATACTATCACCTGTATTCGTTTCCGAGAGCGTTTCCCTTCCACCCGGTATATGTATACATATATTATGTTATATTTAATTGCTTGTGCTTGAAACTATTACTCCGTTCTCTTGATTCTTGGGCTATCGTCGTTCACACGCCGGTCCCATAGCCCCGCTTGATAAGTGTGCGGTGCACGAAGAAAATGAGAATGACAAGCATATAGTTCTTTTGTGGATTCCAAGGTTGGCAGGTCTTTTGTTTTAGCTGCTGCCGCGTGGCTTCAGAACGCACTTCCATGTATTGTCTTCAGTGTTTCTTGTTTATTGCAATTTCTTTAAACTGCAAATTGGATTCTGTTTTTGTTTTTTGGCGGCAGATTGTACTGCACTAATCGTAAACACCAGTCTAGAATGTCGAGTAACGAATGAAAGAAAGGAGTTTCTTGCACGGTTAAAGTTTGTACCTTAGTAGGTAATTACATTGTAAATGCTTTTCAATTACGATATTTATGTCATTTAGGAAATTTAACCACGTTACTTAAGATATTTTTGCATCAATTTATTTTTTAGGGCATAAGTTCTTTTTTCTTTTTGTCTCTAGTGGTAACTACTTCCTAATAGTGTAAAAAAATCCGCATACCACCAAAACTTTCAAAAAATCTTTCCTTACTCAATTTTGTAAAATTCAATTCTAGTTTCAAGAACGTGCTCTGGTAGAAATCGCTTATGCCACAAGTAGGAATAAAACGATCCGCAGTACTGGAAGGAGTTGGAACTGGTCTGGAATATTTCCTTATTGGACCTGTTCTATTGTAGAGGTTCTAGTTACCAACGGGTTTTATGTTAATGTCTGGTTGGAATGCAATGCTCGGATAAAAGGTTTTGAATTCAAAGTATTTAGAACCGACGGAAAACGCTTTTGTCAATGCCTGTGCGCTATACTGAACATGGCGGGACCATGTCAACGTTACAAAAATGAGCATTTATCTACTTTTGCCGCTAACACTATCGTATTCACTTTCAAGAAATCTCTGCTATTATAGAGTATACATTTAAGGACTACCATTGAATATAAGCTAATTTACTTTTTTTGTTGCAGGTCACGGTTTACCAGGTGTAGGGGCGCCTGGCGAGGGGTCGCGAACGGAGCGCCCCTACTTCGACGACGTGTCGCCCCGAAACGTGTCGGCAGTCGTCGGACAGTCCGCGATACTTCGATGCCGGGCGAAACATATAGGAAATAGAACAGTAAGCAAATCTTACCTCAATACACACACATACACTCACGCCTTTTATCACCGAAGGGGTAGGCAGAGGCGCAACTAGTGCACCCACTTCCCATTCGTATTCCGTCCCATGATGTGATAGACCGCTAGCCTATCGCTATATCGGGCACGGATTCCAGACTTTGGGCTGATACTGAATCGAAAAAGCCAATTTAAGTTGCCTAACCCGGGGATGTAGCCCGAAGCCTTAGCACTTCAGTCGTACCGTAATACAACTATGCCACCGAGTCAGTCTATTCCCAGCAATGGAATAAAGCTGATATATGTAATTAGTGTTAAGGAGTACCTTGATGGCGTAGTTGTATTATGGTTTTTTTTTTGTTGACGCGGAGAAAGTGTCTTATTACTACCGCCCAGTGTTCAAGGGGAACGACTGAGCGGTTATGTTGGGTTCACCGTGCCTTACGACCCGACGTTGAGCCGCCAGGAAAGATGGAAAACGTCGGGCGACCGCCGGGCCGAGTCCCTAACCTATGTACACCGCACGGCATACCAACTAAAACTCCGCGGTGGCCATCTTCGGCGCATTAGGGACGGCTGCGGGCTTCCTCCGACTCACGTCTAAGTTGTCGTCCGCAACCGCCCCTGCGCGTACCGCTGTTGCGGTCCGTCTCCTGTGGTTGCGAGGGCTCAGAAGCCCCCGTACACCGAAGGACGCCCTTGGCGTCAGAGGCAGCGTGAGCACATCCATCACGGGATTATGGTACGACTGCAATGCTGAGGCCTCGGGTTCGATCCCCGGGTCGGGCAAAGAGAAATTGAGTTTTTCTATTCAGTATTAGCTCGGAATCTGGAATTTGTGCCTGATATGGCTATAGGCACGCCCCCTATCACATCATGGGACGGAATAACGGCGAAAAGTGGGTGCACTAGTTGCTCCTCTGCCTACCCATTCGGGGAAAAAAGGCGTGAGTGTGTATAGCCTATTTCACTCACAAGTTAAAGGTGCACTAATAAATAAATAAAATAAATTAATAAGTACATATACTATTCCATAAAATATAGTCTGGCAACCCTTAAGTACACAATATAAATCAGGTTGTCTTTGTACTGAACTATAACGCACACTAGAACGTATGTCCAAATGATTATGTCATTTTGTACAATCTACATTCAGATTACGTCGATCGGTTCTGTCCATTGTAGTTCTGATGTAGAGCGATCGTACATTAATTCCATTAAATGTACACGTTCGTGGTGTAATTACAGAATTATTAGTCGTCAGTCAATACGTTAGCCATGCCGATATTAGAACTGCTCTAACTGTCGTTGGGAATTGCTGCTTGAATTTGCGATGGTATCGTTATTTCATTAAAATTTTCAATTACTTGTGCTTAGTGGCCCATGCAAGTGTGCCGCGTTCCGGGATCAACCTGTGTATATCCTGTTCAATCACTGGTGGCAGGTCTCTCATATGTAAGAGTCCGTCTGGGTGGGTACTACTGCAATGTCTATTTCTACCGCCAAGCAGCAGTGTGCATCCACTGTTGTATTTCGGTTTGAAGAGCATTGTAGCCAGTGTAACTACAGGACAAAATGAGACTTAAAATCTTATATCTCAGGATGACGAGTGCAGTAGAATGCCACACAGTACCTACTTTGTAACTCAAGGTGCTGGATGGTGATGCTACTGTTTATGGGTGTTAGTATCACTTACCATCAGGCAAACGGCATGCTCGTCTCGTCATTCAATGCCAATAAAAATCCGGCGTAATTGTGTCGACTGATAAGAGATAATCAACGCTAGTCAGTCAACACTCTATCTGGACCCCTCTCTGCTTACTATCTGGTGCAGTGCAGTCATTTTGTCGTGTCATTATAAAAATAAATAAACAATGCGTCAACAGCCAAATTCCGAACCCTATATCACTTTCTAATCGCAATGTAAGTACAGAAGTTATTACGGTTCCATAATTTTAAAAATCACACGCAGTAACGTAAAAAATGATGTTCCTATCTCATGACCGCGTACGGTGCTTCAGATATTCTAAAAACTATACCGAACACCGTCCATCACCCAGTATCATATCAGAATGCCAAGCATTGGCTGCCATCCCGCACCTGACACTAAAACAATTTTTCATTGTCGATGAGGACATCCTTTCATTCCCTACATCCCTCCTCAGGCACGGACGACTGGCCGCCATATTAATGTGCCAAGGCGAAAATAAATAGCTATTTGACGTATGCCCCGACGCATTATAATATATTAGCTTGGCATTAAGCGTTCTTGAAGGTTTTTAGTATTAAATGTGAATTTTCTTTAGATATCTCAGATGTATTTATATTTAGTACGTTTTTAGTAGTCTCTAAAAACTTGGCAATATAATTATGATGAACATCAAGGTTATAAACGCAGCAAAGTACCATGCAAATGAGGTGCTTTAGATTTCTTTGCCATCCAGGTAACTATACTAGCGCCGATGTTGCGGCTAAATTGACACTTAAAACATGTTTTTAAGTACGTATTTGTCTTTATTTCGAATAATAAAGACACTGAAACGAATGAAAAACTCCTAACATCAGTGTATGAACCATGCATATGCGACATCTGGTGGGCTTTAAAATATTTGCCCTCATTGTATCCCAAAACTTTGGGACACGTTGGTAATAATAGATAGTCGTTGCTCGACCCGTCATTAATAAAAATCTGGTTTTATAAAATACTTAAAATTCTAACCATCTCCACATCAGACTAATTCATCAAATAGTCTACCCAGAAAGTTATTATTAGCACAAGCAGCACCCAGGGTCCCTTGTAATTACTGCGCTCACTCTAATTACGCGCAAAAACAAAAACCCTCTTTGGGTTAAATTTATTTTGTAATTTCTCATTGTTTTGAGCGTCAAATTAAAAATGTACAGCTTTATTATCCTTGTAATATTAATCACAGATTACTCAACCGGGCCATGAGAAAGCGGTGCTCATCTTTTTATTCTCAATGCGGAAGATTTTAGACGGACGTTGTCCATTTTTAATATAATATAACTTCCTTAGGAAGAGTGGAACCATCAAAACCAGCTCACTCATCGATTTGTATGTTTTTGTCACAAGAAAAACAGGATTTAGTTTTTAACCTACTTATGGATATCTTTCAATGTGATAGCCGTTGCTAGTCTAATGATAACGAGTTAATGCTCCATGAATGCTGAAATTTGTTTAATAGTATGAAAAAATCAGTGGATCATTTTATTACAGAGATCTGCTTGAATAAAACTATTTTAAAAAGTTTGATGGCGGTCTTTGCAGACCTCGCATTTAGGTGTTATTTTAGTTATAGCAGTAGCAGTTTCCTTTAAAACAATAACACGACAGTTGAAGTTCGTCCTTCCCAACTTCAAAAAAAAAACTGTAAACTACAGAATAAATTCTCGACAATAAATTCAAAGATAACAATCCCCGTGTCTATAACAAATTTCAAGTAGTCTTGACGCTCACTTGCCAAAACTTTGTACAAGATCTAACAAGATGATTTTTCCCCAAAACCGATCCACATCTCGACTCCATTCTGCAAGTTGGGCAAACTTACCCGTGTAGTTCAACATGAAAATTTATATCTGCAAATGAGAGCTTTATGTTTTAGCTTTCCTGAAATCGTTAACTCAAAGTTCTTACGGCGCTAGTATATTCAGTCAAATGTTAAAAAATAACTACGCCTCGGTGGCGTAGTTGTATTACAGTACGACTGCAAAGCTGAGGTCTCGGGTTTGATCCCCGGGTCGGGCAAAGTGATATTGAGTTTTTCTATTCAGTATCAGCTAGGAGTCTGGAATTTGTGCCCGATATGGCGATAGGCTCGCCCCCTATCATATCATGGGACGGAATAATGGCGAAAAGTGGGTGCACTAGTAGCGCCTCCGCCTACCCCTTCGGGGATAACAGGCGTGAGTGTATATGTACATGTATGTTAAAAAATAATTTGTGAACTGTCTATAATTATGTGAGACTAATGTAGGCAAATCCTTCTAATATTATAAAGGCGAAAGTTTGTAAGTATGTATGGATGTCTGGATGTATGGATGTTTGTTACTCTTCCACGTAAAAACTACTGAACGGATTTTGATGAAATTTGGCACAAGGGTAGATCATGTCCTGGATTAACACATAGGCTACTTTTTATCTCGGGAAAACATACAGCGGGACTTTTATCCCGGAAAATCTTTGTAACGCGGGCGGAGCCGCGGGCAAAAGCTAGTAAGTCTATAAAAAGAAGACTATACAAAAGTGTCTGCTCTTCTCGCTTCTAGAATTAACATCGCTAATATGTAACGCCTATATACAACAGAGGTAGACAAGGCAAATCAACCTCTAAGAACAAAATTAACTAAAAATTACGAATAGATGATTTATGACGTACATTCTAATCACTTAAGATTCACCATGTTTATTTAATGATAACCCACATTTTTTTTTTGCCTAGGTATCCTGGATGCGGAAGCGGGACCTGCACATCCTAACTTCCCACATCTTCACTTACACTGGAGACGCAAGGTTCAGCGTGCTGCACCCTGAGCCATCGGACGACTGGGACCTGAAGGTAGACTACGTGCAGCCGAGAGACGCGGGCGTGTACGAGTGCCAGATCAACACAGAACCCAAAATCAATATGGCCGTCGTGTTAAATGTTGAAGGTGATAACACTGTGATACAACTATTTTTAGATATTTACGTGCTAATTTAATCAGACGAAATATTGGAGGTGAATAAGCATAATTTTATAATATGGGGCAATTCAATAATTTTCCACTGCTGGGTTAATGTGGGCGTTTAAGCCTTTAGAGAGAACATAATACGAATTGTAAACTTTCTGTTCGAAATATTATTTCACCTTCGAATTTCTACTAATTAAATAAGCACTCCTGTGTATAAAAATGAAATTCCCATTTACGGTTAATCGAGTGTTTTTTTTATTTTATTTTTATAAGGCTTAAAGTCCAGGAGAGCAGATGGCATAACGCCATAAACAAAGGCAATGCCAGTAGGTGTTGAAATATAAACTGCTACAAAAAACTGTACTCGTCACCCAAAAGCATTAAATGTTAATCACCATAACAGTTATTTATATAATGTATGAAAACATCGCAAATATATTATTACGATAACTATTTTTATTCATATAGTACAATTTATTTAAGTACATATAATAATATTGAAACTCACGAAAAGTTTGAGTATGAAAATTTTTGGTACGCCTGAAAAAGGTTCTTCATGAAATATGTATGTGCCATATGAATGGGGCATTATAAATTCTGTTTCCTATATCCCACGTGCTTCGCGGATATTGTTTTAGTATAAAGTTGGGTTAACCCACCCGCTAACGGTTTAGAAAGTGAGAGAAAGATGGATCGAGTTTTGTTGTTTAGCAGGTGGTAGGATATAAAGTCAGCACCATAAATATCTGTACAAAATCATAATAGCGAATAAGAATTTAGAACGTACATGTACAGAATTTAGAACGTGCTTTTCAAACGAATTCCATTAGAATTATAAAACACTAGCTTTTGCCCGCCGCTCCGACCGCGTTTAAATGTTTTTCCGGGATAAAAGTCCCAGTTTATGTTTTCCCGGGATAAAAAGTAGCCTATGTGTTAATCCAGGTCATGATCTACCCGTGTGCCAAATTTCACTTTCGCCTTTATAATATTAGTAGGAAGTAGGATGGTGCCGTAACTCCGCCTATCTAGTGATTGCGTACTAGCGTTCTGAAACGTCAGGTCTCTGTTTTAATACAATACGGTTTAAGCTATGAGTACTAATGAAAAAATATATCAAAAATCTGCTGTAAACATCATAAAACTATTGTATTTTTTATTTGTAATATTGAAGGTAATAACCCTGCAGAGCTAATTAGGCGAATTCTATTATTCTACTAAGCCTTCCACTTGATTCCCAGGGCGTGAAAAATGCGCGGTAATCTCGCATTCATCTCGCGTCATATTAGAGAGAGGCTAATACCCAGTAACAAAGAGGCCCCATCACTCACGCTAAAACAAAATATGTAACTTTTATTTCGAGTAGTTTCCCTTGAGAATGAATGTAGGGTAACTTTACCAGAACGACCCACATAAATGTCAATAATTGTTAATGTTGGAAACGTATTACAAAAATTTACCTATATTTCATATTTGAAATGATGTAGCATATTTTGAATGACACTTTTTTTATAACTCACAAACGAGAGGAGTTAGTTAGGTGGTTAATATATCGATATAGAAAAAAAGATGATTTATGTGGGTTTATGTACAACAGGAGATAGGATTTTACAATGTTTTAATTTTATTCGCTTATCCGTTTTCGTTGTTATTTTTTCATTTACCCGTTTTCTTCGCAGTAATAGTATTTAAAAGTTTTTTTATAAGTAAAGACTAGTCTATTACGCAAAAGCCTTCCGCATAAGTGCATCTATCACTCCCCCGTTATGTAAATCATGCACTCATCTTAATTCACCCCATTGATCCCATCAAAGTTCACAGGCCTCGATTCCCTACACAAAAACCCGTTAATCTGTTCCAATATTAATGGAATTTCATTACAACGAATCAAAGAGATGCCTCCCGGTAATGAACGATCAAAGAATTAGACTTCCATACATTTTCAATGATACGGAGGGTCTGTCGACCCGTCGGTGAATAATTTAATACAAAATCTAAACGACCCGGGAGTGCGATCCAATATTTTAAAGCTAATTTTACTTTGTTTACTAATAGTCAGGAAGGATATTGGGCACAGCTAAATATATAACGGTTTACGGGGGATATATTTCAAAGAGAAATATTTACTGCTGTAAGTTTACTATATTATGATAACAGAATACAAACACCGAAAATATAATTTAAATCAGTAATTACTTTGAAGTTATGAGAGGTGGGTAAAGTATTTGGCGGCATTTGAGGTAAAAATATCAAGGAGTATGTAGTACATCATAATTCAATTCAACTCAACTGATGTGTGAAATCACTGATATGTGACACTACAAACTAATTAATATACCATCCTCAATCCTTGACGCAAAGTTCAAAATTGCATGGATTTGTACATGTAGATTTTTAAGTATATTATGAACACAGTCTTGGTAATTAATCGAGAGTCTGGTGGACTACCAACTTGCATTGGTACCAACGTGGTGTGTTATAGTCTAAACATTAACATCGATCTTTGCTCTAAAGAAGGACAATTCGCAATATTATAACGTGCTAGTATTGCTCGCGGCTCCGCCCGCGTAAATCAGTTTTCCCGGGATAAAATGTAGCATATATATAGCATTCACGAGTAGCTTCCTGTCAGTGAAAGAAATTTCAAAATCAGTTTAATAAGTCCTGAGATTAGCGGGTTCAACCAAACAAACAAACTCTTCAGCTTTATAATTTATTTATTTAATGACACACCAACAGTTAATAGACTAAGCAAGCTTATTTAATATTACATAATTATGGACGAGTCCACTCAGTAATTACTGGTGTGAGATAGCATTTATAATATTAGTGACGATGAAAATATTTTGTTGATAATAATCCTATGTCTTTTTTGGTTATTTCCTCATTTGTGTTGTCACAATAAGATATTCTATCCATATCTTCCCGGAAATGGCTCACATTACCGAAATTTTCCGAAGTGCTACATTACGTACGTTATGTATATCGTAAAATAATATAACCGACAGTTCCCATTACCATATCATTGAATCATTTATGCGTAATTTATTCCCATCGAATTCTATAAGCAATCATCCTTTTAGAGCATTTTACAAAACCTGGTGAGAAGATAATGAATGTACTTAATATGTTATATGCTATTGCATAACGACTGGGTATAGGTAGTAAAAACACACAACAAAACTTATTCCTTCAAGTTATGTTGCTGGGTCAATAGATTAAATCCTTATGTATATCTATTATTAAACAAAGTCCCCTCGCCGCGTCTGTCTGAACGCTAAAAGCCTAAAACTACATATACAGAATTTTTCATACAGTTGTCACCGGTGGACAGTGTGATTTAAGAGCAAGGTTCATACGTATAATTCATTTTTAATACAACAAAAGTAGGTATAATATGCTGTACTATCTGTGCGAAGCCGGAACGGGTCACTAGGTCTGTATATATAAGCCGCCATAATTCTGACAACAGTTGAGCTACCCTTTAGTGCGACAATTTCGTATTTCAATTATTGTGTCGTTATTTTGCCACACCAGGATGAAAACGCCGGTGAGGATTATTCAAAGGGAGATTGACTTGGCAATATATCGATCATTAAAACACAGGCAATTTCTCTATGGAAACCGATTCAGTTTACATCAAGAAACCCAGTTTTTGCTTTATTTATACATAAAAAAGAAAATACCCACCACAGTCTCTTCGTGATTGTTTCTCAAGTTCAGAAATTCTACAAAACTCTTTGTCGTGCAGACGTCGTATTACGTCTCAGCTAATTAAATTATATAATTAGAAAGAGCTCTTGTCTTTACAAATGGAAAAAAAAGTTAAGAAAATGCTTTGTTTCACTTGAATATTGTCAGATAGCTTGTAGGGTTTTATTTAGATGAGATTCTGTATTCAATTATTGTACGCTCATATACGACAGGTCGTGTGCATAACTACGTATAACTGCTTAAATCTACTTCTACCATTATGATGGGAAATATTAGTTTCGAATGACATAAAATCAAATAAAATTTCTGGTCCCATTGAGTCATATTGAGGCCAGATTGATTATAACCGCAATGCACTTTTATGCAGTAAGTATAATACAGAGTTCCGATGGAGTAACTTCTGTTTGTGAATGCTAGTCACTGGTCGTGAATTTATGTTCTGGTTTAAGCTGTAATACTATATAGTTATAACTTATAATGTTTTTTAATGCTGCGCGGGCCGTCCAGAAAGATACACTATAGATACTAGTAGTCCAGTGCAGATAGTTTGCAATGCAATGAATACAGTATGCACGAAGTTGGTTAAAAAAAACTATTAATCAACCAAAATCCAAAATCGATTACGCTAGTAAAACTGCAATATCTTGATACTTTGTTAGTGTTACAGTAAACGAGCGACTATTTTTTAGCTTGTCTCTCGGTGCTCCATTTGTCAGTACACGCTCGGATACATCAAGCTTGCCTCTCAAATTCGCTGAGCCAATTACACCGCTCGTTATATTTGAAAAATATCCGACACTTGTTCATTGTATTTTCGTTCAAGTATCAAGATATTTTATGGAGGATCTTCATATTAGCGGGGTTAATGATGTTGATATTCTTAAAATTACACTTACAGTAATATACAGTGCTATTAATATAACATGCGATATTCGAGTGGGGTTTTCGGTTCAATATAATACACGTGAATTATCCTAAGGTTAAGTTATTGAGATGGATATGATAAAGGCATAAATAAGTTTTAGTATATAGGTACACATACTCACCGCCTTTTTATCCGCAAAGGGGTAGGCCGAGGCGCAACTAGTGCACCCACTTTTCACCGTGCGTATTCCGACCCATGATGTCGTAGGGGGCGAGCCAATTTGCTATATCGGGCACGAATTCCAGACTCCGGGCTAATACTGAATAGAAAAATCCAATATTACTTTGCCCGACTCGGGGATTGAACCCGAAACCTCAGCATTGCAGTCGTACCGTAATACAACTATGCCACCGAGGCAGTTTTAGTAAATTATAAAGTTACAATTCACTTTATTTCGAAATGTTATTTAATTGACACATTGCAAGGCAATTTTAATAATGATTTATTTAATTTATATTATAGTCAACATAAAACTCAGATATTAAACTATCACAATAATTACTAATATTAAACTTTAGAACTTCAGTAATGTAACATGGTTTAAATGTTATATTATTAAGTATTTAATTGTTGTTTGTATCCAATCTGTAACTTAATTACTTAACATTTTTAAACCTTCGGTTTCGGCTAGACATCGACGTCGTCCACTGTTCAGAAACCAACGTTCAGTTCGACACTAATTGGTTTTAACAATTGTAATCTATATTCCATAATACATGATCACCTTTTACAACCTACGTGCAATGGCGGAATAGTTATGATTCAAATCACCTTAGAAAGAAAATCCATGATTGTACGTGTTAGGAGGTTAACAAATTTAGTATGGCAACTCACATGATTGGACATGTTAATACTCGGCCTAAGTAGACCAGACTAGAACTACCCCACTAAAAGGAATTAAACTCTTTCGATACATAAGGCATACTGTTTTGTATTCCTTGCCCCTCCTAAGATGTTGTCTTCTGAATTCCAGATGAGTCCCTTCCCGCGACCTCGGCCCCGCCCCGTTCCTCAGGTACCGATTTCGTCTCCTCTTTATAATTAAGTAAGACTCGTATTCACTACGCACGACGCTTCATGTTGCGAGTAATGTTGATCAACATTTCTTAATACTACCATAGCCGTAGATCAACTCCTGTAATATCAACATGACTTGTTTGTCAACATGAATTGTTGACACGAGATGTGGAACGTTGCGCGTCAAATATTGCCTAGTGTATACGAGGGTTTAGTTCATCATTCATGTAACCTCTGTGGCATGTGTAGGCTCATTGCACGGTAGATCATTGTTGGTTTTGAAAAGTTTTTTTACATTTTTAAACAATTCATGTCCATTTGGACCGACATGTATTTAATATATTATTACGCTCTTGTATACAACTACATCATGACGAGTTTACTTCTCATTTAAAGGGCAGCGTCATGCCAGCAAGAATGTAAAGTTCTGGGTTCATGTGAAAATTAACGCCTATTAATTATGCTGAGGAAGACCATAAACATGTTGGGTAAAAATAGCTGGACCACACTCGTTGGATTTTGCGAAGAACCGAGAAAGCCTGCACTGAGGAGGCCTTCACCTCAGGGGTTCTCAAATAAAAATTAATGTTTTTAAAATGATTATTAGTAGATACTGACACGTTGAAAAATATAAGGCGTTTTTGTTTTATTTTTTTCATTTAATTATGTTGACTAAAGAAAAAAAAATGTTGGTAAACCGACGCTTCTTTCGGTGGTATCCTCACATAAAATATTTTCTTTGTAGCAAATATTACCATGGTTTTAAAATCCTAAAAATCGAATCTATCGCCCAGTTATAGTAAATAATATTACACAGATATTATAGCAGGCTTGCAGTTGTTTTAACAACTATTACACGTCTTCTATTAAGCGGCTATAGCCTAGTTGGGAGAGGGACGGACTGCTGAGACGAATGTCCGGAGGTTCAAAACTCGAGTGCACGCACCTCTGATTTTTCTAAAATTATACTGTGTGTATTATTTGTGAATTATCGTTAGCTTTAGCTGTGAAGGAAAACATCGTGAGCAAACCTATATACCTGAGAAGTTCTCTATAAGAATTTCGAATGTGTATGAAGTCTGCCAAGGGCCAACCCGCACTAGACTAGCGTGGTGGACTACGGCCTAAGCCCTCTCAGTAGTAGAGGAGGCTCGTGCTCAGCAGTGGGCTATATAATTATATTATTACAAGGGTTATAGTAGTTGTAGTAGTACACGTCTTCTTGCCGCGCTTATTTCCGTCCCATGAGTTGACGTATAAGTATGGCCATATATTATAAACCTCAAATTCCAATCGCGGGCAACACAAGTATGTTTTTGATTCAGTAAATTTAAGTTTATCGTATTTCGCGACCCGAGTATCCCCAGTCTTAAAATTACACAAAGTCCAACAAAATGTCTAAAACAAAACAAGTATAAATTGAAAAACAAACGAACAAAGTAGCAAAGTTTACGTTCAGATGTCGGTGATGACAAAAATCTGTAACAGACGAGCGATAAAATTTTACAATCCATATCGAATGCAAAATAAAATCTAACGACTCCACGGGTCCCGACTGCTAACGCATTATTTTAAAGGGATACATCTTGTTGATTTTAGGCGTTTGAATAAAAGAGTTCATAAATAAACGGTAAATATTGTCGCGAAAGCAATTACTGAGCATTTTGAAAGTGAACATCTAACGCAGTGTGAGGCGAATTCTTTTTGGGAGTTGTGTTGCTGCTGTTTAAGTTAGAGTGGCTAGTGGAACTTATCAAGCGACCAACTTACTCGTGTCGCCTTTTAATTATATAAATTTACTGATCGTTGAAAATTGCTAACGTGTATGATTAGACATTTGGTTTTTCTGCTAGTTAATAGCCTAGAGTCTGGAATTATGCTAAAAAAAATTATAAGCTCACAGTCCCTTACATAAGACCTAACATACCTACCTCTGCCTGGAGGACCTAACATACCTATCCCTGAAAGGATAATGTGTATGGTAAGAAAATAAGCCTGCACTAATAACTTCAATAAAGATGAAAGGATAATATGATGTTTGATTACAATCGCCAGAGGTCAGGTCAGCGAATATTATACCTACATATTATATACATTGATATACATTATTATAGAACATGTGTGTTGTACATGTAAACTAGATTCGAATTGAACTAACACGAGATAGCAGTGTTATATTAGCAATGATGTAGTAGTTTAGTTTGTATTCTACCATATCCATACACCATTGATTACCTCAGTGGCATGACGTAGTTGTATTTCGTAAAGGTACAATATCTACCTACATTTAACAATTATAACACACACACAAACACCTTTTATTCTCGAAGGTGTAGGCAGACGCGCAACTAGTGCACCCACTCTTCGCCGTTATTCCGTCCCATGATGTGTGCGAGCCTATCGCTATATCAGGCACAAATTCCAGACTCCTACCTGATACTGAATAGAAAAACTTAATATCACTTTACCCGACCCGAAGACCGAACCCGAGACCTCAGCATTGCCATAATACAACTACACCACCGCCGCCACCAATTAACGATTATAAAAAAAAAACTTTTATTATTGTAAAATGTAGATAGATATTGTGATTTTTATGACAACCAATACCTCATTCCGCCCCGTGACTATGAAGGCTGCAAAGTCTTCAAAACGTCGGCAGAAAATATAATTTAAAAAACCGCTATAAAATCCAAAACATTGTTTTATTTCAATGTATGAAGTTGACTGCCATCACTCCGATGTAATAGGATTTAAGGTCGGTCGCCATATAATGAAGACGATAGGTGATATCACCTGTTTTGAAATTCGTTTCTTTTGTTGCAGCCGCTGCGGCGTCTATATGGGGCTCGCAAGACGTGTACGTCAAGAAGGGCAGCACCATATCCCTCACGTGTTCTGTTAACGTCCATTCTTCACCACCCTCCAGCGCATCGGTGTTGTGGTAAGTTATCTTTTTTTAAAACATTTAAAAAGGCAGGCATATTTTTCGTTAAGAGTATGACTGGTGCTGATGACTTCAATTCATGTGAAAAAATAAATTTAAATTAAAATCAATAGTTAACTAGAGCCTTCTTTATTTTTATATATTCTAAATTTAAACTTCCTTCTCAGCCTATTTCATTTCCTTTTTTAAAACTCATCTCTAATCAGGTATCACGGCAACGCAGTAGTAGATTTCGACTCGCCCCGCGGCGGCATCAGCCTGGAGACGGAGAAGACCGAGGGCGGCACCACCAGCAAGCTGCTGGTGACGAAGGCCGCGCTCTCCGACTCCGGCAACTACACGTGCGTGCCCAACAACGCGCACCCCGCCTCCGTGTCCGTGCACGTGCTTAATGGTTTGTATACTATTTAATAATTTTCTATATTATATTTTGTGAGTCACAACTTACAGCATACTAGACTGTAAATTAATTATGTAATTATTTATTATTGAAATTTAATAAAAGATGGCGCTGATTGACGCGACTTTTGAAATACATTGGTTGCGAGAATTTATACATAAGGAAGTCAGCAAATTAAATTACTTGTAAGGTATGAAAGTGACAGCACAACATAGCATAAAATGCGGTTCAATATGACATTTCTATGCTAATCTATTCTGGCAACGCACCCATCATTAACCTTACCTTGTGAGCTGATTCAACAGTCAAGGATACTGTTACTACCACCACTCACTTTACGAGAATACTTAACAAATATGAACCCCCCTCTTCCCTGCAGGTGAGCATCCAGCTGCGATGCAGACGAGCAACCGAGCGTCGTCGTACCTGACGTCGCAGCTCAGCTGTGCGCTGGTCACGTACCTCCTCTCCTCCGCCGCCTGCAGATGATCGGCTTGAGCACACACCGAGCGGGAGGGAGCCTTGTGTTTTATCTAAACCGCGCGACGTAGATATGAGTGAGTTTGGCAGGTTCTCTTCAGGTATGTTTCAAAATTGTGATGTTTTGCAAAATACATTAATTTAATTACTTCAATGTAATTATTTAATTCATAGGTATATGGTTGAATGATAAGTTTGTAATACATTCCGATTGCAATTTAGATTTTTAATGAAAGAATTTGTGATAGGTTGTGAGATGCATGCATGAAATGAGACGTATAATTAATTAAAATAAGTATTGATAAATGAATCAATTGTTAAATGAATAAAATGCATATTTCATTGCATTATAAAATGTTTAACATCCAAAAGGTAATATTTTACAACACAAAAGCTCCCTCCGAAACTGATGTTATAGATTTTAATGTAATTTAAGCTATTAATGAATATAATAAGATGAAGAATTAGTAAAATGTTATAAAAAACAATTTCACGAACGAAAATAATATTTACGACCTTTAACTGATCGATTATACCAATAAGGTCTTCTTTTAATAAATAATTACCAAATAAATTAATTATTGTGATATGTTATAATTTATTTATTGGCCGTTATTATTTTAGATTAATAATGAAGAACTGTAAGCGATAAACAATGCTTCGGTTGTTATGTTAAAAATGCTTATGAACTGGGTAAAATATTGTACAATAAAGCATAATGCCTATTCCTTGATTTATTCCTAACATTCCAAAAATTCCTAAGTCGCTTACAGCGCATTTAATTCCGCTTAAGAATAAACCAATTGTAAATTGTCATTTTTGTAAATAAATAAAATACGTAACGTAGAATAAAGTTTATATCAGACGCGTTGTAAATATTTCTTATTGATGTAAATAACTCTTTGTTTTATCACGTGGCGTCCACCATTTGTGTGGTGAAAAACTATTTCTGTTCATAGAACTTTTGAATTTAAATGGAACTATCGTCTGAACTTAGTATGCCTTGTTTCCGTAATTGTTGCGCGTGATGACAACATGTTTCACAACATAACACTATAGGGATACTACGTTTTGCCGTCAATTTGATTTTACGGACTCTATAGTAGAGTATGGAACAATGTGAATGTAGTCGCTGGTTTGATTCTCGGACTGAAAAAAATCTTCACACTATTTTTTATGAGTCGGAGACGGTAATTGTGTACCCACCTGTTATTCGCCCAAAGCTTATAGTAACAGATAAAGTCAGCTATAGATTAAATTAACATAAATATACCTAATTTAATTATATCATAAGCCAATTTTAAATATAACAAAAAAGGGAGACGATTGCCTCGGCCTAAATGTAATTAAAAGTTTAAAGAAGAATCTAAAAATAAGACTACAGACCCTAACTTCGTAAATATTTTACATTTAAACTCAATTTACCTAACTAGGCGAGACTTTTTGTTATTCATTTATGCATAATGACCCGTCACGAATCTGAGAGTATAAGTCAAGCTCTCTCTTGTAAGAATAGAGAAATGTCACTTAACGCTATGGGGGCTTGCTTAAGCTGCTCATTAGTACCGTTGGTAAGCTGTGATTCCGCAGAACGCGGAAGATGGCAGACTGCAACAGAATGTGCCGCGCGTCATTTGCCGTAGTGTGCGGTATCGGTCTCTTACAATTTAATACTGCATAGTAGTGCTGTCTGCCGTCGCGGCACATGCTGTCTGGCGTTACCGTCTGCCGTCTGCCGCGTCCTGCGGAATTACAGCTTAAAGCGTTGTTCGACTTCCCAACAAAAATGTGGCCAAATGTTCTGCGCGATGATACCGAAGCACACACTACCGAAGCGGGCGGGTTTCACTCACAACAGGCTGATTATAATTTATTTTTTTTACTTTAATTTAGATTCGCTCCTAACATAATTTAGCGATACGTAAAAGATTCAACATATCTGACGTGATGACAATTCCTATTTATTTTCCTTTCATATTTACAGTGAAAATAATAAAGAGAATACTGCCACAACAAAAAGTTCAGCTTAAATAATTGTCTTATGTTCACATCGCCAGAAGCCGCAAGAAACTGCGGAATATTCTGACCGTAATGCAACTACTATATTGCGAACAATCCAAACTGCAAAGTTTTGCTTAAGTGCGACTAAGAGATCCAAAACAATAATTTTCGCAAACAGAACCAGAACATTCCACTAATTTGGAGCAAACTTAAGCCGTACCTTCCCTGAAACTTGGTGAAAGGTTCCTGGCCTATATTCCAGTGGCTGCGTACTGAATTGGTGTCGTGTGTTTAACCCGTAACTAGAAAATAAAGAGTCAATTCCAAAAACAGAAATAAGTTTTCAGAATTTATTTACGCGTGTGCTATGGTAAGATGCGCTTTTCAAACTTGAATTTTTAATTAAACGAAAATATGTATCCGAAACCATTTGAAAAACTCGTTTAACTTGTTTTTTGAGTCCCTACGAAAGATATAGTTTCTGACGATAGTTCCCGCTCGTTAGACAAATAATATAAGAATCTATGGACTGTTTACTACAACGTTTTATTACATCGCAAATTTTGTTAAAGAAGCTCTGAGATGAATCAATTCTAATCAATTTAGAGAAGAATTTCCTTGAAGAGTTTGTTGGCTCCCGTACACCTGACTTATTCAAGAAGGTCATTGAAATATTACCACTGCGCTGGCAGAGATGCATCGATTTTCATTTATAGAAATGAAAAATATTTATATAAGACGACTTTAACCTATTATATATTAAACGGCAATTTCATAATATAATAGGCAGAGAGAAGGACCCAATATTTATCTTATCACCTTCAAAAACATTCAATTTATTCCACATAAATTATATTGTTATGTAAATATTCAACAATAGCCAACATCCATCTTACTCTATAATTAACGGTAAGTTTCTGTCTTGTAAATTCATTTTATAATAGTTATATTTCATTGTACTCTATGACAATAAATTGCTAATTAAAGTTGGGGTTAGATATTGTGCATTATATTTTTTTTTCTGTATCACAAACTCTTCTAACAAGCACTTACGTTTTCTTATTGATGAAATTGGTAATATTAAACATATAACAACTACTGTTGCTATTGAAAAAGCGAAAACAAATTTAGCCAATGTGAAGTTCGTCATCGCATAAAACAATAAACCCGATGAAATAATCACGTTTGTGAATAAATCTACAAATAAATTCAGAATAATATTTATGTCATACTAAAATAAAGACAAATATTTGCTAATTAACTAAGATGCTTGTACTGTACTAATTATATATTAACAAGGTCATTAGTCCGAGATCTTGTTAAAAAAATGGACATAGACACTACATCTGTTATTACTTCTAATTATATTATTTTGGGTTTGACGAGAACGTGTTAGACATTTCTCACCCTTGCAGAATGGTGGTTGATCTAATTTGTATCATAGGGTACACTAAACCGACGTCTGCAATCCAATCTATTGGCACTTAAGACTTATAATGCGATTACAGTATCCAAATCATATTTTTTTTTTTTTTTTTTTTTAAATGCCATCTTCGGCGCATTAGGGACGGCTGCGGGCTTCCTCCGACTCACGTCTAAGTTGTCGTCCGCAACCGCCCCTGCATCCAAATCATATTGCGTTTGTAGAACGTCATTTGAAAAATACATTACCGAGGGAATATTCCTTGTCACAGGATTATGAGAAACTATGATAAAATAGTCTTGAATCCTATCTCGCGCTGAACTATAATGGACTTTATCCCCTGTAAAGCAGAATGAAAAGTTTTATTACATATTTTATGGTACCGCAACGGAAACTTGGAGTCTATGGGTACACTGAACTGATTACCTGCAATGAAATTAGTCAAATAAAAATATATCAAATAAAAAGTTTGAATTTATCTCGGAACTGTATTGTTTGGATATGGGTCAAATATTTCTCTTACGTATTTGCTTATGATCTAGTTCGTCAATCGACGTATTTAATTCGCGCCGACGATACGCGATTTCAATGTGCCTATTCGTACGTAAAAGATCACGGCCCCCTTAGAATGTGGCAAAAAAAACTACGTGAATGCCGATGTCGTTTAGTTATGTCCTTTATGATTGATCGAGAGACCCATTGGTCTCATTTCAGTCAATCGGTCAGTCACGTGGTAGTGTCTCGACTAATCAGTGAAACGATACGGACTCGTGTCGTGCTTTTGACGCATTCCAAGGGAGCTGAACTCCAACGGTATCACGTTTGCAGCTCGTTTACATTATTCAAGCCTCGTCAGCTCGTTTGGTTCTGGTATGTAGCAGTGCTGGATTTATGCTTTTACGAATAGGCCACTCAGTTTGAACTGCCTCGCGTATAGAGCTGTCGAGTGTCTACTTTGGTCCCCGATTGCTACGAATTCGTACGGTGTTTTTTTTGTTTAACACGGTGTGGTACACAAAATTTCCACATTAAATTTTCAGACAGTTGGCCTTTTTTGTGCCGCCATTTTTTAAATATGCCGCCCCAGCCCGCGTTTCATATGGCCTATGACAAATCCAACACTGTTATGTACTACTTAACCTGTCAATATTCGCAACGTGTTTACGGGGAACAAAACGTCATTTGCCAATGAAGCGGAAGTTGTTTTTACGCGCCTGCCCATATAGGCTCTAATAAATAAATTGAAATTACAGCTGTCAAGCTGACATGGATATTGAAAGTTTAAAGAATTGATTCATCATCAGACTGAAAGCCTCAAAATGTTGAATTTTTCTATCTTCTTGT
The DNA here is from genome assembly GCA_949316025.1 of Lapara coniferarum. NCBI lineage: Eukaryota > Metazoa > Arthropoda > Insecta > Lepidoptera > Sphingidae > Lapara > Lapara coniferarum. Next base: position 18,304,737 of record OX438934.1, on the reverse strand, counting down.
ATACCTGTAAAGTAGATTAATATGATATTGATAGCGCGGTAGACAAAATTAAAACCTAGCTATGTTCCTTAAAGATAAAGTAGAAAGATGTTACTGAATGTATTTGGATGAATTTGTACTAAACGATAGTGTGCTCAGATACACTCGTCGAATAGCCGTTCTTTACGAATGTTTGGGTTTTGTATATTGTAAATATAATGTAATGAGACAGAGGGAGTATTAATAAAGATTATTAAAAAAGTTCGACTTTTATTTACTTGGTATTATCGAAAACAATTAATTGTTCCTGGTTAATATATGAATAAATCGTGACATAATCCTTTTTTGTTTATTTCCATTAAATGACGAGACAAGCATGCTGCTCGCCTGAGAATAAGCGATACATCTGCCCATAAACAGTAACAACACCGCACAGAACTGAATTACCAAAGTACTGCGTGAAACTCCACTGCCCTCCTCACCTTGAGACATAAGATGTTAAGTCTTATAATGCCTAGTATTACGCTCGTTACAATGTCTTTCAAACTGAAACACAACAGTGCATACACAGACTGCTGTGTATGCACTGTTGTGTTTCAGTTTGAAAGCTTGGCGGTAGAAACAGACATTCCGGTAGGTACCTACCCAGACCACCCCTCGAATACGACCTACCACCAGTAAACAATTGCCTGACCTGGGATTCGAAACGATGAACCAGAATCCTCTAAGATCGCAGCACATACACCCTGCCACTCGACCGAGGGAAGTATATGAATATTTATTTGAAATATTTAATCATCTGATACCACTGTTACGTATCACGTGAGCGCTCTTCCAACGTATTTCAGATAATAACATCTCCATTACCAAATATCTTTACTTGAATTATTTTCCGTACGAAAATGACGCGTACACGTTTATTTAATTCCTCATTTCCATCGCATACGGAGATAAGTGAACACAATATCAAAACGTTTGTACCGGGGTGATAAAAATTGCGATGTATTATATTTCTTAAATCATATTTAAACTGCGTAAGCGGTTTAGTACGAGTAATCAGAAATATTCTTTGAACCACCAATCTCGGGAATTATTTTTTCCATCATAATCCCCGAGTACAATATTTTTCTTTCAGCGAAATAAAATCTTAAAGAGTATCAAATGCAGAGCTTCCAACTCGTAGGGGCGGGATAAGTTGTTCGAGTTAGCGAGATTTCTTCCGAACAACGTCAGTGATAATTTAAGATAAAATTGTGAGTCTACCGTAAATGTTTGACAGATTCCGTAAAACAGTATTTATAATAGTCGTTTGGCAGTTACGTTAGTAAGTTTCTATATATAGTTCGGAAAAATATATTTGATTTGGCATATAGTTAACTTATATTAAATCAAATATTTTTCCCATTATGCATATAATTTTCAGAGAGACCTTTTAGTATTTTCTTGAAGTAAGACCTAGTTTTCGGCTAACGATTATACAAGCAATAGAAATTCAATGTTTCATGTCTTTTGTTCAACTTCTAAAGCCAAAGACTACATAATATGAACTACTTATACTTATGAGAAAAAATGTGGTAATAAAACTATAATTGAGTACAATAAGCACTTAAAATATCAACATAAAACCTTGGAGAGGAAACTTAAATTTTCATAACAGACACGAACTTTCCGTGTCACATTAACTCTGTGCTAAGAACAGCAGTCCAGAACTATTTAATGTCATAAGAAATGGAGCCGTAACCAACTAACTGTCTGGCGCTAACTAGGATTATAAGATAAACTTATAACGAAAACTTTAACATTATTATTGTACCTTTCAATTTACTAAATTTTCTAGGGTTCTGAAGCCCCTATAAGGCAAGACCGTCTACCCACTCTCTCATCGTTTGCTAACCTTGTACCAAACCTTTCTACGCTAGTAATTTAGATTACTGGGCTGCCAGAGTCTCGTCTGCCATAAAATACACCACAAGCATGTGGAAACCTTTTCTTAGAAAAAAAATAAAATATGAGATTTCATATTTATTTACATGTCAATTTTGTACATAATTAGTGACATATTGCAATTGATTAATTTTTTTCGCCTCGTACAAAGGAGTCTCGATTTCTGTTCGTCTTATACCGAACGCTTCGTATTATCGGAGGCTCGTGTCGCAGCATATTAAATCGCGATGTGATGACACACGCACATTATTTAGGCCGGCTTACCAGGGATTCACAGATTAAAATTTTCATATCATATTTTTTCTTAAAGGTATTTACGTTTTTGACAATTTCAGTATAAAATATAGGGAACGTACACGTCGTAAGCACTGCCACCTGCTAGCGCAATCTGACTCTGTATCAGCACATCGATACTTGGCATTTACGTAAAAGTTCATTAAAAGGACGAAAAATAAGATTTTATTTGATGATAATGTATTGTTGTGAATGTAAATGCTGCAAAGCATAAAAATAAACAAACCAAATGGTGTGAAATTGTATTATTTACCCAAGAATAGGACCTAAGTACTTAGATTCCATGGTTATTTGAAAATCGTCAAAAATAATAAAAATTGTATAAAACATACAGCAATTATAATACATACGTTGTTCCAAAAGCATTTAGAAATTATGTTACGTAATTTATAAAAATAAAGATGTTTTGAAGATAATATTCAATACAAAAAAATCTGTAATTAGGAAACATAACCTCCTAATTTAGCTCAAATAACCAGTTCCCATCTAAAAAAAGCATATTCTGGACACGCTGGGTATCAGTAACATTCGGCCGCAATACACTTTTTAATTTTTGTCACATTAAAAGAATATATAAACAAACTAGCTGTTGCCTGCGGCCCCGCCCGAGTTAAAAAGTTTTTCCGGGATAAAACTCCCGCTTTATGTTTTCCCAGGATAAAAAGTAGCCTATGTGTTAATCCAGGACATGGTCTACCCGTCTGCCAAATTTCATCCAAATCCGTTTAGTAGTTTTTGTGTGAAAGAGGAACAAACATCCATACATTCTTACAAACTTTCGCCTTTATAATATTAAATAGGATTTATAATACTAGTAGGATTATTGTTCTAGCTATCGTTTCCTTTTTCATCCACCTGTGGCTCTTGTGTCGATTTTGTGCTGCCCTCTATAGTTCGTGCACGCTCCCTATAGTATGTTTACTAGTACACAGGTTATAACTACAGTATTTATGTGAATCAAAATATATTACACAAAATATTTGTGATCCGTATTTTGATTTTTAAATTTGATAAGATAAAATAATTAAATGTTATACATAACAGTATTTAAGTCTCATGTCCTAATTACACTAACCACAATGTACAAATATCTAAATCAAATACACTTAGAATTGCATGAACTCCTTAGCAAAAATAAATTACTTACAGCCGCATTACTCGAAGAAAATAAAGAGTTCCCGCGGGATAAATATAGAACTCAGCTTAACAATAGCTCATAGTTAAATAAATTAAAGAGGCCTTTGTCAACTGAAAAGGGAATTCTCGAGCGAGTACCCGCCGGTAGGCAGCAAAGCTCTACCGAACGTCTCTATCAAATGCACAAAGATTTACACAAACGCACCTCACAGTTATTCGAAAGTCTTGCAGGCCTTCCTGAACGCATCGTTTGTGGCTAAAGCCTCTTGAAAAAAAAAGTCGTTCATGATTAAACTCTACTAGTAAAGCCTTGCCCACGCCTAGTCTAGTAGAATTACAATTAATACATGTTTGCTAAGTTTATCAAAACACAACGATTCGTTTCATTCGCAATACCAGACAGTTTCTCCGTTAGTTTGGAATAAAATACATTAATTTTCAAAATTTTTTTTCCTGAAAATATCACTCCAAAAGAGTATCTCTGCCTACCGCATATCACAAATGAGGCGTTGACTACCCAAACGATGGCTAAGAACGGAAAGCAAGGCGATTCATCAAAATTCTTACAAAGAGTTTTTAAATATGTAGTAGGAAAAGTCATTGGCGCGGATTCCTGGGTCAGTATCGCACAGGAGAATCTCGTTTCGGAATTCCATTCTATTCCCCACAAAATTCCCCAAAACTCAAAAATTAGAACAGTGTTGTCTACATTGTTAAAATACACAGCACGAGGTGTCTGCAGCGTTAGATTCTTATCAATATAATTTCTATCCCAACATAATAGCCTATTTGGATCTAATCTCGAGCGAATGAGCCTCCAAGTAACATTAAATTGCTTTTTAAAAACACACACACTATGTAAAAGCAACTATCTATGTTTTACGTTGTTTTGTGTGGAATTTGTATTCTGTGCTCAGAGCAGTTGTTTAAACATGATTTTAATTTGCTGTAATCTACCAAATACGATATTTTATGGCGTAGGCAGGTATAGCATTTTTTGTGTGAAAGAAGAACAAATATCCATACATTCTTACAAACTTTCGCCTTTATAATATTAGTAGGATTACAAACTAACAGGTGTATCTATTAATTCTAAAATAATGAGGTATTTGATGAAACCCTTTTCACACGCAATTTAGATTAAAGCACAATTTTAGATTAAAGCCTCGTTTACATGAGATTAGTTTGGCCTCGGTGGCGTAGTTGTATTACGGTACGACTGCAACGCTGAGGTCTCGGGTTCGATCCCCGGGTCGAGAATAGTGATATTGGGTTTTTCTATTGAGTATCAGCCCGGAGTCTGGGATTTGTGTGAAATATGGCCATAGGCTCACCCCCTATCACATCATGGAACGGAGTGCGCACGGCAAAAAGTGGATGCTCTAGTTGCGCCTCTGCTTACCCCTTCGGGGATAAAAGGCGTGAGTATGCGTAGTTTGGATTGAGAGAGGTGAGGGAAATAAGTAACATTTTTAATTGCGAGAGTGCATCATGCGTATTCCGATCCGGAAATTGACATAGTTACCTAACATCTTGCCTCTAACGTGCTAGAAACTCATTTCTTGTAATTGACATTTTACAAGCACCTAGAAGAAAAATCATCATCATCGACATAAAGTCCACTGCTGAACATAGGCATCCCTAAAGTTTTCACCGTAACAAAATCGTATAAATGTGAATTTAAAAATGTATCTTAAATACGGAAAAGAAATATACGGCATGTCAGAATACTTTCGACACTCAGAATGTGTTAAATTGTTTGGATGCACGGCTCGCGAGATGCGAATTTGCGAAATTTAAATGGAAGGGCGAATACAGGCGTTATTTTTTTATGAATTTTATTTAACGTTGCTTTATGGCGTTCACAGTCGCTGGGCTTAAATCGCCCTTTGTCTTATTGTAACAACAAAAGTGTTACGTTCATTAATTTTATATCGTGGTATTACGGACATTCATTTAACAGTATTTATTTACTTAATGGTACAGCAACAGTTAATAGCCTAAACATTCATAATTTAAATAAACAAACCATCTAAACGTAAAGACATTGACATTGATATACTTGCTAACAAACTTACTCCATTCAAACGTATACTACTTGACAGTTTCAAGCCCATTTCGCTATCCTGATTGTATCTACTACAGAGTACGGCCTAACCTAAGTTATCGCGCTCGTGTCTGTATGGTTCCATCTACCCTTGTGATATTATTATTTCTTTCCCCTTTTCACCCTGTAATTAAAATTTACTCATTTTGTGTACAGTGCACATTTAGCATATTTTACGAAATCCTACTGTAACAAATTAGTAACAATGTATGTTTTGTAAGTTATTCTATATAAAAAAAATTAAAAACACAATCTCTAAATACTAGTCAATTCATTGATTGAGAGGTGACTAATTAAAGCAAGGTACTCTGTATTTACTTTAGTTTGCAAAGGAGAGGTGCTAAGTAAAAGCCGTTGAAAACTAACATCAATAAGAGATCATGGCATTTTAAGGTTCTGTACTTTAAATGGAAAAAAGAAACTTTTAAAGGATCACTTTGTTGTCCGTCTGTCTGCCTGTCTGCTAAGACCCCTTTTCTCAGGAACATAAAATCAAGTTAAATTTATTTCAATATCTATGGTCTCTTTCAGTTGTAAAAAAATCATACCTGAAAGCCAATGCGATCAAAAGATAATGACCGTTTGTCGTATATTTTAGGATTTCGCAAGGGACTCAAAACCTATAGGGTACTTTCCGTTAACCTACAATGATGAAATTTGGCAATAAGCAAGGTGATACAAGGTGTGTTAAAGGAAAAAAATATGAAAACTGAAAATATGTACTTTAGTAACTAGAAAAGCGAATTTTCATTTATTTTTTTTAATTTATTAATCAATCTTGGCGAACCATTGAACTTATATACTTAAATACCTTAGCTACAAATTTGTACGCAACCCTCGGTACACGCGTCCAACTCGCCCTTGTCCGGTTTATATTCCGTAGATTGTTCGCAGTTTACTATGTTACAATCATTTACTCACTTGACAGCTACTAAATAATATTTTCTCGCGAATGAACTGGCAAAATATAGCTCGCTATCAGAAGCTTGTCAAGATTAGTATCAAAATATGATACCATTTATTGCAAGTTAAACTTTAAACGTTATCTTACAATACATTAGTTTTAATACCATTTCGGTCACAAAACATCAGTAACTGACACTGAAAAGAATAAAAACGTTATGAAAACTCGTAAAAGTAAAGAACCAAACACACACATTAAGATAACTGTCAAAAATTGTTCTCTAATGGCTTCATGAATTTTAAAATAACACTTATGAATGAAATAAATAAAGAAATAATACAGATACTGTGATCTGCAGCGGACTATAGAAATGTCTACATAATGCGAACAAAGGTTTACCTATAGAAAAAAAAAATCTGTGCTTACCAATTGTCCCAACGATGTACAAATGCTTTCAGAGAATTTTATGGTAAGTATGCAAGATACCTCACGATGTCTTACTTTAACTCGATACCGGACGATATGCATACCCTTAAATTCCCAAAGTCAGCAGTGCATGGAGAATACCAGGCGAATGGCGGCACACTTGACCTTCCGCGGGCTTTTCATTCCACTTTACGCTACGCTATCGCTTTTCCCTGAAAATAAAGTAAAAAAACTAAAACTTCTCGGAAAAATCTCGACCATTATAAAGCTCTTTCAACAAACTTCTATGCATCTTGAAAAACTGTTTTGATGTAAACTGGAATCTTGCTCAAACAAATAACTAAGTACCTTAAGCCGTCGGTTCCAGCGGTAACAGCAGTTAACTCCGGGTTTAAAATGTCTGACGCTAGTTTAGCCACTAATCTTTCGTTAGGGAATCTGCTTCAGAGATTTAACTTATTTTATCAGAGTAATTTATTATTACCGATGGTTTTATATTAGTCAGAAAAGTTGGAACCAATGGAATTTTATTTAAAAAAAAGTTTATATAAATTCGGTTATCTGAATTAAAGCTCCATGATTTCTAATGAACACCAGCAACAATTCGTAAAAATGAGGACATAAATGGACAATGCGGTGATATCTATCGTTCATACACAATATTAGTGTTTAGCGATCTTTTAATCATATACAGAACATACATAGTACGTACGTACATACGTATATACATAGTACAGAAATTATAATTAATATACACCAACACCCACGCCGTACAATGAAATTTTCCAAAATTTTTCAAAACAATTATTTTCAAATCTTACGTAAATACTCAAAAAGAAAAGAAATTATACCAAATTATTATCGTAAAAAGCAACACATTGGTACAGTGCTCACGGCTAATTTTGGTCATTAACCAAAATAACCTTCTATTACTGAACACTATGTCGACTACTTCGGCTTATAGGCAAGGAGCTGGTGTCTTGAGAATTTTCTTTTAAGGTTTATACAAGAATAACTTATAGAGGAAATATTATTAGAATATAATAGATGACAAAGACTTATTATCTATCACCTTCCGTCCGCTTGCTTCTCTCAAGAATTGCTAATGCCGAGTAATGTTTCATGAATTCCCAATATATTGAATTATGATAGCAACAAGATAAACACTCAACCTATATTTATTTTCATATTGTCTCGTCGATAGCCTAGTTGGGAGTGGAAAGGGCTGTCGAAACGAATGTCCACAGGTTCAAAAACCAAATCTCTGACTTTTCTAAAAAAATATGTGTGTATTCTTTGTGAATTATCACTCACTTTACCGGTGAAGAAAAACATCGTGAGGAAACCTGCATACCCGAGAAGTTCTCTGAATTTTGAAGGTATGTGAAGTCTGCCAACCTGCACTAGGCCAGCGTGGTGGACTAAGGTCTTAACCCTCTCAGTTGTAGAGGACGCCCGTGCTCAGCAGTGAGCAAGTATTACGGGGCTAGTATGATATGGTACATATTTTCATATATTTGTGAAGTTTATAAACAGAAATTATAAAAGAAAACTGCTTGCTTTTGACCTAAAAAATTCCGGGTTCTGCTCACATAAAGAAAACTTATAAGAAATATACTGTCAAATCCATCGGGATCAGCTCCTAAAACACAGGAGAGCGCTGTCACGCAATATAGCCATCTCGTTGTAGGTACTATTGTTCTTTCTGTAATGATCGTAGACGACCATCGCCTCTCACTCCCTCACAATCAACAGTTACAGATTGAACTCCGTAATTTATGAACAAATTAACCTTTTGATAATTTCTCCAAATAGTGAAACTCTATTTGATTATGTTAGTTGTAAAGTTAGTTGATGTGAATGTAATTACATAAAATGTTTGTTTATAAGAAAGTGAATTATATAGCGGACTTGCTTCCACATAATATGATTTAGAGTGCTTTAAAAACTCGCGCTACAATAATTCACGCTACATAGAACACACAACACGCAACTAAGAAAATATATTTTAAATACCTTTCTTCGTTAGATTTCTTATAATTCGAATAAGAAGAAACTTAAAATCAAATAATTTTCAGTGATTTTGCCACATTTATCTAAATCACTATTATCTATAGACGTCGGTACCATAATTTTTTTCCATAAATAGAATCCCTTTTTCAATACATAAACTGTCGACATCACGAGATAACGAAAGCTCTATTTTATTACTCCATAAAATTCATATAATTTTGTTTCAATAAAAATCACATCTAAAATACATTGAAAGCCATTGCCCATTAAAAAAACATAAAAAACGTATCTACGAATACCAGAGACAATGTAGTATCTACATTGATAGAGACGCACATTACGTGGGTGTAAAGTTTTTATTGCTGACGTGAGTGCGCGCTTTATGGAGCGTCCGGATGACCAGTTTTGGGACAAGTGCAATAAGGGACATGGCACCCGCGAGGACAATAAATAAACAGTATTGTGCACTGAAAAATATGCACATGTTTGAACAGAACACGCTTGTTTTATGTTTGGAAGTTGTGTAGAGCAAATTTTTTTTATTCAATTTGTCAACGTGTGATTCAGTATTCAAGCCGTGAACTAATTTGTATCTATAAAAATGTTGATCCTATATCTAGTTTAGTACATAGCTAAGTGAGGTAATTGTCCTATGATATATAAAGTGGACAATAGCCTAGTTGGGAATAGAACGGTCTGCCGAGACAATGTCCGGAGGTTCAAAACCCAAGGCACACACCTCTGACTTTTCGAAAGTATGTGTGTATTGTTTATCAGTTATCGGTCATTTTAACGGTGAAGGGAAACATCGTGAGGAAACCTATATACCTGAAAATTCGTCATAAGAATTTCAAGGGTGTTTGAAGTCTGCCAACCCGCACTAAGCCAGCGTGGTGGACTAAGGCCTTAAACCCTCTCAGTAGTAGAGGAGGCCCGTGCTTAGCAGTGGGCAGTATATAATACAGGGCTGGTATTATTATTTTATATAAAGTGCGAATGTATCTACCCCCAGTAAGTATATATTATATTTCACCAATCGGAAAATCTATACTGAACCCAGAACTTTATTTGACCCGCAGTCTAAATCGACTACGAATAGATCGGTAAGATTTTATGCTATCTAATAAAAACATTAAACTTATGCCACCAGTAACAAAAACTATATCAAGCAACTGTTTCAAGAAAAATACTTGGAAACTAAAAAGATTTCCACGATCTCTATGCAAACATTTTATCGCATTTACAAAACCAAATCATAGATAGGTTTATACGAAAACATTTTAAACAAACTTACCCATCGTAGAGAGGATTTCTGTCTCGCCCAGGACAATACGAAGTTATCTTTCGATTCCGCCACTCAGCGCTACAGCTCAGATAAACTAGTTGGTCGACGGAGAGTTTGCCATTATTGTATCATTATGCGCTATGTCGATTGTGAACATGCTCGGCGCTGAGTTGGTTTTTATTTTATATTGATAAAATTTAAATGATGGTTCTTCGATAAACAGTGCTGACAATGCTTTTATTTATTTAAATAATGTGTAAATCCGATATATAATTTAGACACTGTTTATCAATGTATTCGGTATGGCTGAATTTTCTATAGTTTATTTAATTTGGTTTATGAACTAAAATTTTAATAAAATACTGAGTTTTAAATATACCATTGGAATATAAGTTCACACGTTTATCCATAAAGTATTGGTGAAGAATTTACGTCATGTTTTTTCTAATCAAAATATTAGAAGACAACATCGACAGCGACCAGGCAATAAACATTGCATTGTACGTTTCCGGTTTCATAGAAACACTATAAAAAAAAATTAAGTCCCTAATAAACTTCAATCTGATAAAACATCAATAGCGAAGGATTGTAGAAAGATTTAAGTTATACGATGCTCAGACTTATCAAAATTCATTATATCACAGTTACCCGTCTCTATCCGCGATGTAGAGCGCCGTGAAGCTTTCCTTTGACGCGAGAAAGCTTTGCTGCAAGCTGAGTGCTTAATGGACACTCAGTTGTTATGATTCATTTAGTTTTACTCTCGTTATGCCTTTTTGCTGGCTTATAATTGGTAAATTTCTATTCACCTGTGCAACCATAGCACTTAGTAAATTACATTGTATGTAGATGATATATTACATCTATTGTGCTTGTCTTAATATAAACTCCTGTTGCGTTGACATGTCCATATGGATAAAAACCCCGAAATAAATTTTGATTTTAAAAAAATAATAATAATTGTTGAATCTCACAATATATTTAGATGCGTGGGAAGTAGTAAGCCTTTTTATTGGAAACCTAATTGTGTTTTAATTTTTTTAAACCTGAAATCACTACTTACGTCTATTAATTAGTTCCTAAGGTTATTGTTTTGTACTAGAGAACCTCCAAATACTGTTTCGATATTTATTTTAGCTGCCAAGTAATTATACATTTACTGTTGTCTACACCTATTTGATGTATAGGTATTGTCATTACTGGTTTACCAATATAGGAAGATTATATATTATAAACCATCATAACAGATCTCTCGGAACACCGAATGCAGTAGATACCATTAAATACGAAATTCTAAATAGTACTACTTATGTTCAGTCGTAAATAAGCCTGTCCTCATTTAGATATATCTTTATACTCAGTCTTAACCCAAGACTAATTTCAAAGAACTCATATTCTACTTGATCCATGCAAAGTTTGCCCATCGTCTTTGGTTAATGTGATAATTTCAACCAAAAACTGATCAATATACTAATTGAGTTTGAAGAGTTCACGTCCTGACTCGAGTTTCAGTTGCATTCGAATTTCAATAACTTTTGATATTGACGCTTGAGTATGGCGGTGTTTTTGGTCTACGAAAGTTTATGGGTTCGATTCTCCGGGACAATTAGAATCGTGTATTGTAATGGTTTATAAGGAATGAATTTTGCTACGTAATCAATCAGTCCTGTATGATATTGCCCACTGCTGAGCACGGGCCTTCTTTATTACTGAGAGGGATTAGGCCTTAGATCACCACGCTTTGCCTCGACAGATCGTTCCATTCCCAACTAGTCTAGCGTTCATTCTTATAGTATGGAATCAGCATAATATTGAAATGAAATCCTCCTAGCCGGTTTTTCGGCCACGGCGGCCAATCTCAACGGAGATCAGCCAGGTACGCAGGAGATATTATAGTGCACAAGTGTGTGCGCAATACACAGGTGCACTCGCTATTCCTTCACTATCATAGTCCGGTGAGACGGCAATCCGACATGACCGGAGAGAGGTCAGGCGCAGGACCAACGGCTTTACGTGCTTGAGGTTGAGTGACCTTTTACGAAAACAAGACTAAGCTTACGATCCAGTGAAGCCCTACTTTACCATCCCGTAAAAAATCCTCCAAAAACACGAAAACAAAAAACGAGGAAATAAAGTATTTGGCAGAATTTATTAATTCTAGCGGGGCTGCCTGCCGAATGAAATTGATAAACAACGAGGTATGGTAATAAGACGTGGTATGGTTTAATATAACCGAGATAGGCCGACACGGCGACGTCCGGGAGGGTGTGTTTTGATTAAAACTTATGAAAAAAACTCTTTGCCGCGGTTGTGGGGCGAGCGTTGAGCGCTGAGAGGGTTGCCAGTTGTATTATTATTTGTTTCCCTATTCCTAAATATATTTCTATTAATTTTATAGATAAAAGTATCGTCACGTTTAAAAGCTAATTACAGTCGCATTTGTTACATTTAACGTACTCAAACCTCTCATGGTCCCATAGAGTATTTTGATCCTTATAAGCAATACGATAGAATAACATCAAATAAAGTTTTTGCACAAATTGCATATTTTCTGGCAGTCTGTAATTTGTTGTGCTTCGGTTTCATAGTTGTATTATGGTACGACTGCAATGCTAAGGTCTCGGGTTCGATCCCCGGGTTGGGCAAAGTGAGATTGGATTTTTCTATTCAGTATCCGCCCTGAGTCTGGGATTTGTGCCCGATATGGCGATAGGCTCGCCCCCTATCACATCATCGGACGGAATAGGTACTCACGGCGGAAAGTGGGTGCATTAGTTGTGCCTCTACCTGCCCCTTTGGGGAGTAAAAGGCTTGTGTGTGTATGTTTTTTTCAAAATGTTTCAAATCATGTCTACTTTGGTAAAAAATTATAGACAGTGTCCTATGAAAGTTTTCTTGTAGCTACAACTGCTAAGGTAGGTTCTCTTACTCTCCGATGCCAAAAATCCACCCCGTATTGTAGCTATCTTTAGAATATTTATTTAAGGGCATTAATTATTCTAAAAAAAATATATAAAACACCTGTTTTTGGTTAAGCTTGTAACTTCAGCCGCCCGCAACAAGAAGACACAAGTTGAAACTTGTTAAAAATGTATCAATTTAACTTTTCGTGATACCATCGTCGAGTTTGCGGCCTTTGACAAACCGCTCTCGTTCTAATTTCATATTGAAAACTTCAAAGGTTAATCTTTTCTCTTCAAATAATATTTATTCATAGTTTGTTTTCATTGAAAATTACGCTCTTAAGGCATTAGAGCTTTCTTTATGTTCTTTATCGGACTTTATTCGTTTTATCTTATTTACATCGTTTATGATTTATTCTCTTTGCTAAATGTTTGTGTTGTTAGTAAAGGAAGGATTTTGTTTTATTACATTTAAAGAATTTTCAAGTAGTCTTGAAATTTTAATATCGGATGTTTTCTATACAATTTTTTATAGGAAAATGCCAAATGAGCGAATGGGTTGATAATTAGTTCTGGAATAGAACAGAACTAAAGAAGCTTTTAAACATATAGATAATACAACATAGGGGTGTATTAATAAGTTAATCACAACTTTGAGTAAAATCTAAAGGAGACATTTAATGTATTGAGCTATTTAATGAACTAACTCACTGGTGGTAGGACTCTCATATGCAAGAGTCCGTCTGGGTGGGCACCACCGCAATGTCTATTTCTACCGCCAAGCAAGAGTGTGCATGCACTGTTCTGTTTCGGTTTGAAGGGCATTGTAGCTAATGCAACTACAGGACATAATGAGACTTAACACCTTATATCTCAGGATGACAAGCGCAGTGGAATGCCACACAGTAGGTACTTTGTACCTCAAAGTGCTGGATGGTGTTGCTACTGTTTATGGGTGGTCATATTGCTTATCATTAGGCGAACGGCATGCTCGTCTCGTTATTCGAGCTTGTTCTCAGCAGAGTCGGAGCTGTTACATAAAATAAACTCAGCCGTCAAAATTAATAACATTATATTGTGACTCAGGTCCCGTTTTTTTTACTGTAGTTATCTTTTTGTCAGGATCTTATTAAGCTGAACGTGCTCGCACAACCTGGAGAACTCGAAGCTCTGCGAGCGCGTCTAGCTTCAAAACTCCGATGATTACCCTAACGACAGTTGAAAAAACCCAGTCTTAAGATGTCATTTGAGCTGCTGTTAATGTGGGCTAGTTAATAGCGACATTTTAAGATGCCGACCTTAATTTGAAAGCGCTTCAGCTAATATTGCACTTAAGAGCCAAACTGAATTGCATCCATTGATAGGGCCCATAGTACTCTGTTATTTTATTTGTTAGCATCATTGATGGGTTTTTAATACATCAATGGTTAGCATATAACAATTGCTGTATAAATAGCGATGCAGGTTTTTATTGCATTATGCAAAAAATAAATAGTTATATAGACTATAATTTAAACACAAGGCCTTTAAAAGCCACTGTGGACAGCATCACAAGTATCTATTATAATGTATTAGTTTGCAACTTACGTGGAAATGAATTTGAGTCGTTTAATTTAATTTGGTGCCGCGTGGCTGCATCTTCAGCCTTGTTAGCATACACAATACGTTTCCATGCGACTGCTCGCTAGATGAGCTCACAACATTAGACTTAATTAACTTGATTTAGCTAAATGCCGACCTTTCTATAAAGTATATGTAATTATCAAATATATGTGGCAGATCCTTTCTAGAAGCGGTAGAGGTCTGTAGACTGATACCAGCAACGATTAACTGGGTCTTTTTTTGTTTTCGCGGAGAAAGTGACTTATTACTACCGCCCAGCCTTCAAGAGGGGCGACTGAGCGGTGATGTTGGGTGCACCGTACCTTACGACCCAGCGTTGAGCCGCCGGGCCGAGTCCCTAACCTATGTACACCGCACGGCATACCAACTAAAACTCCGCGGTGGCCATCTTCGGCGCATTAGGGACGGCTGCGGGTTTCCCCGGATTAAGAGTGTCCTGGGTCTGGTGCTATAGATTATTGTCTCTTAGAAAATTAGCACGAAGTAGCAGGTTCCCTGCAGTGATACTGACAGCACCACGAATCTCGCGTACTTAGGCTATGGAATAGGTTGCCAGTAGTCTGTTTCCTCCCTCCTGTACTTCGAAACTCTCCAAACAGAGCTTGAAGAAGTACTTAGCATCAGGTGCAGCGAAGCCAATTGGCCGTGCCGCCGATAAAGAATCATTGCACATATACCGTAGCATACCAATCTGAGAATTTAGATTTGAAGGCCATCGTAAGTTTAGAATCCCTATAAAAGGCATTTTAGTTGAAATACCAGTAATTCGGGCATAACTTTGCCTCCTTCACGAAATAAGTCCAAGATGTATATTACTTGTACAAAGACAAATAAATCAATAAAACACTATATCAAATATCACTCCGTAAGCCTGTAAACATTTACGGACGACAATACTAGCCCGTATAAGGTTAATGCGCCATAAAGCAGAATCAACTTTTTATTGCCACTAACTGACATATTATGCGAGTTTGTTGTGAATTATTTATCAGATTTATGTTTGGACAGGCGAGGGAAGTGAAAATAAAAATGATCTTACACGGATGAACATAAAACTATTCTTCCTAAGTGCTATGAGACACTGGTTCGTCCAACCGGGTTTTAGTGTAGGTAGGTTTCTCGTATGCAAGTCCGGCAGTCTAGTAACCCGCGGAACTTTTAAATACAAAATGCTGGTGGGTTGCTAATATTTTATTTTTTTACACTTCATACTTGCACTAAAGGCGGACTTAATGCCATAGGCTATATCTAGCTGTCATCTTAAAGTCGTGCAGAGTGTATCTCTGCTCTCTGAGAAGGCAGGTGTATAAATAATGGGGTATTAAGAAATGAAAAAAATAACTTCAAAGTATACATACTAATGAATAAACCTATGAACAAAAAAATACTAATACATGTATATATAAACATGTATAGTGATGATGTATAGTGATGATAATCATGCCAATTTTGGTGACAGTAGTTCTCGAACCTT
This sequence comes from Lapara coniferarum, assembly GCA_949316025.1. Lineage (NCBI taxonomy): Eukaryota > Metazoa > Arthropoda > Insecta > Lepidoptera > Sphingidae > Lapara > Lapara coniferarum. The sequence continues at coordinate 18,288,648 of OX438934.1, read as the reverse complement.
CTTTTTGATCACATATGGATTAGCAGACGTTCTTATGCCCAGGGCGAGTGCACGCCAGAGTAATTATGAAGCTTATTATTTCCTTGCGCATTCATTTTATAAAAAAACAGAATACATTAATGACATCTACCATACACACACAGCACAGCTTGGACACAGCTTTTGTTCTAGTCGAACTAAAGATTTAGAAAAGGACAACATTATTATATAGGTAATGCTGCTCAAAATTATTGTTACATATCCCTCAAACGTTTATGGCTGTTACTATGGAACGGATAGACTATTATTTCTTTGATCATCCTATAGTCTCTCACAAATATATTGCAAACTCACACTTATTTCTCAACCTAAAAATCTAACTGCAAACCTTACCAACAGGAAAAACCTACCACAGACCAAGACAAATTAGTAATGAAATTGTAATAGGTGTGATAATACACATATTAATCTAACAGCGCTGCACCGTGTCGGCTATCGATATGATCACAATAATCAAAGGTTTCCGTCATGGGGGTAGATTAAACTGTTAATTATTAACGCCCACTTCCGTCCTTACGATGCCATTAACTCGCCAGCGCGCGTGGTCCAAGTGAAAATGGTTAAAAATATCAATAAAGTTATTGGTGTTAAATTATTTTACAAAAACAGACCACTGTCGGTAATTAAGGTATTATAGGCTAATATTTAAATACATTTGTGGACTCTTCTTTTAGTTAATGATACAAAATTTCGCAATTAACTACTGGATATAATGAGGCTTAATATCTTATGTCTCTGGATGACGAGCGCAGTGGAATGCCACACAGTACTTTGTAACTCGAGGTGCTGGATGGTGTTGCTACTGTTTATGGGTGGTCGTATCGCTTACCATCAGGCGAACGGCATGCTCGTCTCGTCATTAATTAATACGAGAAAAGAAATTGAACAAATTATTTACAAAAATGTTACAGCAACAACTAATTGCAATAAAAAATAAGCGTAAACCTTGGTTGCTGTTGTGTACTGTATTTCAGGAAGTGATGATAATTTTTTACTGCGAATCGATGCAGAAAAGGAAAATTATGCTCTTAAAGGTTAAATTAATGTATTAATGAAATTGCTTGATCTCATGAATGGGACCAGGAGCTTTGCAATCATCCTGTTTATGCACTCGATGTTAGACGATACATACAATTAACGCCGCTATAAAAATTATTACGTGCTAAACAGGTAACAATAACTTCAGTAATGGCGGCGGTTGATTACCTTTCTGAGTGGCAACAGAGGAAATGCTACATTTTGAACGATCAAAAACGTTCTGGAGACCTTTTTCAAACATTACTCATTGAAGATCTGCAAGAGATCGAAGATCGAGATTTACTCTAGTATGAAATGTTCCTTTGCAAATCTTCTTCTATTTAATAATAGAATGTTCTAATCGAGCAGCTGCTAGTTGTCTTGAGCTTTGCCTTGGAGCCAGTGAAGTAAATCCATTGCCATTTTTAGTCCCGTTACATAAGAAATTTGCCTCTTTGTAAAAAGACTTGTCAATGTTGAACATACATACATAAATACACCGCATCACGCCTTTTCCCTTTTCAGGAGTAGGCAGAGGAGTATCACCCAATTTTGGCCCGCTATGTTAGGTGCTCATGTAATAGGGGGCGGGCATATTGCCTTTTACCGGGCACATTTCCAGACTCCGGATTGATTGATTAATATGAGTAGAAAATCCCAATATCACTTGGCCGACCCGGGAATCGAACCCAAGATCTCAGAACAGCAGTCGTACAATAATACACTTACGCCATCAAGGCAGTCCGATAAATTGATATCTTAATCATTATGGGTGATAAGTGTACAATATTCTTTATTGTAATAGTTATTGCAGATCACTCTCTGAAAATGTCCGTCTTTTAGCGGACGTTGAAGTAAAACATAGTTTGTATAGAAAAGTTCTAAGAGATCATCACGCCCCGGAAGAAAAGGGGGATGTTTTATGCAGTGCTTAACAATTTCCGGGGGGTAAAGTTTGAAACGCTTTTCTTTTCGATGCTCGGGAAATAATAAAGGACTAGTAGCTCTCTTGGTTAGGGGAGGAACTTTTTATTTACGTTAACCTCATTACTCTTATTAATTGATATTCAGAACCAATATCAGGTTCAGGATGAACACGGACAAAACCAAGATCTTGTTGGATGTTCATGTTGTACCTACCCCGATTACCGATGGGAGCTCAACCTTCGAAGCTGTTGAGTAAGGACACGCTGGATGCAGGCCCGCCGTCAACAGGTCCGTCTGGAATTTTTTTGCGAAGGCCTATGTTCAGCAGTGGACGTCATGTGACTGATGATGATGATGATGAACACATGACAGCAGAAACTTGGAAGCGCTTCTAATTTAAAGGAAAAGAACAGGGATTAAGAAAGAGAGAGGGTGTTTGGGTCTCCTGAAATCATACTCACTATACAAAAAATAGCAAGCTGTCACTTCAGATGAGGAGTCTTATTAATTCTGTAGACAAATAGTTCTACAGCTCTATTACTCTAAGTTTATGCTGGAAGACTTGTCTGCTATAATTACCCATTCGTTTAGTAGTAGGATCTTTACTTAGGCGAGGAATATCACTCCTGGCTCCGATTCCTAGATCGAGCGCCATATTACAATATTATGTTATCAGATGTATCATTAAACGCCAGTTGCTTTGAAATTATTTTACTGCTTATTTTGATTTTGCCAAATCGGGTCCTGAAGTCAGCCTTAATGCATATTCATTCTGCCATAATTCTACCACAACGCAAGGATGCTTAACATCTAGTCCGTCAGTTGACATTACAAGCAAAGTAGACTTGACATCAGGTCCAATATATTACTTTAAGTACCAGGTTAGCGCACGAAATACCGATAAGACTCAATAAGAACTTCCTGAGACTTCTTGATTCCCTCACAAAACCGCAATAAATATCAACTCGTATCGATAGAACACACAGAATGCTACTTTAAACAAGTACAAAAGGTTCTTCGTACATAAATCAAAGACGCAATACATCACTCGCATTGTAAGCAAGTCACCGGTAATGGGCCAGTCGCACCGGCCAGTGGACTCTCACTCGCATTATACCACGTGATTTATTGCTCTATTTGTGTAGATACAGAAAACTTTAAATGTTTTAGGAGAATAAAACTGTGTTTTCCGTTTGTCTCGGTTGTGATTTTTGTGTAATTTGGGTCAGATTTTTGTCTTTTGTTCGGATGCACGAGTATTTTGAAGTAGAGAAGTTTGTAGACTGTATTTCTTTGGACATATTTGTGGGAAGTAATCTTTGGAAATACTGTACCGATCCTGATAATTTTGTCGCTAATTGACAACTACTCTTTGTGACTACCAGAGTTTTATTTTAATAGCTTACCCACCTATATTCCAGTGAGTATTTCATACAGGTGAAGGTAAATAGTAATTCATACTTTTTTAAACACTTCTTCAAAAAAATTTGGATTCTCTAGTAGCGCGAAATACTTTCCTCCTCAATTCCAATTCTATCCCTGTTAAGGTCAAAAGGTATATATAAATCCTCTGACAATATACCTTTGCGTTTGATAGTGGCGACAATTTATTATAAGAAGAAGCAACACTGAAATATTTTATGCCTTAAAAAATATATATAGAATCTAGCATTAAGCAATCAAATAAAGGAGTACATCATCTCAGTAATTTACCTCAATAACGAGCTGCTAAAAATGGTAGGCATGTACCTGTTATGCGGAGACCATAAAATTTTACAGGGTGTTAATGTGTGCAAGAAAGAGGTTTTGTGCTTTTATCGCTCACTCAATTTAACGTATTGAGTTGGAAAGGTTCACTTAAAAAGGCAATATAATGAAAAAAGTATCTTAGGAAAATACGATTATAAGACTTAATATAATGATTCCTTATGTTTACGCGAATGTTAGACATTGAAATTAAACAATTATCACAGATTTTATCGCGGGTTTTTTATTTTATTTTCTCCCGACGTTTCGAAGGCTTTTCAGCACTTCGTGGTCACGGGGCGGACTGAGGTGTAGGTGGTCCGAAAAGTTAATGTTACAAATCTACCTTCAATTTATAATTATACAATATTAAGGTGTTAGTACATTGTTTGCGGTCCGGTCTACGCAGTAAGAGCTCACAATGTCTTGAGATCTGGCAGTAGGTCGTATGGGGCCCGATTTGATTAGATGTATTACCGGGTCCCAGGCTTGTGCAAGTTTCCAACCATCTTCTCTATTGAAATTGGGATGTTTTTTAATTTCAATAGCCTCGCGAATCATCCTAGGTAGGAATCGGTGTTCTTTGGCAAGGATTTGTGGCTTGTCGAATCTAAGGTAATGGTTGGAGCCTTCTTCTGAGTGTTCAGCTACTGCAGACTTCGTAGAGCGTCGGTGTTTAACGTCAGCTATATGTTCTTTTACGCGGGTCCCTATATGTCTTTTTGTTTGACCGATATAAGAGAGGCCACAGTCACAATCTATCTTGTATACGCCCGGTTCTTGTAGAGGTATATGGCACTTGACAGGTGGTAAAAATTGACTTATCTTCTTAGGCGGCTTAAAATAAGTTTTTATGGAAGCACGCTTCAGGACATAGCCAATCTTGTCGGTGACTCCTCTTACATAAGGTAATACAACTGGGACACGATCAACTGTGGCTGGTTTCACTCGGTCTCTGTGACGGCGGCGTGGAATTTGGAGCTTGTTGTCTCGCAGTACTTGCTTGACATGTTGCAGCTCAGCGCCCAGGTGTTTCTCGTCACAGATTCTAATTCGAAATCTAGACGTAGACTTCCTCGTCCCATCGTGTGCAAAACCGCCTAAACTGTATGGGTTACCTAAGATACATAAGGCAAATGCTCCGCTGCGTCCCATTGTGAGTCAGATCGACACACCAACCTACAGACTGGCTCAGCACGTAGCTGAAGTGCTTTCACCACTCAGAGGAAACACTAGAGCATCTGTGAAGGATTCATACCAATTTGTCAGCGACATTAAACACCTTAAATTAGCTGACAATGAAGCAATGGTCAGTTTTGATGTCCAGTCACTTTTTACAAGTTTACCAGTACAAGACTGCATTAAAATTGTTTCTAAGAGGTTAGCAGAAAATAACATACCTGTTGAATATGCAGAACTACTCCAACATTGCCTCACATCTGGCTATATGTTGTGGAATAATCATTTCTATGTACAAGTTGAGGGGGTAGCGATGGGCTCCATACTGTATCTCCAGTAGTCGCCGATATTTTCATGGAGGACTTCGAGGAGACAGCCCTGAACACAGCCCCGGTCTCACCAAGGTTTTACAAACGGTACGTAGATGATACTTTCACAATATTACCATCTGACAAAGTAACTGCATTTTTAAATCATCTCAACTCCATTAATAATAAAATTCAATTCACCATGGAGTTGGAACAGGATAACTCTCTTGCTTTCTTAGATGTTTTAGTCATCCGGAATCCTGATCAGTCCCTAAGCCACACTGTGTATAGGAAACCGACCCATACTGATAAATACCTGAACGGTGAATCTCATCACCATCCAAAACAGTTAGCTACCGTGGGCAAATCTTTGTTTCAGAGAGCACAAGGAATCTGTGACGAGAAACACCTGGGCGCTGAGCTGCAACATGTCAAGCAAGTACTGCGAGACAACAAGCTCCAAATTCCACGCCGCCGTCACAGAGACCGAGTGAAACCAGCCACAGTTGATCGTGTCCCAGTTGTATTACCTTATGTAAGAGGAGTCACCGACAAGATTGGCTATGTCCTGAAGCGTGCTTCCATAAAAACTTATTTTAAGCCGCCTAAGAAGATAAGTCAATTTTTACCACCTGTCAAGTGCCATATACCTCTACAAGAACCGGGCGTATACAAGATAGATTGTGACTGTGGCCTCTCTTATATCGGCCAAACAAAAAGACATATAGGGACCCGCGTAAAAGAACATATAGCTGACGTTAAACACCGACGCTCTACGAAGTCTGCAGTAGCTGAACACTCAGAAGAAGGCTCCAACCATTACCTTAGATTCGACAAGCCACAAATCCTTGCCAAAGAACACCGATTCCTACCTAGGATGATTCGCGAGGCTATTGAAATTAAAAAACATCCCAATTTCAATAGAGAAGATGGTTGGAAACTTACACAAGCCTGGGACCCGGTAATACATCTAATCAAATCGGGCCCCATACGACCTACTGCCAGATCTCAAGACATTGTGAGCTCTTACTGCGTAGACCGGACCGCAAACAATGTACTAACACCTTAATATTGTATAATTATAAATTGAAGGTAGATTTGTAACATTAACTTTTCGGACCACCTACACCTCAGTCCGCCCCGTGACCACGAAGTGCTGAAAAGCCTTCGAAACGTCGGGAGAAAATAAAATAAAAAACCCGCGATAAAATCCGTGATAATTGTTTAATTTCAAGACTTAATATGTGGTGACTATTATTTTTATTCAAATTTAAGCATCAACTGAATCGGATAGTGATTTGGGTTTTTCTCCTTAGTCTTAGCCCGTAGATTGGAATTTATGCCCGATATGGGAATAGGCTCAATCCATCACATCATGGGACGAAACAGACATGGTAAAAAGTGGGTGCTCTAGTTTATAGCTCTGCTTACTCCCTCTAGGACAAAGACGTAAAGTCTTTTATGTAACCCAGTCAGTAATAGTAAGTCGCAACTATTTAACCGAAGAAATTTTCATACGTCAAAACTAAGCTCGTATCTTCATGTCATAACAGATTTCTAACTACGCTCGACAAAGGAAAGCAACTTCCTCTCGGCGGTAGTTAAGCCAATTCTTGACAAAACAAGATCGTACGTGTTCATCGGAATCCCACCGGTGGGACATGTGACAGTCCGGAGTGGCCACAAATCCTTCATACAAAAATGCACCTTATTTTGCGGAATGCAAATATGAAAGTCCATTGTAAGATCTTTTGACTAGTGTTATTTACGTTAGGGGATAATGTGTTTTATTGTTTTAAGTTAAGGTGGGTTTTTGGGTGTACTAGATGATCCCACAGTGGAACAATTTAGGTCATGTTCAGAACTGCTTGCGGTGAATGCTTTCTTGAAATAGTTCCGTGTTTGACGTTTTATTTTTATAATTGCGTCTTTCAGACCATTTGTCTGTGAAACAAGTATTTCTTCCACACTATTTGGTTACATAAACCCATTTAATAAAGCCTGTGTAGCTTAAACATAAAAATTAGATAGAGCATACCGTTCGCTTGATAGTAAGCGATACGACCAACCATAAACAGTAGCAACACCATCCAGCGCCTTGAGTTACAAAGTAGGTACTATATGGCATTCCACTGCGCTCGTCATCCTGGGACATAAGATGTTAAGTCTCATTATGTCCTGTAGTTACACTGGCTACAATGTCCTTCAAACCGAAACACAACAGTGCATGCACACTGCTGCTTGACGGTAGAATTAAACATTGCGATGGTACCCAGCCAGACGGACTCATACACATGAGAGACCTACCACAAGTAAAATAATCTATACTAATATTATAAAGCTGAAGAGTTTGTTTGTTTGTTTGAACGCGCCAATTTCAGGAACTACTGAACCGATGTTGAAAATTCTTTCACTAATAGGAAGCTACATAACTCCTGTGTGCTATAGGCTACTTTTTATCCCGGGAAAATATTTTTGTCCCGGAAGAACTTTTTCACGCGGGCGGAGCCGCGAGCACTACTAGTATGTATATAAATCGCGTGGGGTAATTAATGCACTCGATCTATAAGTCTTGTTAAATATAAATGATTTGTGAAGTAGTACATGAAGTATTTAAAGCACGTGTACCTTAGTATACGAGGCATATATGGTGTCCGATGAACATAAGGCACCCGAAGTATATAATTCGGTTAAGGTATATACAACACCTTAAATATAGAAGACGCACGGAGAACCTTATAAACCATAAGACGTATGAAGTACGTAACTCGTGAGACACTATTCCTGGGTAACAATATTATAATTTCTAATTGCTAGCATACTAGGATATAAAATATAATGACACATAGTCACGAACAAAAGCTATAGCAAATAAAGTACGGGGGTCCATCAATAGTTCAGAATTAGTTCCAAAGACACTAATAACAATCGTCTGGTCCCACGTTCCACTAGGGTCCATAAAACAGTTTACTGCCAACACGGGCTCCGTAACTTTGCGCCGCGTAAGCGAGTTTCAATCAAATCAAAATCATTGTAATAAAATTTGGGAATGACGAGTGCCTCATTATTTGGGTAAAGACTTATAAAGTGTTTGTAGTGAGGCGCAGATGTCGGTAGTGTGGTTTGTTATGTCGATAAAAATAATGAATTTTTAATGGAGCAGTATATGTATAATTATAGATTGTACGTAACATTAAATATTTTGGAAAAAAAGCTGAAAGTCACGAATAATGGCTAATGTCTTAATAAACTTATTATAATTAAATTGTAATTTATCTTGCTACAGAACGCCACGAGTCGTTGCGCTGGTTGGTCATATGTTTTGCATAAAAATACAATTAATTGTTGCTTGTTACAACTAGGAAAGAGAAAGAGGGAAAGTTTATAAAATCGATTTGATTTGGTTTCAAACGTTTGACTTATAAAATAAGGTATATCATGTCCAATATTTAATATCTTTATTTGCAATAAAAGTAAATCTCGTGGCCCTAGAATTGATTTGATTTAAATTTTATCGATATTTATGTTGACAGAATTTTAACAACAGCACTGGCTAACCAAGTGTGCTCGTAAAAATGTGGCGATCTTCAATCCTGAAGGCGTGGTTTGGGTTCCGTCCCTTTATACGAATATTTCATGCGAACTTCATCAACTTACGTCTAGTAACCGAATATTTATTCTTTTCTGTATTAATGCGCGTGCCTTCGACTGTATTAAAAGGCATTCCTGGGGAGAAAGGGTCCTGTGGCAATTATAATGTAGCGTCGCATTATTGAAAGCAATTTATCTGGCTTTACTCTTGATAATATTAGCGAAGATATAATTCAGACTATTATACTGGTGGTAGATCTCTCATAATATGTGAGAGTCCGTCTGGGTGGGTACCACCGTAATGTCTATTTCTACCGACAAGCATCAGAGCTCACGCAACTTTATGTTTCGGTTTGAACGACATTGTAGCCAGTGTAACGTCTAGACATAATGAGACTTAACATCTTATGTCTCAAGATGACGGGCGCAGTGGCATGCCACACAGTACCTGCTTTGTAAGTCAAGGTGCTGATTGGTGTTGCTATTGTTTATGGTTGGTCGTATCGCTTACCATCAGGCAAACGGCATGCTTGATGCCATAAAAAAAGACTAGGATTAATTTGTATGTCTCTTGTTACTTAAGATGCTTGAGAGTAAGGAATACTGTTATACATATTCTTATTTTTCTTCATTTAATTTTTGTTATATTTAAGTAGTTTGCTCGCCAAATAAAATAATATAAACATTTTTGAGATCACTAAACATTAGATGACTCATGTATGCGTTTGCTATTTTATAATATGTAAACTCCTATTCGCGGCTCCTCCCGCGTTAAAAATAAGTTTTCAAGTTTTTCCGGGATACAGATGTTTTCACGAGATAAAGAGTAGCCTATATCACTCAGGAGTAGGTAATGTGGATTCCCATTAGTGAAAGAATGTTCAAAATTGGTTTAGTAGTTTATTTATTTATTTATTTAGTAACGCCAACGTAACGTACATTAACACGTTATTAATAACAGTGATAGCGTTAAAAAAGCCTTAAGCTAAATGCCGTTACAATATAAGGCGTACATGGTATGCATATAAAGAAGAACAAAATAATGAACAACAAAAAACCTAAATAAATAGTGCATGAATTAATTACACACACTTAAATTATTAGACACTATTTTTACAATTTTAAAGATAACAAAAAGGAAAAAAAAAGATATCTAACAAAATTATATAAACGATATTGAAACAGAATAATGACTGATCCTAATACATTTCAATTTAGTGTACAATATTATATAATGTTATTAAGTTTTGGAGGATTGTGATTGTAATTCTAAAATAGCGTCCCGAAATTTAATTTTACTTTGGAAAAATATGTCAATGTTACTAGATTTATGCAATGAGTTATAATTTCTACATAGTCTGTTAACAGGACAATGAGAACCCAAATTCGTAGAAGAATAACGCACGTGAAACGGAGCATCACATAGTTTGTGATCATAGTTTTCATCATCATCATCATAGTTTGTGAGTTTATCTATCACAAACAAGAAAACCATAGAAAGTTATAATTTACGGAATGGCATTCTAACCTTCGTCAATCTATACCACTCCACAAAGCTATCTTCATGCCCCTAGTCGTTTCAATCTACACACACACACACACTCACTCCTACTTGCCTACTCCTTTCATCCCCGAAGGAGTAGGTAGAGCCGCAACTAGTGCACCCACTTTTCACCCTTATTTCGTCCTATGATGTGATAGGGGCGAGCCTATCACCATATCGGGCATAAATTCCAGACTCCGACCTAATACTGAATAGAAAAACTCAATATCACTTTACCCGACCCGAGAATCGAATCCGAAACCTCGGGGCCGTCTCGTATACCCCGGGGCCGTCTCATATGCGCCGAAGAAGGCCACCGCGGGTTTTGGTTGGTATGCCAGTGTAGGGTGTATATAGTGTTAGGGACTCGGTCCAATGCTCACTCGGATGAAGCTATACTCCCGAGTGTCGACATTGGGCTGTAAGACTGTGTGAAACCAACATAATCATTCCACTCACCCCCTAGTGGTGGTAGCGATAAAGCGTTTTTCCGCGCGAAAAAAAAAGCATTGCAGTCGTACCATAATGCAACTACACCACCGAGGCATTTCAAACTAGTGTCATACAAACACGATGTAACTTTTTAACAAATGAGAGGACTGGCAATAAGCTACAATTTCCTACATGGTAGGTGGATCACCACTTTCCCGCGGCTTTCATTCACAATTTTACAACGGCTAATAAAGTTTGAGCGGTTTCTAGCAGAAATGTTATTAAATTCGGGACGCGGGACGTTGAAGGAACGCTCCTGGTATTAGACCGACCGTGGGTTGAGGAGCCTGGATGTGTGGAGAGTACAGGATCTCAAATTTTTCAACTGATTACAATAGCCGACAAACGAATTTTACACTCTACCGCGAAGTGGGGAATTTTTTTATGCGTAAGTGTACTTATAACATTTATTCTCATATTTTTTATTCGTCTAAATATCGTGACGACCAAACCACACGGTTAGAGGAAAACTAACTTCTAATAAACTCTGTAGCTGTATCACTGGGACAATTGAAACATCAAATGTAAAGTGTTTACAATGTCCTTTATCCAAGATCATAACAGAACTAGCTTATTCCTGCGCAATGACAAAAAAAAATCTATATGTTAGTAAGTATCAACGCACTTGTTGGTCAGAACCAAAGAGATTGTGCATGGTATATCACAACTCAGTATTTTAATGACTTTACTAAATATGACAATATTTTTTACACCTAGTCCTTATTTTAACAAAGTTTTTTATGGTATAAAAAGTTTTATTGGAAAGAGCTTATAGGATTGTCATGGATGAATTTGCACATGTCGCTGTGAACGCATACCCGTGACGAGTTGTGTTGCTCGTCACACGTCACTCGCGTCACTCTCATGTAACTTAACTCCTGATTTCTCCATTTCCATGGGATTAAATCATTAATTAGGTATACTAAATAATTCGGCAGTAAAGAGTTTTATCTAAAACATGATTACGACCAGCGCGAGGTATCAATGTTTCGTATAAAAACAGATTTTGTGAAATATCTCAGTCACCGAGATTTTTGGTAGGTTATTAACCGCCAATATTAATAAAGGATCCTTATATTTGTTCGTTTCATCGCTAAAATAGAACAATCTGATTTAAGTGTTTTTTTTGGGGGGGGGGGGGATCGAAGATTTATATTGGTATCGTGTATTGAAATTAGCAGCAGATCCCTTTCTTTTTCTCTCCAATTACTCCTTCTCAAAAATCTTGATAGCATGAATGCATAAGCCGTATGCAGGCCGCTTTTGGTCCTGGAAATATTTAGGGAAGGCCTATTCAGCAGTGGACATCGTGTGGGTGATGGTGATGAATGCACATGACTTACAATCAGGCAGGTTTATTTGCTTGTTACAAAGCAACATAACACTATACCTACACCATGCAAACGTCATGGTCCCCTAGCTCTCGGAGTGCTGGTCGTGACCACTGGCTCCCATCCAGCTCTCCAGACGTGAGATGTTGAGTCGCATTACATAGCCGTCACGGCCCTCCGTGTTTCTTAACTCAAAACCAATGTGAAATACATTGTAGTTATTGCACACAAAATCTTATCATTAGAGTCAAGTTTTCGATAAGTTAAGGTGAATTTAACTAGACAAATAAGAACATCTGACTGAACTCAGTATTTTGAAAAGGATAAGAATTGTTCTAACGCTAAAATTATTTTGTCTTTTAAAATTTATTTTCTATTAAAATATTTAGTTAACCTTAAATTATATACTAGTTTGATGGATTGATAAACATTACAAACCTTCATATTTCTTATGTATGAAGTAGAAGAAATCCAAAATACATTACTTAAACAACTCAACACAACAAAACAATAAGATAACAAACCAAATTCATCACAATGTGTTTCAATTTAAATCCGGTACAGTCGTATCGGCTGATGGTATAAAGCAAATTGTTGTTTTGTACCCAGCGCAAGACAAATGAGTTCCAAATAAGGCTATAAATAGTTGGGGCGGAATCTAGCACGTCCGTGCCTGGCTTGTTGCGGGTACCGCCAGTTAAAAGTAGGTACACTACGCAAGATATAGAACATGACTTCTTCAGATAGCAAGAGGCATACTGGGGAGTAGAATAGAGTTTAAAGTTACCTATTTGTGCACATTAATGCAATTAATTAGGCGTAAAAATACTGCACTAAATCAGAATAAATTCAAATGCCGATTAACACAATTAATGCTGTTGTGAAATTGTTGCAATAAGTTGTAGCTACGTCTGTGCTTCGACTCAATTTAAAGGATGATCAAAGTCATTAGATGTTAGTGTAGCCTCAGGAAAGCTATATTCTTTATAGCTTGAATTATAATCGCTCAATCCTACTAGCTTGCACCGTGCCCTATCAGAGCGGAGATTTGCTCCGTACTTGTTTGATTTGTAAAGACTTAGCTGTGCGATTTCAGCAAATAGCATTCCAGTGTTCAACAAATTTTGCACTCAGTAAAAACAAATAATAACAATTTGAACATTGTATTTAACTTGATTGTTAAGCGACGCGTCAGCTTTACTGAGGACTGCTCGTCTATTCACAATAACAAATACGACCAACAATCGTGTACTTTGTTTTTTTATGGCATTGAATGACGAGACGAGCATGCCGTTTGTCTGGTGGTAAGCGATACGACCACCCATAAACAGTAGCAACACCTTGAGTTATAAACGACTGTGTGGCATTCCACTGCGCTCGTCATCCTGAGACATAAGATGCTAAGTCTCAAAAGATGAAATCCTCCTAGCCAGTTTCGGCCACGGCGGCCAATCTCAACGGAGATCAGCCAGGTACGCAGGAGATATTATAGTGCACAAGTGTGTGCGCAATACACAGGTGCACTCGCTATTCCTTCACTCTCATAGTCCAGTGAGACGGCAATCCGACATGACCGGAGAGAGATCAGGCGCAGGACCAACGGCTTTACGTGCTTTCCGAGGCACGGGGGTATCACACCGCCAACTTCCTGACTCCGAGCTGCGACTGAGTAAATTTTAAGATGAAAATACCCAGTCACAATTTTTTGGCTCGACCCGGGATTCGAACCCAGGACCTCAGCGCGCAAATCGTACTCGTAATGCGTACGCAATACCACTACGCCACCGAGGCAGTCAAAAGATGTCTTGTAATGTCAAAGCCATGCAGTCAGTATTCGCTGGTGGTGGGTTAGGTATAATTCGTGTCCGCCCGGATAGCAACCATCGTACACCGAGTGTTAAAACTCACTATAGTGGCCCTCGTAAGTGTGTCGCGTTCCGACATCAGCCTGTGTATATCCGGTCCAACCAGGCCGGCATAATTGTGTCGAGTGACGAGGGATAATTATCGCTCGTCAGTCGACATTCTATCATGCCCCGACTAGGGTAGTCGGGGCAAGATATCAGCAAGCAGCATGCAGCAGCAATCATAAGGTGCAGTGACGTCACTGTGTTGTGCAAATACCTGTCAAAAAAGTAATATTGTCTAAACTACGAAAGGGCCGACATGACCAGAGTTGCGTCATATTCCACCACCATCTCAGTGATTTACAGCGTAACTAGCTATCATAGTGTGATGTTTACAACATTGACGGGCAGTTTGCTCGCCTTGTTAACCGATTGTATGAAAAAAATATGCCGTACATATTTACCTCAGGCGCAAAATAATCGTTTTTCAGTGCGAACAAAATAAACAATAAAACTTCCTTTTATATTGCTGACATGCTATTCAAATACACTGTTGAATTCCATGCTACAATAAAATGTTTGCACTTTTCGAATTACAAAAAAAAATTGTGGAAACGAACAATTTTTTTTTGTATCCATAGCACGTAATGTTATTCATATTATTTCCTGGAAGGATACTTTCTTGTTATTATCCTACTCAACAAAGCAATGGACAAATAACCTATTACAGACCTATGAAAGATAGGATAGATTTAAAAAAATATAAAAGAAGATTTTAATATCAGGTAGCGTTTTTATGGTATTAATTTATGCGCTAAAGCCAGTGGGGATACAAAATAACCCATGGAGCGAATAGTTAAGATTTAAATAATTAGTCTTCCAAAAATGCATGAACTATTAGTACAATTTCTAGTCAAGATTACAGCTAATATGCATCCTACCACATGGGCTGGAATTAAATCGCATCGCTGCATTTTTATTTCTAGTACTGTTCGGACCTAGAGCTTGTATATCTAACTTCCCGCCAAAAAGTGATTTGAAAATATTTTCTAGGAAGTATTCAGTGCATTTCAAAACCGGATCAAATGCTGACCACTTTAAAATTATCTGCTAAAAATTGTCCATGGCGAGCTGAAAATTCGGCGTTCCATCCGCCTCGCATCCTACTCCCGCCCGCTTCCGCACTGATTCCGAAAGTTTGTTCGGGTTTTGTGGGATTCGTTTTGCGAAATATTCATCGCACCCCATCCCGCACTCATTGTTTTTTGGAACATCCTGTTTACTTTTTTGAGGTTAGGTTGCGGTTTATGGGTCATGTTTATTATGACCTTTATTTCATCAGGATTTATTAGGGGTTTGACTCTGTAAACTTGTTTGTATTGAGATGTAAATGCTGAAGACAGTTTTGTCTATAAGTATATTATCAATTGGAGTGGAGTAGTTCTCACATAAATCTAATCGTCAAAGGGCTTTGTGCAAGTGTTCCTCTTCATATGATGGTTCAGGATATCCTCTTCAGGATATTGTAGACAATATGGCATTATATCGTTATATAAAACGATCTAATGTCCGAGTAACACAATGCACTGCCATAATATACCTTGTACACAGTACCGCATGGTGGTAGGTCTTTCATATGCGAGAGGTCGTCTGTGTAGGTTTCACCACAATGTCTATTTCTACTATTAAGCAATAGTATGCAATATGCATGCACTATTGTGTTCCAGTTCGAAGAACATTGTGGCCAGCGTAATAACTAGGCATTATGCGATGTAACATATTATGTTTTACAAGAATAAATTTGTTGAATACGTTGTAACTGCTGTGACAGATTATAATTATATGATGGTAGTTTTAGTTTCTTTAAGATGTTATTTTATTATACGTCTTTATTGTATCTTTTATGAAACATGAATTATAATTTTTGCACGTCATTCGACTAAGTATGGCAAGATGCTTTGTTATAAAATACGCCACCTAATAATATACCCATATTTGCAAAATAAATTGATTGATTGATTGATATGTCTCAAGGGGACGAGCACAGTGGAGTGCCACGCAACAGTGGAGTGTAATTCAAAGTGCTTAGCATGGTGTTACTAGTAATTATCATAAATGGGCAGTCGTATTGCTTACCATCGACCAAGCAGCATGCTTGTCTTTTCATTCAACTGCAATAAAAAAATAAACATGTTTGGAGTAGTGTTGGCGCTCTTCATTGGCATATAAAATATGCCTCATAACCAGGCGAGAGATAAGTATTAAACTTTAATCAACCACTAAGTTGATTCCTATGAACAGTATTAAAAATGACCCCTTACATCCAATCTCAAAAACTTTTATAATTTTAGGTCATCCATACAAAATCTCATGTAACCGAATTGACATCCATAATTGTCAGTTCCATGGATATAGCTCACAAAGCCTCGGATTAAACCGCACGTGACTCAAAAGAATAGTCATATTTGTAATTCAAAAGTAAATAATATTCATACACAAAAAAGCTCTCAATTCATATTACGAGTGATAAAAATTCTCCACAGCGCGCATTATTCGGCCGAATCGTGATTTGAATCGCTTTGCCGCGATCCCTTTACGCCTTTTATTTTTGTTCCGAAAGATTAGTTGTCTGCATAAAGAGATTTTTATGTAGTTCAAATACAGAGGCACTTTTATGATACTGTAATATGGCATTTTATATTACAGTCGGCCTAATATGAATGTGTTTATCAGAGCATGTTCTGGCGAGTTGTTTGGGCTAATAATATGGATTCTAAAATTGTAAGTTCATATATTCATTTCCACCTTTTGAATGGGTGGCACTTTCCAAATTGAATTGAGCTTAGGAGCTTTAAATGTCTAATTTAATTACCTACAAACATTGAATTATAAGGTGGGTTTACTTTAATAAAACAATGCCTACAAATTAATTTCAATACGCACGTCTGTAAAGTAACAACGATAAATCATACCGCCTAGCCAATTTCGGCCACGGCGGCCAATCTCAACGGAGATCAGCCAGGTACGCAGGAGATATTATACTTAGTGCACAAGTGTGTGCGCAATACACAGGTGCACTCGCTATTCCTTCACTCTCATAGTCCGGTGAGACGGCAATCCGACATGACCGGAGAGAGGTCAGGCGCAGGACCAACGGCTTTACGTGCTTTCCGAGGCACGGGGCTATCACACCGCCAACATCCTGACTCGAACCTGCAACTGAGTAATATTTAAGATGAAAAAACCTAGTCACAATGTTTTTTTGGCTCGACCCGGAATTCGAACCCAGAACCTTAGCATTGCAGCCGTACTGTAATACAACTACGCCACCGAAGCAGTCCATCTATAATCCTACTAATATTATAAAGGCGAAAGTTTGTAAGAATGTACTTTTTATCCCAGGGAAATATAAATCGGGACTTTTATCCCGGAAAAACTTTTTAATGCGGGCAGAGCCGCCGGCGAAAGCTAGTATGTTATAATAATCATCATGATCATCAGCCCCACGATGTCCACTACTGATTATTTTAAAATATTTGCAATAAAATAAATCAAAAAGGCTTTTTCTTTATTTACGTTAAACATTGTACATGCAACGATGAATGCTATGTGCCCCCTGTATTTAATATGAAATTAATGTATAAACTAGCTGGTTCAAAAGTTGAATCTGTGCCACACAATTTTAACGTTACGATTCGAGTCGAAATAAACTTGCACTATTCGAAATACGAAGACCGGCCACTTTCCAATATTCAATTTATTTTCTAACTACTACATCAGGCGCTCTACCTACCCTCTCTTAAAGAAGCAACAGCACAGAATTTTTTAAAGAAATTCTCCTAGAAACTCTAGTATCTAAGATAAATGTATATGGATTATCCAAGCTGTGTGCTATGTGTCGGTTTGTTTACCAATGTGGAAAGGAATTCCCAAAGGAGGTCCAATGATTGAAAAAGAAAACACTTTCCCGCTGTCCGATTGATTCTTTGTGACCCCGTGCCGTGTATCTTGTCTAGTTCGGATCGAGTTGTTTTTTCCAGTTTTATGTGCATTTTGATTATACATGATGTTGTCCCTTGATCCTATTTTTAGAATAAATAAATCCCAATGATTTCTTTTATAGCAAAAAAAAACAACAAATGACTTTCTTAGTCACCGCCTGTGATGGCCCTTGAAGTTATAATAGCGCAACTTGTTCTGCATTGTATTGATTTTTAGATAAAGTGAACTATTTCAATGTTATAAAAATTGCAAAAATTGCTTTAGTTGATGTAATGGGACTTGTATGGATTATTACTAGTCATCATTTATTGCTATATCATAAAACACCACAAAATTTATTGAAATATTACCAGCATAATATAAAGGAGTCATTGGGGTGTATTTCCAATCGTCAGTATTCTCAGCATCCGCACTAGCAACAGCATATTACTTCACGATGGTTGTTGTGACATTGGTACCACTCCGATCGATCCTATTCCAGGCAAAGCTAGCTCTAGCGTTGCATTTAACATTTCAAATTCTGTAAGCGTAAAGAAACACTTTAGTGTTCAACTGCTGATAAGGCAGAAATGCTCATCAGTTTTAAACAACATCTGTGTTAGCTTCGTTGGATTATGCAAGTTATTGTTAATGAAGCTACATAAAATTACCTTAATAGCACAGATAGATTTTGTGCTTTGATTGCCTCGGTGGCGTAGTTATATTGCGTACGCTGTACGTCACCGTTCTCCGGTCTCGGATTTGATCCTCGGGTCGGGAAAAGTGATACTGTATTTTCAGCTTAGTATGAACCCGGAATCTGGAATTTGTACACTCCAAACTCGCACTCTATTACATCATGGAATGGGACACACAATATGGTGAAAAGTGCATGCCTAGTGCCTATTCCTACGTAGATAAAGGCGTGATTTGTGTATGTGTGTGTGTGTGTGTGTGTGTGTGTGTGTGTGTGTGTGTGTGTGTGTGGGGCTACATTCATGTATGCATTAACCTGTGTAATAATCATACTGTAAAATATATATTTAAAAAAATGCAGTATATCATGACAATTGATGACGAAAAAATTAAGCCCGGAGTTTCTTTCTGCCTTTCTTCTTCGGGTCGCCATCGCTTAGGTAGCTAGTGAAAGGCTGGTAGGTTAGCTAGGCTAGGACTTTTTTATCCTCGCCGGCGAGGACCGTGGCGTTTCCTTTCCTCGTAATGTAAAGGTACTCCTTCCCTTTCTTTTATATCAGCTCCACTTCTCCTTCCCTAGCCCTATTCAAGTCCCCAATGTCCGTGTCCTCTGTACCTATCAGCCCGTGCTGGTTGTTCGTTATTTAACTTTAAATTACTTCATTGGTTTATTATGTACCTTTGTTATTGTGTCTACCTTCATGTCATGACCGGTCATGAGTGCTTTTTCATAAGCCTATTTGATCAATAAATGATTTTATTTATTTTATTTTATTGTGTGTGTGAGAGAAAGTGATTTTGCACCGAGATAACATTTTACCTGTAATTCAGAATAATTTTATCGAGTCGTGTTGTGGGACGCTAAGCTCATCATGGTTCCTGGTACTATTATTTTAAACCCGCTCCCTATAGACCGACAAACATCCAATAATCCCACATAACATTTAAATGCAAATAATCAGCAAATTAACATTTTCCAATAATTGACATTTACCCTAAATTTGATCATCTATTGAGCGAAACAGTTGGAAATCGAGTTTCCTGTGACTAAATTTCATTAGGTTTCATTTAAACGACGCTCAAGAAGCCGATTCGCTATCTAAAGACGGGTTTTATCGAAGAAATCGGGGTTACATAAACTGAATCAGAAGTAAGAGATTTAAAACGGATGCTGTATTGGAAGATAAATATAGTGCGATTAAATCTGAAATGGAGAGATTTGTTAAATGAAAATGGCTGGAGTGTTTTAAGATGCCTAACAAAGACGCTGTTATAGAATTTATACTAGGTAATGTGGTAACCACAGAGAAATGATAACGTCTTTGTTAATATAAATACAAGTGAGCTGGTGGTACCCCTCTTAAAAAACCATCGCCGCCCAAAAATATACACATCAACAGAAGAATTTTACTCTTGAAGAACCTTACTGGCAAAAAAATTATATTTTTATAGAAAAGCATAAGCAACTGAGTAGTCTGGTGATCTACTGTTAGTAATTATTGTTCATTTAGTTCCTTGAATGGTCGCGTTTTTTTCCTACAATATTTTTAAAATATCATGCATAATAATTCGTATTATTAATAATACTTCGTTCCAATAATAATTGGAACCAGATTAAGTATTATTTTTTATTTTAGACCATCCGAATGATTACTTCCTCTTCAGGTGCAGGCAAACGAATAGAAGAATATTGCGTCCTTTATTGTAAACCCACTATTTATCACAGAACGCAATTCCTCAAAAAATCTTACATGGCAACTTCTGCCTTATACCGTCACTATCCTAGGACTTACAATTACATGTATTTTCACCAGCGAAGCGTCGATACAAAATAA
The DNA here is from genome assembly GCA_949316025.1 of Lapara coniferarum. NCBI lineage: Eukaryota > Metazoa > Arthropoda > Insecta > Lepidoptera > Sphingidae > Lapara > Lapara coniferarum. The sequence continues at coordinate 18,268,116 of OX438934.1, read as the reverse complement.
AAGATTTCCTTTAAACTGCTGCCGACAGTGTATGTAAATTGTAAAGAGTTTGAGAGTTGAATGCAAAATTTGTAAAAGTTGTTTTACCATTTTCTACTTGAGGATAACAGGCGGAGTACGATCCAAATGTACGTGTGCGGTTTGCTCGCGAAACTATTGAATGAATGTTTTTTAAATAAAATGGAAATTTTGCTGTCGTGAGTGGACTTCATGTTATAATACAGCTGTTGACGATATCTGATATATTTTGTAAAAGGCTGGATAGCGAAGAACTTACATATGGTAAAATTAGGAAGTTATGCCTATTAGGGAATCACGGCCATTTATAAGCTGTAATTAATCTCAATAAAAGGAATGATGAGGGCATTACTGATTTTTAACGATAAGAAATATATTAAAAATAGGATCGTAGTCTCTTGAGACTCAACCTCCAAAGGCAACAGTTATTAATTCCATTATCAGGAAAATAGTTCTGCCAAACTCTAGAAAAAATAACAAAACGAATTCTCGCGGCCAAAGAGCATTATAATACTACGGGAACTCGCGGCTGTTTATATGGCAGTTTCTACTCGAAAGTTGAGTTACCCCACCCGGTCTTACGTTTCCCAACCCTCCCCCAAACTCAATCACTCAACCCAAAAGCCAAATGAGAATTGATTGTGATCGCATCAAACTGGGTACATAAATAAACATTTTTAAGTTGCGAAAACGTCGCCACTAACGCAGGGCCGCGTCGCAATGAAGACAAATAGTCGTGCATTCAAGAGATGCGGCTGCTTCGACCTCGATTGTCGGAGTGTGGACAGGAGGTGCGAGGGAGAGAAAGCGGAGGCGGATTGCAATAATCCTACTTATATTATAAAGGCGAAACTTTGTAAGAATGTATAGATGTTTGGATGTATGGATGTTTGTTACTCTTTCACGCAAAAGCTACTGAACGGATTTCGATGAAATTTGGCACACGGGTAGATAATGTTCTGGATTAACACATAGGCTACTTTTTATCCCGGGACAATATAGAGCGGGACTTTTATCCCGGGAAAACTCATTCACGCGGGCGGAGCCGCGGGCAAAAGCTAGTTTAATTATACTATTCGATGATGAGCAAGGCGTTGAGGGTGGGTATAAACAACAGCATCAACAACCTTCATTACTAAGTGGTCGTTCTAAATTGTGTTGGTCATCTTGATAATTTAATATTGCACAGTATCCCACCCAACAGTGTATTTAGCTATTTTTTAGTATTCGATAGATTGTAACTAATATAATTACTGGGCATCACAACTTACTACATATAATCTGATATATCAGGATGATGACTGGCATATAGGGCTTTGCTAAGCGATTTTCATCGTGACATAGATAAAAAAAAATCTTTGAAAATTATTGCGGTATCTTTTGGCCGTAGTTATTAATAGTCGGTGATGCTTATCTCCTCCTATAAATAACTTTTTAAACATACTAACGTCATCAGACATAATCCAGAGTCAATAAAAAGTATTTTTTTATTAAGTAACCTCTGTTTCCCTAGCCCCGCGTAAAAGGGAAGCGATGAGGGCATGTTTTTCCCTCCAACGTGACCCAAATAGTGATGACGCCCCACGTTCAGACGAATGAAAACATATTGAAATTAAATTCCATTGAAAAAACCTCGGTGAATAAATTCCTGTGAATCTACCGAAGCTTTTATAATAATGCTAAATTCCATATTCATACTCTCGAGATTTGGAACTAAAAATCTTTTATTCCTATACATAAAGTCTTAAAATAATAATATTATACGAAAAACAAAAGGATATTAAAGTCTTCGTACAGGCTCAACACGGGTTCATAAATGTTAGTATGTTTTGTGTAATTATAGAAGTGTTACATACATATATACATATACACTCACGCCTGTTATCCCCGATGGGGTAGGCAGAGGCGCAACTAGTGCACCCACTTTTCGCCATTATTCCGTCCCATGATTTGATAGGGGGCGAGCCTATCGCCATATCGGGCACAAATTCCAGACTCCGAGCTGATACTGAATAGAAAAACTCAATATCATTTTGCCTGACCCGGGAATCGAACCCGAGACCTCAGCGCGCAAATCGTACTCGTAACGCGTACGCAATACAACTACGCCACCGAGGCAGTCATTTTTTAATGAGAGATAATCCCGGGTCGAGCCAAAAAAAAAAATTGTGACTGGGTTTTTCCATCTTAAAATTTACTCAGTCGCAGCTCGGATTGGCGGTGTGATACCCCCGTGCCTCGGAAAGCACGTAAAGCCGTTGGTCCTGCGCCTGATCTCTCTCCGGTCATGTCGGATTGCCGTCTCACCGGACTATGAGAGTGAAGGAATAGCGAGTGCACCTGTGTATTGCGCACACACTTGCGCACTATAATATCTCCTGCGTACCTGGCTGATCTCCGTTGAGATTGGCCGCCGTGGCCGAAACTGGCTAGGAGGATTTCATTTCATTTTTTAATGAAAATGCCACTAAAAGTGTCGACTCCGGGCATCTGTTCCTCAAGTAACATAACTAACTCAACATTTTATATATATTTTAGAATACTTTAGTACTTTAAAATTATCTAAAAGACTATAATTTATTTTTTAAATAAATTATTCGTACACTTTGCATATCCCCGACTATAAGCGTGCACCGTAAAATGTATGGAAACTGCACCAAGTCGTTTGCTAGGGGAGGGCATTAAGTAAAATTTTTAATAATACACATAGACTGCCCGAGCTTGGTAGCGATAGAAACGCTACTTGACGCATAATACGATGAAAAAAGTGACCAGCAAGAAACGATGTATCTCTTGATTCGGATCAACTATTACTAAACACACTGGAAGCCGTGATACCCTAGTTGCATCACTCTATTTAAATACGGACAGAGAGATAAAATTAATGATTATTTGAAAATAATACAACAATTAAAGGAAACTCAAAGGTATTTTTATAACTAGCAGATTGCAGATACCCCAAAAGGATATTAAAGGTGTCATCATAAGGCTTTATGATATTTTCAATCTATCAAAGAAGCGGCCGCAATGCATGTTTAATTACTTATTTAAAATTAAAGCGTTTCGATAACTGTTTTCATAAAGTTGTAGCTCTAACCATCAGGCCGATGGCTTGCTACTATCGTCTTTTAAGCGCTTAAAAGTCAAAAAAGATGTTCTCTTCCTCAGAAAATGCAAGACGTGAATTCCCCACTTTTATCCCAACGGGTTGCGAAATGTTGCAGAGTTCGCATTTTGACTGCATGCTAGCGAGGAGTTTATTCAAATATTATTACAGAACAAAACAAAGTAATAGTACTAAGCATAATAATTATATTAGAACCTTATATTAGAATGATACATTTTATTGTTACCATGAGAGATTATAATACAAAATCACACCAACAATCCAGGGCAAAGTGGCGAAGATTTAATAACTACTTATTGCACAATGATGTCTTATGTGTACGCGAATTTTTGACACTGAAATGAAATGAAAAATTATGTTGAGTAAATGTTCAACCTATTTTTTTATTCGAGCACGGCACAGTGACCCCCTGTACTTGATGGTGACCGGAGAGAGGTCCGGATGGAATATCGACTAATAAGCTAGGAATATACCTAAGTAAATAGGTGATGCTCGCGGCTCCGCCCGCGTGAAAAAGTTTTTCCGAAATAAAAATATTTTCTCAGGATAAAAAGTCTATAGCATTTAGGAGTACTTAATGTATCTTCCTATTTGTGAAAGAATTTTCAAAATCGGTTCGGTAGTTCCTGAGATTAGCGCGTTCCGAGTCGTTAGCGTACCGACACCGTGGAAATCGGCGAGTGTTAACTTACATAATAACATTTTGACTGTTTTTGAAAGATAACAAAACGGATAGCCAACAATAACTGACAATAAATATGTTAATAAGGTCAGACGTAGATCCAAAACAGAAACAATCTAGCCCTCAGGCCGAAATAAAATAAACTGGAGAAAAGAATGGTAAATATAAAAAGAAAACTGTAAACATTTGATCGAAGTACATAAAGCGGGTCGCATCAAAATTCACTTTGTTCGCAGGACAGTGGTAATAAAAGCGAATGGAAGGCACACTCGGCTAACATACTGTCTTTACCCTCATGAGTTTATTCACGACGTGCGTGATGTATGGAGACAGACAGGAATCCAAATTGATATTTTGTATCCTGTATATTAATGTCATCAGTTAAGTAAGTTTCGTGCAGATTGAATATATTCACATTTAGTTACATTGCATTTTATGGATAGAGAAGATTAATCATAACACGTGTCATGTTGGATGGAATCTCATCCCACGATTAGTCGTGATTTAAAATCCTACCATTAGCTTGACACTGGATAATGATAATATTATGTCATTAAGTTCGGCTGCATTCCATAAAATAAAAATAATCACTGCCTCGGTGGCGTAGTTGTATTACGGTAAGACTGCAATGCTGAGGTCTCGGGTTCGATCCCGGGGTCGGGCACAGTGGTATTGGATTTTCCTATTCAGTATCAGCCCGGAGTCTGGAATTTGTGCCCAAAATGGCGATAGGCTTACCCCCTATCACATCATGGGACGGAATACACACGAGGAAAAGTGGGTGCATTAGTTGCAACCTCTGTTTACCCCTTCGGGTATAAAAGGCCTGAGTGTATATGTATGTAAAAAAATAATCACAACTAAAACCAAGTAACAGCTGGCATTTTAAAATGAAAATCCAAAACATTTAGAGTCCCAACTGAAGTACACTACAATAACGTGAGTAAAACGATATTTGTGTCAACATTTAACTAAAAATACAAGCAAAATAGACGAGAACAAAGTTGTGAGTAAAGAGCGCGAGGCCCGTCACGGGACCATGTATTATTCAACGGTCGAACTGGTGTTTGTTTGAATTTGACGTATATATCTTCTTCTATTGAAATTTCGCCAGAAAACTTCCCTACTCTACCATCGATAAGCTTCATGCAATTTATTTAGTTTTGAGATGCACTTTATTAGCAGTAAGTTTCAGAGTGCTTTTAAGTGCCAAGAGTCAAATTTTATTACGTTGTAAACGTATATGGGTCTATTTGAAGATAAGGTTCATCGAACTTGAAAATTATATCATAAAATTTAAAACCAATAGCGGATTTTAAATTTCTTTTATAATAGGTTTACTAAATTAAAAACTTTCTAATTTCTTCAGAGATGTGGCATGTCTGGCATAAGCAACAGGAAAACTTTATGGCAGTTCAATCTGTGTTATGTTGTGTGTATTGTAAATAAATCGAGTGGTCTCACAGTGATTAAAACTTGCATCTCTCATGTCTGTTAAAATCAAACTTGGAATATTAAGTTGCTGCTCTAACGTCACTTTTACTGCCACACAATACAACACATTATTAATGTCTATCTAAATCTAGTTCTGATGATATGTAACATTTTCCGTTTTCGACAACTGTAATTTTCGGTAGCAGATTAAATGACGTCTACGGGTTACTTTAACCCAAATATGACAAAGGTGTCTTTGGCCTAAAATACATTGATAATTCCTGATTTCGAAAATAATCTGTTACCTATTTAAAACTGGTAAGATTTAATTATAACGCTTGTAGTTCTGAAGTTATCTATAACTATATACTGGCGGCCCGCCCTGGCTTCGCACAGGTAGCAAAGCATAATATTTATAAATTAAATTTTCTGTCGTATAAAATTCTTATGAATTAAACACATAAACCTTTCTCTTGAATCACTGCGTCCATTGGTGAAAAACATATGAAAATCCGTTCGGTAGTTTTTGAGTTTATCGCGTTCAGACAAACAGATGCGATGGGGGGCTTTGTTTTATAATATGTAGTGATGTATGGACATATCCTTAAAAATACAAAGATAAAAGTAGCCTGTCCTTCCTTGGATTTCAAGCTATCTCCATATTTATTCTCTCACGGTTCCACCCGCAAGAAAATATTTTCCGGGATAAAAGTACCTCTCGCTACCGGCCGTGGTCGCTTCTATGGTCGGCGGCCGGGAGGCCTGGCAGGCGGTGGCCCACGTCTGCGAGGTGGTCCTCTCGCGGAAGGAGAGTGCCGAGAGGGATCGCCAGCGCAGTGGTGATCCCTCCCGCCGCCAGACGAGACGTAGGAGGCGTCGGGTGGACGACTGACCGACGTCTCCTACCCTGTGGATTGGGGGCGTTTGGAGAATTCCACCACGGTATCCCCTGCCTGTCGTAAAAGGTGACTAATAGGGGCCTCCGGGGGTCACGGGTGGGCGGAAGGAGCCCTCCACCTATTAGTCTAGCCAACTTTTGTGACCCCCGTAGTAGATGGCAGCGTGGCGGTTAGGCCTCACGCTGCCTTTGACGCCGAGGGCGTCCTTCGGTGTGCGGGGGCTTCTGAGCCCCCCCCAACAACAGGAGACGGACCGCAATAGCAACGGTTTCCATGTACATAATTATTATGCGAAAAAGCAATCTAAATTCGTTAGTGTAACAGTACTACAACAAGTACGTGGCAAAATGTTACAATCGCATTGATACCTACATTGGTGCTCATCGATTCAAAACAGAAAATTTTGTAAAAATCCTCCAAAAAGCTGCTTTTTCTTGCCGCGCAGCAAAAACACGTAGCGTCGCTCGGACTCGTGTGACGCGACTGAACATCGCGTGAATAACGCTATGCTAGGCTCTGTTGTGTTCACAAGTCACCCACACAAACATACTTCCCATCCTGCCCCGAGCTTCGTCTTGCCCCGGTCTCCCCTACATAGGTTAGGGACTCGGCCCGGTGGTCGCCCGACGTTTTCCATCTCTCCGGGTGGCTCAACGTCGGGTCGTAAGGCACGGTCAACCCAAAATAACGGCTCAGTCGTTCCCCTTGAACACTGGACGGTAATAATAATTCACTTTCTCCGCGTAAACAAAAAAAAAAGGTCTTAAATTATCTTCCTACGAAAAAAAACTGGGATATAAGTCCCGGTTTTATGTATGCATGGTTGGTGTATTTTTACTACTTATAGTAGCCTACTTATCTCCATACTTATTATTTTTTTGCGGTTCCACCCGCAAGAAAATATTTTCCGGGAAACAATCCCGCTTTATTTCTGCCCGGTTTTTTTATGGTAGCCTAGTTCCTTTCCAGGGTTTCGAACTATCTCCCTACCAAATTTCGTTGAAATCGGTTGAGTGGTTTGGCCACCCCACTCGCGAAATTAAAACCGGGATAAAAGTTCCGGTTTATATTTTTCCCGGGGTAAGAGTAGCCTAGGTTTTTCCCAGGGCCTTAAACTACGTCCCTTGCACATTTAATCGAAATCGGTTTATTGGTTTGGCGTAACGACTCGCGAGAATAAAAATGCTGGATAAAAGTCCCGGTTTGAATTTTCCCGGGATATAAAATACTCTATATTACTCAAGGATACAGGAGCATTCTAATGGTGAAAGATTTTTTGAAATCGATCCAGTACTTTTTGAGTTTGTCCTTGTCAAACATACAAAAATACAAATCTTTCCTCTTTATAATACTAGTACAGATTATAAATCACACATAACTGTTGGTCCCTTAGACACAATGAAAAATAAGTTTACCCAAAAAGGAGTCTTCGTTCTAGATTTCTATAACACCGATTTCAAAAATCAATACGTATTTTTCCAAACAGTGGAAGCTAACCAGGTCCCATCGAAGTGCCGGCGACAGCATCGCGCGGTCACTCCCGGTATTCCAATATGGATACTTTAACGAGAAATTCCCGCGTTTCCACGCTCCGGAAGATGGCTGGCGGCGTGCGCCCTCTACTTTTTATTTCCGAACGTTAGTTACTAGCACTTTTCGAATTTAGAACTGTCTGTGGATATCAATTACTTATTGGCTTTGAATAATAATATGTTTACCAGTAAATGTCGGCGACAATCTAGTGCGCCCAAGGGATTGTCATAAGTCGAAATAAACGTCACGAGTTGAATGTCAGTTCCCATATAATCGCTACTTATTTTCAGGGTAGAATGTAATGTCTATTTGCCTATGTTTTTAACGAAACCCTTAACACATATTTTGCTAGACCAAGCGCAGCAATAACTAATTATAGGTATTATGAAATGACATCATTTATTCGAATCCATAAAATGTTCAACATTACTTAGATTGCTCTTTTCAAAATCAGTTCAAATGTATACCTAGGTAAATTAGGTACAGTGCATAATACAAATATACATATACAGATTTTTATTTTGTTTAGAGGAGTTCATATATTTACTTGCGTCATAATAAATTCTCAACTCCCACTCGAGTGTACAACCCTTGCAGGAATTATACAATAATTTTATGATCTATACTTGTCCAATAAAGGTATTAATAACTGTTAGTTCTAGTTATTAATGGCTGACGCATTATGAAAATAATATATATTATATAGACAAATATAAAGCTTCTTATAAAGAATACGTTCCTCCTACTCAAAAATAAAATTATCTAAAAAGTGACAACAGAAATCTTTGAAGTTCTAAGAAAAGGTCACACTATTATTATCTACTCAGAGTCAAGTGAGAAGCCCGAAATTAACTTGAAAGAGCCCACGCATCCATTAAATTATTTAGACGCCCTTCAGCGAGGTGACGGAATCTTCCTACTTTCTACATAAAGTCGTGAAAAATTAGATTTAAAATAATGTCGTTTATGCATTGATACATCAACAAGTTTTACATTTTTTATTCAGCAGCTATTGTATTCAACAGCTAACGTAGATAATACTAATTTGGGATCATAGATTAGAGTCTGACTCTTTGTATGATCGGCTTATACATTTATGTTACAAGGAGCATGTATTCAGAAGTTGTGTAGTAGGCCCTAAGGTTTCTTTTATCTTGGAAATATCCAGATACTACACTACTAAAGTAACTGATCAATTACAATATGAGCTTTCTTTACGCCATGCCACCTGTTTAAAAAATACAATCTCGCCCCACTTTTTAGAGGCTATATTGCGCGGAAGGTTGCATGTATATCGAATGGCATCACGTCCGTCTCGCAAACGTTTGCGGTGTCAACCACATCATTATTACATTATACGTTCAGGCCAACCGCATGCTAAGTTCTATGAACACATTTTTAACTGGAGTTTATACAGACCGTTTATTACAAGCTGACCTAAACAATAGTGTGGTAACATTTCGCATTGTATAGAATCGACCATGTGGTCGGTCGGTATGGTTGGTAGGCAGCTAAGTTAGGCTGTTAATTTGAGTTATCAGATTCGATTGACACAACAAATTAAACATTGCTTTTTTCCTTTTCGAACAATAGATCAATTAGATCTCAGGTAATTGGATTAGAGCTCAGGTAATTAGATTATATCAAACCCCAATTTCAATGTCAGCATTAAAATTGGGGTTTGATATAATAATAAACTCGCCTCCTACTCAATGATGAGATGAATATAAGGTCGGCGAAGTATGTGTGGCATTATTTGAATATCTCCCTAGCCCTTCCGGAAAAAGAGCTAGCGAATGATAACCCGTTGATATGCCGAGTTGATATACCGCCCAGCCTTCAAGGGGCGACTGAGTGGTTACATTGGGTTCACCGTGCCTGATGACCCGACGTTGAGCCTCCCGGAGAGATGGAACCATCGGACGACCGCCGGGCTGGATCTCTAACGTATGTACAACGCACGGCATATCAAGCAAAACTCCGCGGTGGTCAACTTCGGCGCATTAGGGACGGCTGCGGGCTTCCTCTCATAGAAGTATCCAAGTGGCCATCCGCAACCGCCCCTGCGCGGTGCCGCCTAGTGCAGCCCGTCTCCTGTTGTGTCCACATTATTTTTGCCAACAATATATGTATGCCTGTATCACATAAACGTACGCCTGCTAGAAAATTCAAAACGATTTAATAGACCTTACCAAAAAGATTTTTCTACTTCTTTTGTATTATGGCTTCCACCGTCCATCGGTAGCAAAAAGAATCTAATTATTATTTTTTTTTTAATGTTTGATTTTGACCTTGACGTACTGTTAATCTCGTCATCAAGCTCGTCGTCATTGATTTAAAAACGTCCAACCACCAACCTTGACGTCTAACCAACGCGACAGTACTAAAAATTCCGGAGTAATAACGACAAAAATGTTTATTTAATATCTCAATTAATTAACGCACCGCTCGAGTTTAATCTGGCATTCATGAAGCGACCTAATAACTTGGTTAAAATTGTAAAGATGCTTGCTCAACAGCCGATGACGTGGGATTTGTACTTAATAACTATACACCTAAAGCTTATTTATGGTTAGAAGCTGAGCTTTAAAACAAAAATTCGTCATTAGGAAGTATTAGTAGAGACATGCTGTAGTTAGGTTTTAGGTGGTACTCTGATGGTGATGATAGGAGTCAAAGTATAAGAGTTTTATTCAATAGAGTCGGATGTCTATCTTAAAACTGCTTTCCTAGCTTTTGCTTTGCGTATGTGCGGACGAAACAAAAAGCACCCCCGAACGATGGCTAATCATAATAAAAACAAAATAAATATATTCAGATTCGGTTAAATACTCTGTAGGGATACACTGTATGTATTTCATATAATTTGCTGAATTTACGTTTCGTAGCTGCGCGAGAGCGCGCTCGCCTGCGATCGTCAGTCGTTCCTCGTTACGCGTCACGTTAGCGTTAGCGTTAGCACTTAGTGACTATACCGTACACATTTCATTAAGCATTTGCAACCTTTTGAGAGTCAGTGGGAATATTACCAAGAACAGTCAATAATAGGAACCCTTATTCTCACAACTCAAATATTTAGACCCAATAAATCACAAAATACCTAACACTACAAACGCAAGATAAGGTGGGTATGATTTTTTTAATTGAGAAACTTATTAAAATTTCGCCGTCACATTTGGGAATCAAATCCAAAAGTCCACAGTTCACAAATCAGGTACGCCAATAGACCAATGAGTTGATAAAAACAAAGAAGGTAATAATGCTGTTACCACACGAACTGTTCAACATGAACAAACAGAGGTAAAACAAACTGATGAACAGCGCTAGTTCCAGTTCTCAACAAAGCTTTGTTATTGCGCTGGACTGCTTAAATTTTGAATTCGTGTACTTGCGTTGCGCGGATTTGGCAGTTTCCAGAATTGCATTGGGTGCAATCAAGTTTCAGTCTTTTCGTACGTTAGAAGAGACTTTAATTAATTCTAAGTAAGAATGTTAATCGTTCCTAAAACCTTCTACTGGCAGTTCTACTTGCGCTACAGACGCTTCCTACCATAAAATCTCACAAAAATAAAAATTGTATAAAATAGCCTACTTTTTATGAAAGCCAGTATTGGTATTGGCCATATTCCCGCGAAATTGATTCAGTAGTTGCTAACATTGCGAATAATTTTTAAAATGGAAAACCCAGTCATAATGTTATTTTTTTTCTCGACCCGGGATTCGAACCCAGGACCTCAGCGCGCAAATCGTTTTCGCAACGTGTGCGCAATACAACTACGCCACCAAGGCGGAAAAAGTAAACCATAATTGATAAACAATACACACGAAACTTGGAAAAGTCAGAGGACATTCGTCTCTGCAGTCTATGCCATTCCCAACACGACTATCGTCCACTCCTATTACTAAGTGTAGATCATATATAAGCATATTACCTGACGAATCGTTACCACGTTACTGATATTCGAGAAAAGGAATTTGAGGTTTATGACACCATAGGTCTCATAAACCGGGGATAGCCCAGCTTAAAATCCATGGGTAGCATCGTTTTATATAAGTGATATACGTCTCAGAATGGCAAACACGGGGCATCAACATATAGTTCGTTATAATTTGAACTTGTTGCTACTTTTCATTAGTAGTCATCACTTTTAGCATTAGACAAGCTTATCAGCTATTAGTCTCGTTATTAAAAAAAAAATCTGAAATTATACAGTACACTGTGCATACGCTACATCTGTACGGCCAAAAAAACTTTCTTGGCAAAAATAGCAACATTTCTATTAAATTTAATCACATCCAAGCTACAAAAATAAACATAACTAAATAAGCAGAAACATGTGATTTTCTGTATTTGTAGCCGTTGAAAAGGTACGCACAACTGGCAATATGATTGAACGACAAAAGGTAAGCCAAGGGTCGCCGGCTGATGCTAATCAGAAACTCGACGTATGGTGGAAGGGATAAGAGAAGACTCAAGAGTACAATATGATGAGTGTGATAATCAATAGAAATGATATTTCGATTCCTTCTACCATTAAATCAGAAGATATATGATATAAAAATAATTTTAAACCAGGAATAGAACAAGTGGATCATTTAGCGATAAAAGAAGGTCAATAGACATAAACACCTAAAAGATGTGTAATTGTTAATGTGTAATTCACCTTTAAAGAGCAGAAAGAAGAACTAGGAAGAGAGAGAAACATGCTGTGTGACCATTTTTACAGCTCCAATAAGCTACTAATTCTACAAAGAATAGAACATAAACTGCAAATTTGCTTTTTATTGTCAATGGAATGCCTGATTTCAAATAAATGGAACCCAACTTCTCATAACTTGCCCCACCATCCTCATAGATTGAAGGTGCCGCGGTCAGTCCGGGATAACATCATAGGATGTTCGCTGCCCGCTCCCGGGGGCCTTATTGTCGGGCCAAATTTAATGGAAGGTGCGCAATTTTACCTTGTCGCCGGCCTTTGTGATTTGTTCAACTTGACGCATGAGCCCCGCGGCGATGCTCTTCTGTGACATAAGGATTTATTTTAAGGACATCCTATCTTGAAGCGTGTCTGGATTGTGGTTGATGGTTACAGGTTTATTGTACTGGCGGAATTAGATGGTTGCCTCTTTACTGGTAGGAAGATGCAGAATTTAAAATGTATCATTTTGTAGACGTGGCAAAATAAATCGTGAGGTTTATGAAGGTAGTAAAAATAAATTTATGACAATGGTAAATCTAGTAAAACTTATATCAATGCAGAAAACAATTTGAGGTGACATTTACTGTGGCTAAAAGAAAAATTCCAGCATTTCTTAACTTTGCTCCTGATCGATCACTCATCGCTGAGTATCGCTACTCCCAGTATCTTCTTGTTTGAACAATATCTCGATATTTCATCTTGCCGCTGTCTATGGCAAGTTTCGAGGCCATATTATATCTTTACACACATACATTCACGCCTCTTATGCATACAGCGGTAGGCAGAGATGCAACTAGTGCATCCACTTTTCACCTTATTGCGTTCCATAATGTAAGGGGTTCCATGACAGGGGGTAAGCCTATCACCATATCGAGCACAAATTCCAATCTCTGAGCTGATGTTCAGTAGTAAAAATAAACCGACTTCAAAACCACTGTAAACCGAAAAATAATTCAACTTTATATTCTCTTAGTATATACGTATATTTGGAGTCGATGCCTAATTTAAATTGCCAGCTAAGCCAAGGAAATACAAGATCAAATATACGCAAATATTGTTCAATTTAAATTAGGAACCGACTCCAAATAAACGTATATACTAAGCGAATATAAAGTTGAATGATTTTTTGGTTTACAGCGGTTTTGAATTCGGTTTATTTTTTGTTAAAAAGTTTTTATTTATTGCTTTTTTGTTAGTTAATTATAGAATAGTGTAAACAATACATCATAATATATATACGATAGCAGCATTCGCGAGTCATCTGCTGTTAGTTAGCATCTTCATCTTAACTTCATAAATTATATATTAAAACCTTCCCTGAAAACTATACATTTGAACATCGAAAACTACATCCAAATCGGATCATTAGTTTTTGAGAAACTCGCGGCCATACAAATTTACATACATACATACGGATCGAATACAGAACCTCCTTTTTGAAGTCGGTTAAAAAGCCAATATCTCTTTATCCACCCCGGGGTTCGAATCGTTGACCTCAGCAATGTAGTCGTACCGTAATACAACTACACCGTATTTTTTCGGATTTAAAAACCATGTAGGCAATTTACATAATTTGATAAATGTTAATCTATTCACATTAATTCAGCTTTTGTTGCTTTGATTTTTAGCATTAGTGTAAATATTGTACCCAAATATCTTTACAAAAGAATTATTATTGAATTTCTATATCTGGTTACTCACGACTAGAATTCCACCTTTGAACAAATATTTTCTTTACAGACCCTTTAATAAACTGATTTTAAAATCCGAAAACGTACGACCGAATTCTAAGCTCACCTGCACAGGTTCGTAAAAACAAAAATTAAAACCAGCCCGGGCTCATACATTATTCAAGAGGGAACCACGCACGTCGTATGAATCGAACGCCACCGGCCTTTATGGGTCCAATGTAAATATGATCTTGGGCCTCCATCTGCTTCGGATGGCTGCTTCCACAAATACTATTTGAAGTTTGGATTATTAATATGTTTTAATTTTTAAATACTTTCCTTAAAATCAGGTGCCTTTTAATGTTTTTTTAAGTTTAATGTTCGACATTAAAATAAAACTATTTTAAACAGATATTTCACGATAAAGTTTTTTTTTTCTTTTAGCGATTCAAAGACGTGACCTGAGGTCGATATTAAAAAAATATTAATCCTAAAACAGTCCGTGAAGTAGTTTATTTCAGTTGCCTATTTTTTGCATTAATTGGAAATTTTTGGTGAGTTTTCACGTTGGAAAATGATGATGTCGAAATCAGTAAAATGACTTTTTTAACCGACTTCAAAAAGGAGGTTCTGTATTTTGCGTACCTATTTGTGTCTGCGCATGTACTGAGACTTAACTGTAGTCAAACGATAACTAAACGTAAATCTTACTAAATATAAAGCAACAGTACTCTACTGGTTACCTTGGATATTTAGTAAAAAGGGACCCAAATATTATTTTTTTTACTGGAACAGCAAACAGTTACAAAATAAATACATATTATAAAGTCATTATTGTATGTTTTGGTTGTATTCTGTGTGAGTCTTAAATAAATAAATAAAAAAACTAGTAGTGCTCACGGCTCCGCCCGCGTGAAAAAGTTTTTCCGGGACAAAAATATTTTCCCGGGATAAAAAGTAGTCTATAGCACTCAGGAGTTATGTAGCTTCCTATTAGTGAAAGAATTCTCATAATCGGTTCAGTAGTTCCTGAGATTAGCGCATTCAAACAAACGAACAAACAAACTCTTCAGCTTTATAATATTAGTATGGATTTAACAAAATATTTGGGTAACTAGTTATAATAAAATTGTAGCCCAACACTATTCCCATCCTAAATTAAATCAAAACAAAACAAGACATCATGAGAAGTTCATAATAATAATGATTTATATTTTATTTTAGAGCTGCAGCTACTCTAATATAATATGACAAGGATAACAATACTATGGCGCTACTACTACTTGGTAGTATTAAGGATAAAAATCTTATATCAAGACACGTAAGCACCTTTATTATAGACTTTAACAACAACCTGTACTAGCTTAGTAAATAAGCTAAAACAATATTTACAAAACTTTTACAAGTGGCACACTGAGAGTATTGAAATTTAAAATACCACATCGTGCTAAAAAATAAATTAAATAACTCATTTATGTTGTTCAAGACAAAAACTGTAGTCGCGCCGGAATGAGGCCGAAATATTAACGCGCGAGACAAGTGAAAAGCGGAATTATCATAAAGTAAAATAATTAAGCAACAATACAGAGCGCGGAAATGTTCTGTTTTTAAACGTATTATGATCTTTAAATAAACCATTTATATTTCTACACACACTGTAAATACACAAAGAATGTAAAAAAGCACACAGTTAACATGACTATTGACTAGGTACCTACACTATACTAGGTACCTATACAATGGATTTGTTGCAATCTATACTAATATTATAAAGCTGAAGAGTTTGTTTGTTTGTTTGTTTGAACGCGCTAATCTCAGGAACTACTGGTTCGAATTGAAAAATTCTTTTTGTGTTGAATAGACCATTTATCGAGGAAGGCTTTAGGCTATTATATAACATCACGATGCAACTATTAGGAGCGAAGAAATAATGGAAAATGTGATGAAACGGCGAAAATTATTCATCCTTGAGGGCTTCCATTGCGTGCGCTGCGAAAACGGTTCAAGGTACCAAAAATATATGTACGAAAGAATTATTCCTCTTGAAATTATCTAAAAAAATGTCCGCGACAGTATATGTCTATCTTTTAAGATTAACTCACTAGAACCGTTTTTATGGTACCTAATCAAATTTGGTCGAAATTAATGCATTATTTGTTAAGAGTTGTATCAACGTCATAGTCATAGAGTGATTCAACGGGAAGGTTTTTATGTACTTTTAGCACGGAAAAACTTATTAACGCGGGCGAAGCCTTGGGCAAAAGCTAGTATAATATATTACGTGGCATATTATTATGTGGCATATACATGCACATTTTTTCGTTTAATGTGCTTTCACAGTACAAGTTATTTAGATTGTTAAGCGAACAGAAAAAGAACACACTCTTTAAATTACGTGTACAGTCAGCCACATAAATAGTTAAAAAAATATACAATTTCAAATCACTTAAACGCGTAAGAATAGTTGAAACTCTTTTTTTTGCTTTGTGTAAAATAAAGTCATTACCTTCTACAACATATTATGGTAAAATCATTGATGACATTGAACTTATTATAGTCTGACCGCGAGTGCTGTACTGCATCTTTGTACCTATAATAATAATAATAATACCAGCCCTGTATTATATACTGCTCACTGCAGAGCACGGGCCTCCTCTACTACTGAGAGGGTTTAAGGCCTTAGTCCACCACACTGGCCTAGTGCGGGTTAGCAGACCTCACACACCCTCGAAATTCTTATAAGGAACTTCTTAGGTATGCAGGTTTCCTCACGATGTTTTCCTTCACCGTTAAAGTGAACGATAATTGATAAACAATACACACGTAACTTTGAAAAGTCAGAGGTGTGTGCCTTGGGTTTTGAACCTCCGGACATTGTCTCGGTAGACCGTTCCATTCCCAACTAGGCTATCGTCAACTTTGTACCTACAGTTTAATTCAAATACAACTTCGGCCGACTACACATACGCTTTCGCCCTTTGACTCTACGGTATCTAGGCTTTGTACTATGTAGATGTAATGTAGCTGCTTAATTGATCAACGGTCAACTAATCATTGGTTTGGTTTAGCCATTTGGTTGTAGCCACTGTCAGTTTCATGTTAATTGTCTGAGACGGAAATACTGATTCGCTGTTGCAAATACTTTATGTCATTGCCTGTTTTTTTTTTTTTTTTATGGTATCGAATGACGAGACGAGCATGCCGTTCACGTGACGGTAAGCGATACGACCACCCATAAACAGTAGAAACTCTAATCAGTTGTCTTGCCAAGGTCAGTCATGGCATGATCATGAATAAGCTATATTTAAGGAGGAAGCTTATGATATTACTAAACACTTATCCTAGCATGGACTAATAAGAGTATAGACTGACGATCCCCATACATTGAAGCGTTCACCTGAAAAAGTGCAAAATCCCGGCTTATTGCTAGATGGCGCTGATAATTAGCCTGGAAACTTCAACATCTGCCGGGTTTCAAAAATGTCCCGTTAGGTGGCATTGTACCGTAAAACAAAATAGTTTAGCATTAGAATGGACATACAACAGATGGCAGTAAGGCGCTTCACACACTGCCCCGCACCACGCGCGCGGGTGCCGGGCGAGACGCTAGGTACGGGCACAGTGAGTTCTGCTGTGCGTGATTTCTTCTAATTTGAATATACAAAAACCAAACAGATAATATCACAGTGGGTAAAATTTCGCATGGTCAATATCTCGGAACCTATTGAGGAGGCTCAGATACTTTTTCACCTAAATCAGGGGCGCGTCAGGGACGATGTCAGAGCCACAAGCTATTTTATCAAGGTTCACTTGTTTAGCGACAACCGGGGATCAACGTGATTTTGTTGATTTTTTACCAAATATTTTGCATGTGCGGTGCATCAGCTTACAAAAGTCAGTTGGTTATGTTAAGTTTACATGATAATTAAAGTATTTTTTAAGGCTTTTAGGCTTAAAGGGCAGATCCAATGTTAGAATTGAAAGAAGTGGCCGCCATTTAGAATTTCTTTGTTTTAAAGCCAATTGACCTCAAAATCGTTAGCTGGGAATATCTTTGGTTACGAGAGACGGATCCAAGGCTAGAATTGATAAAAGTGGCCGCCATTTTGAATTTCTTTATTTTAAGGCCAATCGACCGCAAAATCAATATCTGCGCATATCTTTAGTTACAAAAGATGGATCCAATGTCGGAATTGTAAAAAGAGGCCGCCATTGTGAATTTCTTTGTTTTAAGGCCAATTGACCTCAAAATCGATAGCTGGGTATATCTTTGATTATAAAAGACAGATCCAATGTCGGAATCGAAAAAGTGGCCGGCATTTTGAATTTCTTCGTTTTAATGCCAATTGACCTCAAAATCGATATCAAGTAATTTTTTAGCTTTTATCTATAAAAGGCACATCCAATGTTTGAATTGAGAAGGCACTGCTATTTTGAACTTGTTTTAGGGCCCATCAGCTTTTAAATCGATATTTGGGCATGCCTTTAACCACAATATAATGATTCGTTTTAATTGTGATAAAAATGAGCACCATGTTGGATTAATTATTTGTTTTCAAAGTCTTCCATCAACCATACAGCCTGTAAAGTGTAGAAGTTTCATAGAAAATTGACTTCCAGAAACAGATTTGTTTGAAATAGCAACGGTAGCTTACTCTTCAATATTTTCAAGTTAGTTGAGACCACAACTGTGAGCTGTTAACACTTCTTCATGTGCATTTTAATAATTTATTATAACCACCCGTTGCAGAAACCAGTGTTATTGTAAAATCAAGCAAACTTCTGACTTTCAGAAGTGTGGGATATTGAAAATTAAAAAAAAACATTCTTGCTTGGCTCACTTCTGCTCATCCCACATTATGTTAATAATTTCAAAGTTATGTCAATAGTTTGACTTTATTCAACTACATTTTACACTATTTTAATGGCTTAGTTTTTAAAAATTAAATGAGAATGAATAATTAGAATAGCAATAGATGGTGTAATAACAGATGCTACATAGCAGCGACACCAAACTGAATCCCCTGAATGTATAACATACATTTTTTGGATTGCCTTCCATTATAGAAAAAATTGAAATATATTTTCACATCAAAATTAAATACTTTTAAAAATCAATAAGGTAATCAACCTAAATAGCCTTTTAAGTCTGGTGAAAAGGGGTAAGTTAAAAGGGTTACAATAATTAAATGGTCACCTAACAAGGCAAAACGATATGCGGGACGATAAGAAAATATGGTAAGATCATTTCTACTACGTGGTTACTTATGCTTATAGCAATATTTCAAATGAAGGTTAACGACTCCCTAATTTTGTTACCAATTTTGATGCTTTTACAGAACCATTTCCTTTATTTCCTGTTTGCTGCCACAGGCCACGAAGACTTCGAACTTCGTCTTCTAAAATTCGAAGACAATTTATTTATTTTGCGATATAGCAAAGCTGTGATATCGTTATTGAAGAGAATTGAACAAGCTTTGATGGTGGCCACATTACCTACTATAGTTTATAGTCATGTCCAGCGTATTTTATTTTAAAACCAATAGCCCTTAAACAAAAAAAATTAACATGAAATGCAATTTTTAAAATTTCAACCTCGATTAATTATTCTATTTGGCTAAAGACAAGCCCAAATATCTATCTAAATCCAATCAGTCTTAAAACAATGAAGTTCAAAATGGCGACCACTTTTCTTATGCTCAAGTATCGATTTTGACGTTAATTGGCCTAAAAATAAAGAAGCCTAAATATTGGCCACTTTTTTCAATTATAATATAGGATATGCCCTTTGTGCCCAAAGCCATTCCCAGAGGTCGAGTATGAGGTTGATTGGTCTTAAAACAAATAAATTCAAAATGGTGGCCTCATATTTCAGTTCTGACATCGAATCCATCTTTTTTAACTAAAGATATGCCCAGATACCGATTTTGAGGTCAATTGGCCTTAAAACAAAGAAACTCAAAATGGCGACCACTTTTCAATTCTAACTTTGGATCTGTCCTTTGTACCTAAAACCATGTCAGCCAGCGCCGAGTGTAATATTACACGAACGGAACGTAATTGTGTGTAACCGTACGAAAAAATCTAAAAATAAAAAAAAATTAAAAATAGGGGGAGTCCCCATACAAAATAAAAATCATTTTTTTGTAGCGTTGGAACCGTTACAAGCAGATATTTGAAACTATCCCAATATATTATGTATTATTATATTAGCTATATAACAAAAATACAAAAATAAAGTTCAGTCAAAAAAGAAGTGGTGTCCCCATATAAAAAACTTGTAATACGCGCTAAACAACCGGCCAACGATGTGTCGTCGGCGGCGCGTGGCACCACATAACTTAATACCTACCTAGTTTTCTTTACAAAAAGTAATGATATATTTAAGTGCCAATCAAGAAGTTTATAATATTATCTTAACATTCTTGGTGCCAATGCAGTCCATAAATACTCAAAATAATGGTAGTAGTCTGTGAGCTAAACAGTTTATAGCGCCATCTAGGCGTAAAAATAAAATAAAATAAAAAAATAAAATACTTTATTCATCACGTAGGCGAACATAGTTGCACTTATGATAAGTCGAGACACATTTAATTATTTATTATTACTTACATAACTACAGACACTTTTATTACGAGTAAACTAAATGATGAAAAATAAAAGTAAGAAGCCAGCTCGGGCTGGCAAGAAGGCAATTTAAAACAAGAGATAATTTTGTTAACAAAAAATAATAATAATAGTAATGATAATGGGAGGAACGCGTCGCGATTCTCACCGGTGAGGACACTACAGGCCCTAGCCTAGCTAACCTACCAACCTTTCACTAGCTACCTAAGCGATGACTACCCGAAGAAGAAAGGCAGCAAGAAACTCCGGGCTTACTTTTTTGTCATCATTTGTCCATCATTTATCTTTATATTGTTTTTTTCAAGTCTTTTGCATACATAGTCAGATTAGTTATATAAGCTAATGCACACACATCACCGTTAAATTGCGATAAAATCCAATTGAAAGAATTTAACAAGCACTAGCACGTAATAATAACTATCGGATAAACCGATAGTTGTTTATTTTATCCATCCTTTCATTTGCGCCATTGAAATAACCATTTCAAAGGATTTTATGGATCTTAGTGCCATCTAGTTGAATTCAATGTACTAAACAGCGAAGTACGCTTCAATGTATGGGGATCGTTAGTCTATACTCTTATTAGTCCATGATCCTAGTAATATTATAAACGCGAAAGTTTGTGAGAATGTATGGATGTTTGTTCCTCTTTCACGCAAAAACTACTGATCGGATTTCTATGAAATTTGGCACACGGGTAGATTATGTCCTGGATTAACACATAGGCTACTTTTTAGCCAGGGAAAATATAAAGCGGGACTTTTATCCCGGGAAAATTTATTCACGCGGGCGGAGCCGCGGGCAAAAACTAGTATTTCATAATTCGTAGATGAAGGGTAATAATATATCCAAAATATCAAAAATATACAAGAATAAACTGTACATCATCTGTATTTCCATTTCATTCGTACAAATTAGGAGAACAAAGAGTTAAACAGCTACGAGGCAACACTTACCGCTCGCACCTCGCACCAAGCGCAAACGCGAGACGCAACTCCAGCCTTTGACTTCGAAACAAATAGTTAATTACCCAGAGAGCTCGTTAGCCATGATTGTAGCAAACTTGGAAGGCTTCTGACTTTTTTACGCCACCAACTTCAACCTCCGCTTTTTGAACCTTCGACGAAAATGCTATTTACCCCCCCCCCCCTCCCATAGTTCAGTTGTTGTAATAAATTTTAATGACGCGCAAACAACTTGTATTTTGCTATTAAGTTTGAAGCCCTTGAAGATTAAAGGAATGTTTTGCATGCCCTGCTTGCTAACTGCTACTGCTTCAAGGAACTTGTAATTAAATGCACAGCGCAGCGCAATTAATAGCGAGGCGTAATGAGTTGCGGGTTTTGAGATGAAATCGTTACTAATATTATAAACTAGGTGTCTCTCGCCACTTCGCCCGCGTGAAAAGCCTTTCTTTCTGCTATCTGTGTTAAAAATGACATTGAAAGTTTCACTCGAGAAACTTACCAGGATAAAAAGTAGCATACATGCTGATCCAGGACATGGTCTAGCTGTGTGCAAAATTTTATCAAATCTTTTCAATGATTTCTGCGTTTATTTCTAACAAACATCGAAGCACTTTTACTAATTATTGAATTTATAATATTTGTAGAAAATACCTACACTACGTAGGAAATAGGATAAAATATAAGAAGTAAGCTGTCTGTATGTATGTTAGGTTGCCCTTTCACGAAGACGAACAAGATATTGTGCTTACAATTCATAGATTGGAGAGGGTATCAGACATTTTTCATCCCGAAAAAATACGCGTTTGGAGTTTTGTTGTAGAGAGGCTTTCAAGTGGATGGACAAATGGGCAAACCTGGCTTGCCATGGATAGGCTGTGAGGTGGTACTTACTGCGCAAGAACGATTACGCTGGTATCTCGGCATAGTAATGCGCAGCTGTCCCAAATGCTCGGAACAAAACCATGGAGTTTTGGTTGGTATACTGGTGTAGAGTTTAAGTACATAATGTTCGGGGCTCGGCCTGAAGTTGTCGATCTCTCCGAATGGCTTACCGCCATGTAAATAAGACGCACCCGTCTTACTTACATAGCGGTTAAAACACGGTGCGGTTACCCTACATCCGCACAGTTACCCCTGAAGGTGAACGGTAGTAAATACACGTTTCCCGCGAGTACAAAAACGTCTCGTCATTCATTTTAATATTACTAAAATAGATCCATTATTTTAACCTAATTTTCAGCCCCCACATTCCAACCATTCACACTTGAAGAATTCTAAGTAGTTTCTAAGAAATAACAGCTTTTATATGAATGTAGCTGGTGTTTCTGTTTGTTTAAATCGTATTAGAGTGTGGAGGAGGTAGGGGAGGGGTTGTTTTATGGGGCCGCATGTGCTCTAAATGTGCTTCATATTGGCATATTTATTCTTAACTCTGCAAACGTTGTCTTGTCTTACTGCTGATATTGTGTTTGAGGTTAACCTATTCTTGGCTTAGAAGCAAACTGTGTACTAAAAACTCGTGGGTTCAATTGTTTATATCTCAAAATTGGGATTATATAAAACCTATCACTTGTATGACTACTTTTCCTTTCCACGGAACGGTTTTTACAAAGATGTGTTAATAGCCCATAAAATGTTTCCGCGATACACTGCTATAAACACATTTTTCAAGTGCCAATAAAACGAAAATCGTCTCGAGGCATTCAAATAGCGAATACCTACAGCTACTCCATTACACCGAATAATAAAGAATCTGTGTTTCCATGACAATGAAGGGAAGCAGGCAATAGTATTTTAAGGGTTGGAGCCAGCGATCATATAACCTCGTTGAAGCCAAGAATGTACATTTCAAACTCTGTTGATATTTTTCTGCAGAGACGGATGTCCGCAGGCTTAAAACCCAAGGGCACGCATCTTTGACTTTTCTAAAAAGTTATATGTGTATTCTTTATAAAGTATTGGTCGCTTTAACGGTGAAGGAAAAACATCGTGAGGAAACCTGAGAAGTTCTCTATAATAACTTCAAAGGTATGTGAAGTACCCGCACTAGACCAGCGTAGTGGGCTAAAGCCTAAACTCTAAGTTGTGTAGGAGGCCCGTGCTCAGCAGTAGGCCGTATACAGGGTAATACAAAATATAGGGTATGGTACGATGCATATTTTACGACATTTAATTTAAATCTTATAATAAATAATAATAATACCAGCCCTGTATTATTATACTGCCCACTGCTGAGCACGGGCCTCCTCTACTGAGGGGGTTTAGGCCTTAGTCCACCACGCTGGCCTAGTGCGAGTTGGTAGACTTCACATACCTTCAAAATTCTTATAAGGAACTTCTTAGGTATGCAGGTATCCTCACGAGGTTTTCCTTCACCGTTAAAGCGAACGATAATTCATAAACAATACACACGTAACTTCGAAAAGTCAGAGGTGCCTTGGGTTTCGAACCTCCGGACATTGTCTCGGCAGACCGTCCGATTCCCAACTAGGCTATCGTCTAATTTAAATCGTAAAATTTAAATCTTACCTAATGCTTACTAATGTTATAAAGAAAAAAAATTTAATGGATGTTGTTAGAACTAAGCGCAAACAAACGCTGAAAGGGTTCAAATAATATTTGGCACATCGGTAGACAAAGTCCTAAAAAACACACAGAGCTTCGAAAATTTCCCTTTGAAATATTTTTTTTTTATAACGTTTATCCCATCACTGCAAATCAGACCTCAGTTTAACCTGTTAATATTATTAACCTCTACACAACATAACAGCTGCATAAAGGGTAGCACAACGAGCACATTTCTCCGGACCGTAATGCCCGGGATGAACGCAAATAAATTCATTGTCATTTTTACAGAACGTGCGCCGACTTCATAATTCGCTTCAACGGATTTTTGGATTCAACGGAGATACTCTGTTCACTGTTTATAACTTATGCATAAAAGATTTTATATTATGAAATAATAATTGTTTTGTCGAAACGAGTGATTTGCATTTAAGTGTTATTTTGCTAAATGATCTCTGAAGCGTTTTGGCTATCTCTTATGCCAAGAAATTGCAATTATTTTATGGCCTGGCTCGGAAGTGGGACTTTATTAAACCTGACAGTAATAACAGTTCTAAAATTATGAAAGTTAGTATGATAAGTTGGGAATGGAATGGCCTGCTGAGACATTGTCCGGAGGTACAAAACCCAAGGCACACACATCTGACTTTTCGAAGTGTGTATTGTTTAGCAATTAACGTTCGCTTTAACGGTGAAGGTAAACATCGTGAGGAAACCAACATACCTAAGAATACCCCATAAGAATCTCGAGGGTATGTGAAGTCTACCAACCCACAATAGGCCAGCGTGGTGGACTAAGGCCTAACCCTTCTCAGTAGTAGAGGAGGCCCGTGCTCAGCAGTGGGCAATATATATATACAGGGCTGATTGCATTGCATTCAATTATGATTCCAAGAACAAGAGACGCTACGTCCGTCATCGGTCAGAATTATGCCGCCTTACTGTTTACAGCGGCAAACCCATCACGAGACTCTGGTAGCTCTGCAACGGTGCTATATTGATAACAAATCTACTAATATTATAAATGTGAAAGTTGTAAACCTTTATATTATGTTTGTAATTGTTACACTTACCTTTGGATCTGTGGCATACAGAGAAACCATGTCCCTAATTAACATAATAGACTGCTTTTTATTATGGTACGTCTTCTACGAGAGTAAAGCCGCGAGCAACAACTATCACGAGATATATCCGATAAGCTCTTTAGCAAACCGGTTTAAAGGACATTAACTCCAAAGGCATTACCGGGTATTATGGGCCTCAACATGTGATCGCTCAGGTGACGAGAGCAGAGCAATGTCAGCAAATTAGATTCAGTTCTTGGATAGATATTACTATTGTTGCTATTTTATGATAATTTTTTATTTTATTTTTATTTATTTAGCACAAAAATAAATGCTTATTCGTACTTGCGAATATGGGTATAAATGATATAGATTAGATATAAATAATGCAATAAAAATGACTTGCAATAAACTCAATTTCTTTGATTCAAATAGTGTTTTTGCTGCATAATTGTAAAAGAGGTTTTTTTACTACGACGATAATAAAATATTTTATTACACAAATATATAACAAAATGTCGTCCCAGAACTATTACCTATGTCCTGATCAGCAGTTTACAGTTGTATGGAGAGCTCACACTTCTCGATCCGACGGACATTCCACTTAAACTTTAGCGAACATTCACGATCGCGAATAAAATACACAATCCGATATGCTGACTACTGAGTGCGGGGGCCGCGCAAGTTTCCAAGCGCTGAGTTTGTTCAAAACGAAATATTCAATCAAACGTGGCCGACGCCATTTAATACTGCATCGCGACTCGCACAGAATATCTCGAATATTATATAATTAGTATGAGCGGCTAAACATGCACGGGGAACATCTGGCGAGATTTTACCGCAATATTTTAGTATAATATTGATGAACTGTCTAATTTCCTACTGAAGCTTCATAGACTCAAAAAACAAAATCGATATAACTCTGCATTTCGAAATGCTAATAAAACATTATCTATTGTATATCTGCTCGTAAATTACTGGAAAAGAAGTCAAAAGATCAATCGTTGATTGGACTTCAGGTGACAAAACGCAGTGAACTTCACAAGGTAGAATGATGGGAACAGGTCTGTAAATTGCTGCAGCCTCCAAGGGACATAATAAAAGATAAATAAAAGCTGGGCCACTCCGTCCAACGGAAATCCATTGCCGACGAAGCCTCCAGGCTCTAATTTCCGTTCGAGCGCGTCTCGCATGAAAAGTGCTTTTCCTTCGCTTTCACGTGTTGCGATTAATGCTTTATTTTTATTGTACTTTGTGTTTGTATATTCAAAAAGATTATACTATTGCTTCCCAATAAAGATTACGTACATAATAACTACGAAAGTAATGTTTCAGTCAAGCAGCAGTACGTAGATATTATTACAAAAGCATTTAGAGTTCCCGTCGTAATCATTTACACCACAAAAAATACAATATAAAACAAAATGTTTTCAAGTGTGTAGATTGTGCACTCGAAAATCGAATATTTTTCCTATTTGACGTAGCAACCCGTGTATTACTTAGGTATATGATTTTATTTACAACATTTTACCGTCGCTAAAATCATTCTCGCAAAGTGCCTCTTATCTTATCAACACAGTATAAGAATCTAACGAAGTAACAAAAAGGCTCCAATGGGCTTTTCGTGAACCGGAAATTAGTATCTCCAGGCCTTTCACACGAAAAGCCCGGGGCCTTGGACCGGAAGTGACGAATTTCCCGCGACCAAAGTGGCTATTGGTATTACACACTTTTTAAATTAGATGCTTAGCGGGTCCTGTTTTACACGCTAATTGATTTAAATAATGAAAAGAAAAACAGACGAAGATTTATGTGACTTTATACTTAGTTAGGGAGTTATGATATAGGTGCGTTTCAACTTTTACTTCCGATGGCGTGATGTTGGCGGCAAGGTATATGCAGTGTTGCTATATAACACAAAATGTGTTACCTCGAAATAAAATGTATGGTGCAGGACAACAAATAGTTGTGTCAGAAAATTACACTATGGAATTAATCTGCAACTTCCGAAAGTAGATAAAACACTATAGACATAATTGATGAATTGGTAGATGATACTTACCAGCTAAATCAACTTTAATATGTTTATCTACTAAACCATTATTAAGTTAATGTATAGATTTAGAATAATACATTAATAAATAAAACAAAATTAGTATTTCTTTATCATAATGGAATGACATTAGTTTTAATGACTCATGGAGGTAAATAATTATTAAAAAGCAATTAAGACAAGTCAGCACAAAAACACAAAACATCTTAATTAGCATATAATACATTATATAAATGCACTGGCTATTTATTTATTGCTATTTAATCGATGTTATACAATTGTTGTTTATTATTTTGATATGGTATTTTATTCAAGGAAATACATGATCCACTGATAACCTTATTTTTTAAAACTGAAATGGCGGGAATTTTCTTCATAATGTCCACCATCTTGTCAACAGGGGTGCCAATTCACGCCATCGGTAAAATAATTCAAAACACAAACGGTAAAGAATAGGAACGTCAATGACCTTTACGTGTCAAACGTCACTTGAAAAGTACAAAATTTGCATAGAAAACCTATTAACATCTCAATAACAGTTTGTTTTATTTTGTCTAAATGACTCTTACACCAAATTTTAATAAAAATGTTATTGCTAAATTTGCACACACACACTCACGCCTGTTATCCCCGAAGGGGTAGGCATAGGCGCAACTAGTGCACCCACTTTTCGCCGTTACTCCGTCCCATGTTGTGGATAGGGGCAAGCCTATCACCATATCGGGCACAAATTCCAGACTCCGGGCTGATACTGAATAGAAAAACTGAAAATCACTTTTTGCCCGACCCGGGGACCGAACCCGAGACCTCAGCATTGCAGTCGTACTGTGATACAACTACGCCACCGAGGCCGTCAGTTAATTTGCATAATATAATATGTAATTATTTAGATGTCACAATTTGGCGGAAAGTCGATCCTATTCTCATTTGAATCGCATTGTACAGAAATATCTTAGTTCTGGGTACACCACCTAATGCTCTATAGGTATTGTACCCCGTACTTACCACAAGTTTGCATCGTCACATTTTTCATCATAAATATAAATATTTTGATTCAGAATTTGTGCTCATGTGATGAAGTCGGTATGCTAGTTTCTTCTTTATACAATCAAATGACAAGGCGAGCAACCCACTCGCCTGGTTTAAAGGCGCAAGTGGGCGGCGTGGGTATTATTCATGGTCATGACATTTTGATTGATGACAGGTATCTCGTACGCGAGGGATCGTCTTTGTAGGTACCACCACAATATCTATTTCTATCGTTTAGCAGTATGCTCTCACTTTTGAGTTGCGTTTTGAAAGAAATTGGATTATAAGCCTTAACATCTTATGTCTCAGAAAGACGAGCACGGTATAATCTTATTCATAGTCGTTGTAGGCGAGCGGAATGCTCGTGTCATCATTCATCCGAAATAAAAAGAAGAACATTAGCTATACCGCCAACAACACGAAATTACATTACTGGGTGTTACTGCGCTTCAACCGCCCGCTTAAGACATGAGATATTAATATTTGACATGTCAATATTCTACCTAGAGATATTTGCGCTGACGAAACTTTAAATCTAAGTAGAAAATAGGTTGCTGTTGGTAACACAGTAAAATTCATCCTAAATATTACCATTAAACGTTTTTACAAAAACAGTAAGTAAATCAATATTTTCTTAATATTTCCCAACAGTCAAAGCAAAACCCATTCTACCTGAAAAAGGCTTTGCTCTTTTTCCGCTATTAATAATTTCAATGTTAAAAGCTTACTGTGCTAGATTAGCGTTAAAGGTATGAAATGCATCGAAAAATCTTAGTAAATAATTTGAATAAAGTAATAGTTTAGACTTGGCAGAAAATCGCGTTTCCTTTGCCAGTGGTGATTATTTGTAAAAACCAGACTGTTTTTTAAATCTCACGTCGCTGTCTGAAATGTTATTTATGAGATTGTAGTTTTTTAGTCTTATTCACTGAAAGTGCAATAGTTTATTGCGTAATGCTATAAAAAGACGTTTTTTTCATACAAAAGTGTTTTAGAGATAAAAGGATGTTATATGTTATTTTATATTATGAATAAAATTTTGAATACTAATAACAATTACCACTTATAATCCATTTTCTGGGAGACTGTGCTTTCGCCGAAAAAGTCCATTTATCTTAAAAAAACACAGGTTACCGATAACAAAAGCAGTTAGTCTACCAGTTTTATCTTAACAATATATCCTTTATTAAAATTTGTATATTATTCAAAAAGTTCCCATTTTATTTCTTAATATTGAATGGCAATTAATTAGAAAGCAGTAAATTATTCTGTAGCAAGGTCCTTAGTGAATTAACTAAAGAGCGTGCACTAAACGGTTCTCGTTACATGCCACATTAATCTGCATTGCAATGGATGTGACATTTTTGGATAACTTATAATGAGAACAAAAGAATCATAATAAGTGATGAGTACAAATGTTGAAGATGAGTTAGAAGGCCAAATAAAAGATGAAAAGTGAGTAAAAGACGACATAGAATGAAGAAAACACAACGAGAATATGCTACTGGTAGGCATTTTCGGAAGAATATCTGCGACGACCTCTATTAGGACGATAATGACATGCAATATGCACTTTTTTTAAAGAACTATGTACCTTGTCCTGTCTCAACGATAGATATTTTATATAAGTAGCAATCCAGTAAGTGCTTCTAAAATTTTTAACACAATAGTCAGAAATAGAAATAGCGATTATACCTACCCAGATGGGCCGTCAGATAAGAGACCTAACCATTTTTATTACATTTCCATAATATCAAAAAGAAAGATTTTACAATAACTAAAATACTTACAGTGGTTTTATAATAATTAACCTCATACCAAGATAGACCATAATAAACCTTAGCATAAATCACTTTGCCGCATCAAAATATTCGCACATCAGTCCGGCTGTAAAGCAATTACCGCTGCATGAATTGTTCAGTAAGTAGCGACTACAACAATGACTGAGTGACTGGCTAATGCAGCAATACTTTCATCCACTCCACTGCCTGATTGGCATATTGACCTGGCGAAAATTCATCGTTTATTTTACCTATAAGAAATAATAAATCATAATAATAAAATCTTTATTTGAACCACATTTTCTAAAAATATACATAAACAAAAGTGAACGATAATAGCTGTTGTAGTTAAAAACTGTGTTACAGCTATTTACGCCCGCTACGCTATTTATTTATAATTATCAAATAATGATTTTGTATAAGACTTACATAATAAAATAAAATGAAAAAAATAAAAATGAGAATGAGGTCTACTATAGAGTTTTGTGCGTGTGTGTGTATGTATGTGTGTAATGCGCGTGTGTGTGTGTCATGTGTGTGCGAAATGTGTTAAGCTATTAAAAAAAATGTTCCGATTTATCATAAGATAAGGTAAGAAGCCAATTGGTTAATTTATGTTTGCATTCAAATGAAGATAATGCATAGATGTATAGAAAAATCTATTGCTTTGAGGTTGGAAAAAGTTGTATACAATATGTTGTCATTGCTAGAGTATAATGGCTATGGTCTAGCCCTCTATCATATCATGGGACGGAGCATACATGGTGAAAAATGTCCTGGTTTCTCCTCTGCTACTTCTCTTCTCTCTCCTACTTCTTCAGGCATAAAGGTGCTACTCTATGCTTATACAGTCGCTGCTTTAGTTACCAGTACCTGGATGACCGAGCTTTGCTCTGTATTTTTCTTGTTTGGTAATTTGAGTTTTTTTAGAAATTATATTTAAAATGCGAATAACATACTGCTATGAATAAGCGGCGATAGCCTAGTTGGGAGTGGAACGGTCTGCCAAGACGAATGTCCGCAGGTTCAAAACCCATCGGCATGCACCCCTGTCTTTTCTAAAAAAGTAGTGTGTGTATTCTTTGTGAATTATGTATAAAACATCGTGAAGAAACCTGCATACCTGGAAAGTTCTCTGCATTTCAATGGTATGTGAAGTCTGCCGACCCGCACTAGGCCAGCGTGGTGGACTGAGGCCTAAAACCCTATCAGTAGTAGAGGAGCCCCGTGCTTAGCAGTGGGCAGTATATAATACAGGGCTGGTATGGTATGGTAAATATTGATGAAATATGAGTAATATTTTTATAAGTAAACAATTGATTTTCTTGGTCTAACCTCAAACAAAACACCTATTTAGTGTTGCTTAGCAACGCCATCTACTGGAGTAGTTTAAGTGTTATTGTGTCGTTAAAGCAGCTCCCAATAAAAAAATCGTATTATTACTCGCCAATAGATGTCAGGAAGTCATAATTTTAACCGACTTCATTCAGTTTATATTCAAGTTGATTATTTACTGAAAAGACGGATAAAACCACATTTTCTAAAAATGAATCCTAGCTAGATAAATTTATCGCCCAAAATCCCTTGCATACAAAATTTCATGCAAATCGTTGGATCTGTTTCCGAGATTCAGATTATATATAGCGAACAATTCTTGTGTGTATATAGAATACAACAAAAATTGCTCGTTTAAAGTTAAACGTTAGACGCGCCGATGTCGTCAAAAAATGAAAATATTATACCTAAGCGTTTGTCTTAGTACCTACCAAGACGAATAAAAATTAATAAATTAGTAATCCCTCCGGATCGTGTCTCTACTTGCCTGCGATACTTTCACACCATAGACTCCATGCGACAGAATACCTTTGCTATGACATAAAATCAAATATTTTGGCCACAATTCAAACGCGTTCCGGCGATTTATCTAGACCTTAATACAAGAATGAATGCGTCCATCCTGAAGTCTCCATTGGAATATTCTAGTCATGAAATACGGCGATCGTCGTATTCTGAAGACAAACATTAAAGTCACGGACAGTTGTCATTAGGCAAGGACGATCATACGACTGGAAGAAATGCGCCGACAAATACTGGTTCCGTGTATATTTGCTACTGTTTTTAAAAATTATGTAAAAAACATATTAGTGGCCTACGTAAAAGCCACATTCTGGAGTCAATCTGGGTGTATCTGGTTTGAAATAGGCCGGCATAATTGTGTGAACTGACAAGGGATAAACAACTCTTGTCAGTTAAATCTATTTAAACTACATTTCAATTACCATCAGCTGCCGTCATCTTTCCGTGCCCGTAAAAAGACGGTAGGTCAAAACATAAATCGTCAGATTTTTATTATGTCTGAGTATTTGAAGCCTATACCTAGATGGAACTAATTAGTTGCGATCATTTATTTAAAACCCTGTAAGAGATAAAATCTTATAATATTTCAAGCTACAAGCCTAAAAGAAACTTGAAACAGAAAAAAAAGGAATAATACAAAATAAACCATGGTGAAGTTATTTCAGTTCCAAAAATCACGAATTCATACATAAAAATGAATCAAAAGAGTGCGGTAACATAGGAATGATATTTTGTATTAAAATATTACAAAAATACAAGTTTGGCTCACGACGGGAAAGTATAAGTTAGTTCATCCGTCTCATATGAAGCAACAAAAACAACTCGAGTAACATTATCCAGAAAATCGCGTGGAACATAGATTTTAAAAATAATAACGTTGTTTTTCAAACGTACTTATTTGCAAAGATTTAAAAAAATGTTATTTTATTTGACTTTTGGTTGCCTCAAAACTGTTTTTGTTATGTACTATTGAACAAAGTAAAAATCATTTAAAGTGCAAGTGTATGTTCCCATATTCCAAATCTAAATAATGTTACACAGCAAACAAAAAACGTTATTACCATACAAACTCACGCCATTTATGCTAGAAGGGTTTGACAGAGGCGCAACTAGTGCACCCTCTTTTCGCCATGCGTATTTCGTCCCATGATGTGATAGGGGATGAGTCTATCGCCAAATCGAGCACAAATTCCAGACTTCTTAAATACCATAAAACTAAAATTTTTTAAACACAATTTAAATCGATGCAAAACCAGCGACAGTTTACCTAAAACACTCGCGGAATGCCAAATCACAGTTGCGAAACGGGCGCCCATTGTCGCATTTTTATTTATTTCCAATTGCAATGTAATCTCGCGATCTGCAGCTGCACAGAATAAAAACAAGAGGAGAACGTAGCCATCTTCACGGGCCCGCTGAATGGCGCACAGCGAACGACTTATGAAAATTAAAATTGTTCTGATTGTTACTTTAAATTTTGTTTTATTAACACAAAGGCTTTGAAGAGAAGACTGTAAGTTTTTTGTTAAATACAAAGACTTAAACGTAGAAAGAAATACATCTGAAGTAAGGCAAACAATCTTACTACCTGCTAATGTTATAATTAGTGCAATTGGTGAAGATATTGCAATGTTTGTTGGAAGTAAACCGCTGAATGGATTTGGATGAGAATAAAGAAACAAAACAACTCCAGTGGGAGTGTGCTAACAGTTAATTTTATCAATGTTTTTCATTTTATGGAAATGTTGAAAAAGAACAGTCGAAAGCAGGACTTGAACCCGCGACCTCCGGCGTACCAGTGCCAGTGCTCTCTCAACTGAGCTATTTCGATCTACTTTCGCCTATTCGATTTCAAATTCCCTATTTATCTCTTTAAAGGAGACGCTTATATATTTTTCCATAAAATTAAAACATTGTCCAGGCATAAAAAACATTTATAACATGTATAAAAAAAACATAATATAGGATTAGTTAATTGTATCATTTAGTATAAAAAAACTTGAGAGGTGTCAAGGGACACCCGGATGGAACGAAGTTGTTTTCGATTAATTAGTGAAGATATTGTAATAAAATTTTATTTCTTTTAAGTTATAATAATAATTGTATATTTCATTAAAACGTTACCACATCAATGAAAACATTTACTTCTACCTACATAATAAATATGTCATCGAATCACGATCATCACCTAGGCAAGCATTGACATTAAAATTAACATACAACTAACGAAAAAAAAAATATTCTAAAAAGCATTTAAATAAAAAAAGACAATTTAAATCTAAGAGTAAGTATAACTACGTATACATACTCTAAGATTTAAATTGTCTTTTTTTATTTAAATTTCAAATGTCACTTTTACTGCCAGTTCTTTATTGTTACTGGCTGGTTTCACAGGGCAAGTATAAAAGTGTTGTGACAACTTTTCGTAAGAATTTTTTCCGTCTAGCTCCCTTTCACAACGCGCGATAAGGAACTTCGTTCCAATAATTCTCTTGTATACCTACTATTAGAAAACAAGAAGCTAGCACACAACGAAGTAAACCAATTTAATTAAGTAGCCAATAAATCCAAAGGCATCACTGGCCACGGAAATTTCATTACCTAATCGTATGAAAATGTATTCAGCGTCGCACCAAGTCGCCGAGCAAAGGGCAACAATCATGCAAGTTTGCCCGGCATCAAGTTGATTAAAGGCCGACCCTTTGTGCTAAGACAAATATTAACGTAAACTTTAACTTGGCCCAATATGTGCAAATTAATAACACCTTTGGATCTTGGTTGTAGTGAATTTAAGTCAATGTTAATTTACTGATGGTTTGTTTTTGTATTGTGCCTTAAAGGCTCAATAAAATTGGGTTTCACCATACCCTACCGTACCTGCCAATGTACTACTCAGTGACGAGACGTAAAACAAGATGCTGGCTTCACGGTGAGCGTCATGACTTCCCATAAATCTCGAGATTTAAATGGTTACGTTAGTCACCATAAAACATTTCATGCATTAGGACTCATAATGTCTAATTATTAGACAGACAATAAGCTTAATTAATTTATAGTTTTAAAAATTCTAGCCAAAAACAATCAGAAGTATCTCCTCAAGTAACACGAACACTTACGATACTCTTTTCAGATATTCGAATAATTTTCACCGCAAAAATACTTCTTACATTTTGCCAAAGCGAAACGCGTCCCATATTCTATTGTAATAAAAATATACATGCGCGTGGTTAGGCTTGTGTCAGATCAGTTTAAATGAAAAAGGTCTGGGAATAAAATGAAACGAGAACTGATTGAAAAGACCAGCAATTCATAAATGGAAATGGATATAACGTATTTGTTCAATTTTTATGTGCAATTTACAGTAGTAAATTTGACCAATGTTTGAAATACGCAATATGTAGTGCGTCCTCCCCGTAATGACGTACGGAGCCGAGACGTGGACACTGACTGTGGGGCTAATCCATAAGCTTAAAGTCGCTCAACGTGCTATGGAAAGAGCTATGCTCGGAGTCTCTCTGAAGGACAAAATTCGGAACGAAGTGATCCGTCAGAAAACCAAAGTGACCGACATAGCTCTGAGAGTTAGTAGGTTGAAGTGGCAATGGGCTAGTCGCAGAACAGATAATCGCTGGAGTAAGCGTGTTCAGGAGTGGAGACCGCGTCTTGGTAAACGTAGCGTGGGACGCCCTCTAGCCAGATGGCGGGATGACTTGCACAAGAGGGCCGGCAGCAATTGGGTGCATAAAGCAGCAGACCGGGCTCTGTCGCGGATCTTGGGAGAGGCTTTTGTCCAGCAGTGGACTGCAACGGGCTGATGATGATGATGATGATAACGAATATGTAGTTTGTTTTACATGCCTTTGGGACACTCGCCAGGTCAAGCTAGAAAAATCCAATTCTACCGGAAATTGGTAAGAACATAAAATCCGCTCACAGTTCTTATAAGTGGTTTACCTTTAATTATGTGTTTGACCATATTATCCCATATGGCCCAAAATATTTTTAATTTTGCAAACGTGAAATAATATCCCTATATTTCTGTCGTACTAAGCGCAAAAGCAAGCTGTTGTAAGTATGGTTTTCTTTTTGCTCTATCTGATTTGAGGTATAACTGAGATAAGGAACTTTTTCTTATGGTTTTTTTTACATGTTTTAAAAAATATACCTATTTGATTATATTCATTGGATGTGCATTTTAAGCTATCTGATGCCATAAAAATCACATTAACGATATTTTTTGAGATGCGAGTTTTGAGCTTAGCACGGCAGAATTATCCGATAAAAAAATCATTAAGTCGTGGGTATTTAATTTGAAATCTGAATCCATCAATATCCTAAGATTTCTTACCACCAACAATATCACAGCAAATTCCGACACGAGTGACACATTCCCAAACATCTAATAACGGAGTTGAATTCAGTACATTGACGGCAACATATATAAAACATAACCGGGGAAGGTCTCCGAGATATCTGATTATGGGATTGGGTCCCCATCACATTATGATAATGGATACTTTGGAGACGCCTCGATATATAAATAGATTGATTTCCAATTTTTCCCCACGGCCGGTGGCTCCGGGGAGGCGAAGGCTGATTGATTTTCGGTTATTGCTGCAGATATTACTATTGCTTTTCGATAATTACGAGATAATGTCACGGATGTACGTTTTGTTTCTGCTAACGGGATCTAGTTCGACTTGGCAAGTGATAAGGGATTTTATGCTTTTGATCGTAGTAAAAGTTAGTAAATATATTTTAATCCTTTGATGTATTTTTGTTGTGTAGGTTTAATTCAGTTAAGTGTAGGTATTTATCCTAGCAATTTTATTTACATTATTTCTTTTACATTGCTACTAATATAAATTAGCGTTGCAGTTCATTTTTATAATGGGCAAAGGGTAAGCACTCGAGTAGTTCAGTATGAGCTCTGTTAACTTCAAGAATAAATTAAGCAGGGAGAGGACTCGTCTAACCAACAGCATGGAGTCAGTTTATCTCATTTCCTAGTTCCTGTGAAATATTTGAATCCTGCAAAACCTTTAAGACTCGAAGATAATCTCTCACGCACAAGGTTCCCTCCTAAGTCTGCGTCAATCGCCATCCCTTCAACAATTAGGCAGGGCTGGTCGGCCATCCGTTCGTAATTTTCCACACCACTTGCGTTAATTAGGTCAAACGCGCGTCCCTTGGGACCTCCGACGGACGCCGTAAGACGTTACCTCGGAGATTAGGCCCACCGTCCATACAGCGTTTTAAACTTACAAATGACCGCTTTAATTGAACCCGCTAGTTGAAGTCTTCTTTGTATAGAAATGAATTTGCCTTTATAAGAGGATTTTGGGAGTTGTTTAATGATTCGTAAATTGATTTTGACGAGATGCCTGCTTTGATTGAAGAATTTGTGTCAAAATTAATAACGTTTATTTTAATTTGCTCGCTACGGGCTTCGGTTCCGTAAACATTATTGGGGCTTCTATAAGCCCCTCTAATTATCTCTACACATAAGTAGGTACTTAATATTAGAAATACACAATTAAAAGGATTAATTTGTTTTCCACGATATGAGTTCCAAGATTTTTTGTTATAATTCGCTAATTAGCCAATTCATTCGCGTTTTTTTGAATTCTTGATCATTTGGGCTAAGCCCAAATGGTCCTGAACTATCTAACACTAGAAAGTAATAATTATTAGACAAACTTCAGACACTAAACTAATACTATGGCATCTAGGTTATATGTTAGTTACGTGGCCAAATATTAGTTCGAATAGTTACGAAGTTTCTTGTTGAAATTGTAACGAACGTGATGATCCGATATTCTACTAAGTTTTAAAAAGGTTTTTATGAACCTCGTTTTCAAGTAGCGTTTGACATAATAAAGTATTATTGTGTAGAGAAAGAAATATAACCATACATAGCCTTTATTCGTTTCAGTTTCCTTATTATTAGTTGTGATTTAAGAAGCACCTTGCTCCATATGGTGCACAAAGCGCTCACCCTAAAGTCCGGGTCTTTGTATGAGCCAACTCTCGTCAGGCTAACAAACGGATAGTCAGATCAATAAAATGGTGCCTAAATTACTGGCAGCTCAGTATTTTATGTCATACCCAACATGGAAATCGAACCCCGAACCTTACATTTCACAGCTCAAGTACGCTGCCACTGGACTTATAACAGGAGCGTTTTTCCACACGCCATCACCTCGTGTAGACACCCCACTCATTGTCCATACTTCTCCGGTTGGCTTGACATTGATTTTTCGGATATAGACGCTGGGCTCGGCTTATAGAATTAGGGACGAAAATAATTATTTTCCCGATAAACCTATTGGGTTGTAATCGGTTTTTAACCCCTGCTAATGTCAGTGACCAAGATGGGTATCTGAGGGGACTTGAGACCTTCGTGGTAGAGATTAGGTAACTTGAATTTCATCTCTATATTAAATTACTTACGTGTCTATAAATTTCGCAGCTTTTCAATTTTATCTTGGGAAGTGTATACATTGCATTTGTGTTTTTTTTTTTGTGTTTTGTATCTCAAAAGGAAACCTTACAAGACCACTTTGTTGTCGGTCATGAACCTTTTTGTCAAGACCGCGTAAAGTCGTCAAGTTGAAATTTATGTCAATGGTAAATAATGTTAATGTTAAATACTCGGGTCTATAGTCTCTTTCAGCTATGTGAAAATCAAACTTGTAAGTCAACGCTATCAAAAGATATGCCCGTTTCATCATCATCATCATCAGCCTTTATCAGTCCACTGCTGGACATAGGCCTCCCATAATGAGCGCCATAGCGCCCTGTCTTCAGCTTGCATCCAGCAATATATGCAATATGACCGTTTATGTCACATATTTTCGAATATTTTGCGATTACCTATAGGGTGCTTCCCGCTGACCTAGAATCATGAAATTTGCTAACAAACAAGGTTTTACAGCCCATGTAAAGGAAAAAAACCGTAAATATGTAGGTACTTTAATAACAAAAAAAAACTAATTTACAATTACACCTTTTAAATTTGATTAACTTACTATCTAATTTTACTATCTAACTTACTTTACTATCTTAAATACCTTAGCTACAGGTTTATACGGAACGCTCGGTACGCGAGTCCAATTCGCATTTGTCTGGTTTTTTCTACAACTTAGTGACGTGACAAGCAATAACAACAGTAGTTAAACATTGAATTACATAGCAGTGCCTTGAACTGCATTACGCAAGTGACCATGTCATATTAGATTATATACATTACTTATTATTACACTGGATACCGTCTTTCAAATCAGTATACGACAATGATCATTAAAAGAAGGATTAGGAGGTGCAATCATAAATATCGAAGTTGATTCTTACATCCAAAACACCTACCAAAAGGCAAACGAAATAAATAAATAAAATTTAAATAACCCCCGACAAAAAAAAACTCTAAAAAGTAAAATAATAATAGTGTCTTTGTCGTTTAAGTACCTAGTAATATTTTGACCCAACCGTCGTCGCGTCAGGGGACCGCTAAAGAAGTATTTTCATCTCCCTGGTCCGGAGATCGGTCCCCCGACGTGAGGACGCTTGGGTCAAAATAATTCTAGGTACTTAAACGACAAAGACACTATTATTATTTTACTTTTTAGAGATTTTTTTGTGTCGGGGGTTATTTAAATTTTAATTTAATTTTTATTTCAAACTTTTTAAATTACTTTATTCTCCATCATGGGGCCTTGATAATCAACTATCTATCACCTACTCGTTGAGCCCATCCTTATGAGCCCAAACACACTATATTTGCTATAAGTTGCTTAGGAGTTGGGTATCCCGCAGACTACTTGATGCTGCAGCATCAGCTCATGTTTACAAATATATTGAATGTCACAGTACACTAAATTTAAAGTCAATCGGATTTTTTAAGTTGCAAATGAGCTGATAATCCTCAAACGCCTGAACAGATCTTCGTAAATTATAGCTAAGAACCATCGCAGTCACATCAGCTTTCAAACAAAAAAAAACCGCGTCCAAATCGGTCCATTCGTTTGAGAGCTACGATGCCACAGACAGACATACAGATACACAGATACACACCCTAAAGTTATAACTCCCCTCTTTTTTGTCGGGGGTTAATTAACATTTACTTAATGTTATAAATCTTTGGCAACTAAGCAAGAAACAAAAGCAAATAATGCCATTACTCCGTAACGACAACACCTAGGAAGCTTTAAAACAAACTGAACTGACAAGACAAGCAAATCACAAACTGTCACGCGACTAACAATTACCGAAATAAACGTTTCCTGTGAAAACATAACAATGCCATATCCATAATTCGTGTTATGCTAATGGACACGCCGCCGGCACTCGTGCCACTCGCCCCACTACTTGCGCGAGTACTTGCCTTTAGTTAACATCAAGCCTTCTAATTCACGCGATAAATAACACATTTCATTCCTATTTGCATTTGTCGCTAAAACGGAAATTGCTTGCAAATCTCAACCTTCGTTGAAAGGACTTTGTTTTATGGATGTGGTATTTTAGCTGATTGTGAAAAAAAGTACATCGTCATAATAAAATGTGAATGCTGTATGAAAATAAATCAAAGATAGATGAATGAGTTGATACAAAACTGTATTCTCGTATTGACAAGAAAAGAATTAAATAAAGTTTCAGAGAACATATTTTCCAATGTTTGCCTAAGTATTACCATTTTTTTTTCATCTTCAGAGCATTAGGGACGGCTGCGGGCTTCCTCTGACTGAAGTGGTTGTAGTCCGCACCCGCCCCTCCGCGGTCCCGCTTAATGCGGCCCGTCTCCTCTTGCGGGGGAGGGGGACACACATTACCTTGCGGTGGACAGCACCCGTGCCAACCGACCCAACCCTCCCTGGCCCCTGTTAGTCGCCTCCTACGAAAGGCAGGAGATACCGTGGTGGAATTCTCCAAACGCCCCCAAACCACAGGGCGGGAGACGCCAGTCAGTCGTCCGCCCGGCGCCTCCTACTCTCCTCTGGCGGCGGGAGGGATCTTACGCTCGTGATCCCTCTCGGCACTCTTCTTCTGCAAGAAGACCACCTCACAGAACTGGGCCACCGCACGCCAGGACCTCTGAATGCCGACAATGGAAGCGACCACTCTCTCTCTCTCTCTCTCTCTCTCTGAGAGCACTGCGCTCCTCATCCCAAGCTGGACAAAACTTTAATGTATGCGGGGCCGTATTCAGCAGGCAGCTGTCACAGTGGTCACACACGGCCGACACTTCCTTGCGTACTATCCGACACAAGTACTCACCGAAGCATCCATGCCCGGTGAGTACCTGTGACAGACGAAAGGTGCCGCACCGTGGCGTCTGTCTAAACATTCGGCAAAGACTGGACGCACTGCCGTGATGATCCTCAGCCCCGCTGACGGAGCCTCGAGCCTGAAACGTCACTCCTGCATGGCGGCTCGACGTTGAGAAGCCTTTATGGCCTCCACCTCCTTCAGGGCTGAACGCCGCTCGTTACTGAACGCGTCCTCCCGCCAACCGAAGGCAGGAACCCAGCCAATAAGCAAGCCGTTTCGAAAGAGATCGTACGGTACGCCCTTATCGCCCGCTGTGCCACAACTCTCTGTGGGTTACGCAGGAGAGTGATGCAGCGGTTGCCCAGGGAGACGGCCCAAACAGGGCTGGCGTACTAGGCTATGGACCGCACGACTCCGTGGTACAATCTTCGGCAAGGGATGCCAGGAAATTCCAGCGTAGGCAGCAGGCTAGATAGAGCGCCCGCTGCCCGGGATAGTTTTGTCGACAACTTTTCGAAATGGATGCAAAATTTCTTCCGGCTGTCTAACCGGCTTGGAGTCAGGACCACCCTGTGGATTGGGGGCGTTTGGAGAATTCCACAACGGTGTCCCGTGTCTGACGTAAAGGTGACTAATAGGGGCCACCGAGGGTCACGGGCGGGCAACAGGGGGCTCTCCATCTTTAGTTTTGTGTTTTCTTTTTTTTAGCACTTTGTTGCGATCCCTGTGATGGATAGCAGCGTGGCAGGTAGGCCTCACGCTACCATTGACGCCGAGGGCATCCTTCAGTGCGCAGGGGCTTCTGAGCCCCCCTTCCCGCCACAACAGGAGACGGGCCGCATTAGGCGACACCGCGCAGGGGCGGTTACGGACGACAACTTAGAAACTTCCGTCAGAGGAAGCCCGCAGCCGCCCCTAAAGCGCCGAAGAAGGCCACCGCGGAGTTTTGGTTGGTATGCTGTGCGTTGTATATAGGCTAGGTACTCGGCCCGATGGTTCCATCGCTCCGGGTGGCTCAACGTCAGGTCGTAAGGTACGGTGAACCCAACATAACCGCTCAGTCGTCCCCCTCGAAGGCAGGGCTGTAGTAATAAGTCACTTTCTCCGCGACAAAAAAAAGCTCTCGGAGTCACGACGTTGGCAGTGTGATGCTCCCGTGTCTCGGAAAGCACGTAAAGCCGTTGGTCCTACGCCTGATCTATGTCCGGTCATGTCGGATTGCCGTCTCACCGGACTACGAGAGTGAAGGACTAGTGAGTGGATCTGTGTATTGCGCACAAACTTGCGCACTATAACATCTCCTGCGTACCTGGCTGATCGCTATTGAGATTGACTGCCGTGGCCGAAATTGGTTAGGAGAGTTTATTTTATTTATTAGAAATCTTTTATTAAAATTTGATATAAAATTAAATAAGAAACAAACTTAAACTGTGCCGCTACATACGCTATATTACATGATCGTGTAAGTCACACATACATCTATACTAATATTATAAATAGGAAAGTTTGTTTTGTGTGTAATGGATAAACTCCAAAACTACTGAACCGATTTTGAAAATTATTTCACTAATAGGAAGCTACATTACTCGTGAGTGCTATAGGTTACTTTTTATCCCAAGAAAATATATTTTATCCCGGAAAATCTTCTTCACGCCGGCAGAGCCGCGACCAGAAGTCCAGTCCACAATAAATAGACATAAATTAAAATATAACATATATAATAATACATTCGCTACAGACAACGTTGAAGTAATTACCAAGGATCTTTACATTTATTCTATCCATTATAATATTATGGTTATCCTATTTTCGCAGTCATAAATTTCTATCTCATAGTGTATTTTAATAAAAACATACTTTGAAACTGGAAAATAAATGCATTATCTAAAATTACACTTTCATTATTATTTTTAAAATCAAACACCATATTCCCACCTCTCAGATCTTTTATTGTAAATACCATATCCGATTCAAGACAACGTGCTCGTATCCACGGCTGCATTCCAAATGAGATGCAAATGCTAGAAGCGGCTGCGGCGGAGTGCTGCCGTACAATATCCGAACCACTGTTGAATTCTGGCCCGGCTCGGCGACCAGGTACCAAAACTGTTTTAGATTGATGGCGCCAAACACCAGCCCTGTTATCTTTTGTCTGTGCCATGCTTCCTACTCAAGGTGACAGGTACTACGTCTGTCTTACGGTCCGTTTCGTTTGTTCTTGCCATTTGATCACGAATGGGTTACAGGTCGGTCGGCGATCATAACCTATACTTTTAACTTTTAAGTATACATGAAGTATATAATCTTGGATAGTGTAGTTTTTTTAGCTGTAAATGAAAATTAACTAAGTGGTTGTCTCTCGTGTCCATAGGTTGGTCAAAATTGCTACTGTTTTATCTATTTCTTACTCTATGCAGTGCTCAAGCATTGTTGTGTTGCAATTTGAATGGAATTTTAGCGAGTTTAACTTGGCTTTACAACATCTAATTTCTCAGGCTGATAAGCGCAGTGCAGGCTATGCATTGTTCTTGGTGCTGTTTAATCTGTCAAGGCCCGCGACGGACACCGGTGTCCATATACATAAGGTTTTCTCATACATTTATATAATATATAAGCGGGACTTGAAGGGTTAATAACAGTATATTTAATCTAGTATCGTACAAGTGCTATAATGTTAAATATTATAATCAATAACATAAACATAGGAACGAATGCCCAATGGAAAACAATTATGAAAAATTCACGAACGCACTCGATTAGCGTAAAGGCCGTCATAAAA
The DNA here is from genome assembly GCA_949316025.1 of Lapara coniferarum. Taxonomy (NCBI): domain Eukaryota; kingdom Metazoa; phylum Arthropoda; class Insecta; order Lepidoptera; family Sphingidae; genus Lapara; species Lapara coniferarum. The sequence goes on along the minus strand of OX438934.1, from coordinate 18,224,063 downwards.
GCTTAGGACGTGAACGATAATCGTCCAAATTCTTCGGACGAGATTATTTCGAACTCATTTATTTAAGTTTTAGACTGTAACGTCGAAACGCAGCCATCACAAAGCCCGCGAGGATTTCTCCCGGGCAATTACCAGCTCTACTAATTGCTAACCATCTCAGAATTGCGTTCCACGGAGAAATTGTTTTAATGAAAAATTTGGCTTGAGTTTTTTTCCGGCCAACTTCACTTTTTTGTTTGGTCTCGTTATTATAATGGTTATTTTTTATATGATGGATTAGAATGGCTGTATTATTTCTGGGCTATTAACTCTTTTTATTGCGGGATGGGCGGATTAAGAAAGCTTACACGCCTGTCGCTGTTTAGGAGCTCCTTTCAGCTTGTAAATGTCTCTTCATGTCCACCATTAAGTTGAATAAAAAGCTTATCTGTAGTATAATGGCCCGTCTAGTGACGCCAGGGTAATTCTCTAAGTCGTACTACGTACTTTGGAAACGAGAATTCTAATCTAATAGAAGTAAAGTTTGTACGTAGCTAGGTTTGCGGGGCAGGTGATCTTTGAAACGACTGAAACGATGTTCTTTTTTTGTTAAAAGTATATGATTTTTCTATGTGATTTATATTATTATTATAAAAGGCTAATAAGTACTTCGAGCAATAGCCAATAGCTAAATAGTAGCTAAGACTTAATCCACGTATATGAAACATTATTATACATAGCAGTATTCATCCCGAGGGAACAGTGCTACCCACAAAATCCTAGCGGTACATTAATGTAAACAACTACTATTACTTTAATGAAAACTGAAATCCCAAAAACATTGAGCGATGAAATTATTTATTTATTTATTCATATTCATTGCCGCATTGTATCATCATCATCATCATCATCAGCCACACGATGTCCACTGCTGAACATAGGCCTCCCTTAAAGATTTCCAGGCGGACCTGTCAAAAGCTGGCTGCGTCCAGCGTGTTCCTGTGACCTTTATCAAGTCATCTGTCCACCTTGCAGGTGGACGGCCCACGCTGCGCTTGCAAGTATGTGGCCTCCACTTGAGAACTTTTTTGGCCCATCTGCCGTCAGTTCTTCGAACTATGTGTCCTGCCCATTTTCACTTCAGCTTGCTAATCCGCTGGGCTATGTCAACGACGTCGTTCTTCTACGGATCTCCTCATTTCTGATTCGGTCGCATAGAGCATAGCTTATTCTAGCATAGCCTTCTCCATAGCTCGCTGAGTGATCGTGAGCCATAATATTGTATATAATATTGACAGATCTATCTATTATTGCATACTTTTCTCCTAACGAATGCTGTGCGTAGTTGTAGTAAGGACACAAATTTACATTGAATTCTTATTATTTACTGTACTGTTGATGCACATTGATTTGTGTTCTGTAACTGTGCCTATTTAAATAAATAAATAAATATTGGGATTGGCATAATATATTATGCAGCTAAAATATACAACAGCACCCATTACTATTATTAATTGGATTAATATAAACCTAAAAATTACATTTAATGATAATTACATTGCTTACTTCTCAATATTTTATCAGCATTGGTGTCCCCAAAGACATTTCTAGATGTTCTCATTTCCTTACCAATTCTCAAATTGTAGGGTAATCAGCAAAGTTAACACATTCGCAGCAATGACCGTTATCACCAGTTTTACTGTATTAAACTGTTCGCAAATGAATTGATGCGTTTTGACGCGATGCGGTGCGATTCGGGGCGATTCGACGCGATTGCGATCGCCCCCGGGATTGTTATTATACCGTTTTAATTTAATTACATCTTCAGCGTTCAGATTACTTGGATTAAATTTCGACGATGCCCTTATTATCGTTGTATTTTTCTTTTAAGAGGTTCCAGATGTATTTTAACAGAGCTTATAGGTATTAGAATAGATTTTGTAAATTCTCTGCGCTTATTAAAGTTAATGCTTGTTTTGCGATTAATTGATCTCTAATTTAGGAGCAGTTATAAAAGAAATATTTATATAGATACTATGTACCTATTTACTATGGTTTTTTTAAGCATGTCCGCCTGTCTAGGTACTTTTGATTTGTCTATTTCTGCGGTCAAGCAGCAGTAACTAACATTTTTGTGATCGGGTTAAGAAGCCATCTTTGATTGTGGAACAACTGTGCGTGGGGAACTAAACTGCGGGACTAAAGAACCAAATTGTATTCGTAAAAGTTAGAAAATCTATCTGTTTATTTATAAAACTCTAGCATTCACCAACTCACTTAGGTAAATTTTACAATTTACTAATTTGTTTAATTTTTCGATATGAAATATTTTATGGTATACTAGATTTTGCCCGCGGCTCCGCCCGCATTAAAAAGTTTTTCCGGGATAAAAGTCCCGCTTTTTTATTTTCCCGGGATAAAATATAGCCCATGTGTTAATCCAGGACATGTTCTACTCTTGTACCAAATTTCATCTAAATCCGTTCAGTGGTTTTTGTAATAATGTTTTCTGTAATACATTTCTCGTATGCTCATTATTATTGGAAATAATTTAATGACCAATTTTATATATCTTTGTGCAACTGTATGACGAGACGAACGAATGTCCATGACAGTACGCCATGACTGCCCATAATAACAACATTAACGTAAAAAGGCTCTTAGCGTGTGAATACCTTTGTGCTAGTTACTTGTTTGACTTCTCTTATTTAACGTACGACGTGACGAATATGACCAGATTTCCCTTCATACTTAAACCTGGCTTAGGAAGACCTTGGTGCTAAAATTCTCGAAAAAATATAAGTTCACATATTTTTATGTTTGGGTCGAGAGTCGAACACTGAATATCCTTAAAGTCACTAAACTAACCATACATACCGTATACGTTAAGTAGGTACTAAATCAACCCATCCATCATACGTAACCATATTCAACCGAGAGTCGAACCCAACAGTTTCCAATGCTTGGTTATTGGACAATGCGGTGTATGAAGCGAGCGGGTCGCGTCAATCTCCCCATTGTGTTCCTTGTAAGCTGGTCCACTTGTCCTGAATCCTGATTAACTGATGTGTTGCCTGCTGACTACGAGACAACTAATTTCAATTATAATATATAATTTGCTGGTGATAGGATGTATTTCGTATCCAAGTGGATAGTGACTGTATACAAGACGTAAAAACCCGCCATGAGCCCCAGGTAAGGATATGTTCCGGATCAGCCTGTGTCAGATTCGATTCAAACAGGCCTACACAAAGACTGGCGAGGATAATATCATCAGTCGATACTCTATCTGACTTTAAATTTACAAATTAAACTGTTTTCTAATATCGTATCTTATTTCTCTGACTGCCTCGGTGGCGTAGTTGTATTATGGTACGACTGCAATGCTGGGGTCTCGGGTTCGATTCCCGGGTCGGGCAAAGTGAAATTGTGTTTTTCTATTCAATTTCAGCTCGGAGTCTGGAATTTGTGCCCGACATGGCGATAGGCTCGCCCCCTATCACATCATGGGACGGAATAACGGCGAAAAGTGGGTGCACTAGTTGCGCCTCTGCCTACCCCTTCGGGGATAATAAGCGTGAGTGAGTGTGTGTGTGTGTGTGTGTGTGTGGTATCTTATTTCATTTATTCCACGTTGATTCTGAATATCTTATAGATGATTTTTTAATTGTTTTTTTCTATTTATATACAGCTAGCTTTAAATTAATTTATGTACGTAAACAAAGACTAAATGTATTAATATAAAGTAATATGGAATGACTTTCTATCAAAGTATAAAACATTCATCAGGAATATTATAATTATGTTAATCCAAGATTTCGACCATCTACGTGCCGAATCCAAAACCATTTTGTGTAAAAAATATCCCATCAAAAACATAAATGTGAAATGTGGAAGCCAAGTCTAATATTAAGAATATGCGTGCTTGTCGACTTCAGTGACAAAAGAATTGAAATCTTAATGGTTCCCAAGCCCTGTAGATAATCCTGAAAATTATTTGTAAGAACACACTCCATTCTAAAATAAATTTAAACTAATATTTCTTTGTTTCTCTGCTACGACAATGTATGATATTTAAAAATATAATTTCTTAAATTTGAATAGTCGAATTATTTACACAGAGCAGATAACTTAGTATAAATTTAAACTCGAGATTTGACTTGGCTAGTCTTCACATACAATTTTTCTTATATTTTGCAAATAAACTTATCTTTATGTTACTATTTTTATATTGTAAAGTCAACATATCCTACTCTTCGAAAAATATTGTTTTCTGATAAAACTAGCCAAGACAAATCTTGAGCTTAAATGTATACTAAGTTATCTGATTAGTGTAAATAATTCGACTATTCAAATTTAAGAAATTATATTTTTAAATATCATACATTGTCGTAGCAGAAAAACAAAGAAATATTAGTTTAAATTTATTTTAGAATGGAGTGTGTTCTTACAAATAATTTTCAGGATTATCTACAGGGCTTGGGAACCATTAAGATTTCAATTCTTTTGTCACTGAAGTCGACAAGCACGCATATTCTTAATATTAGACTTGGCTTCCACATTTCACATTTATGTTTTTGATGGGATATCATTACTTTTTGTAAAGATATTATTTATTAAAATATTGAGTTAAGTAATTAAAAGAATTACGTAAGAAGTTAGTTACCTTTGATCAATATTTATGAAGTTACTTATTTTAGAAACAAAATAAACAATGTAATAAAAGCCGTAAACCGCTTCATCGTTCTGCTATGTGCACACTGCACGCGATGAAGTCCTCTGGGTATAAAAACCTCTATGTTAATAATTACTTACTCTATGATCCGCAAGTATTATGAATTATGATCAAGAAGATTATGATAGAACGTCCAATGTCATCTCATGTCAAAATAATAAACGTCTTAAGATGTAAATAAACATTGTAGAAATCAGAAATTTTTAATTTGAGCTCGAAACAGAAGTGAATATATAATATAAAAGACTGAACAGTGGGCACGAGTTGCTGATGCCTATAACGTATCTATAGGAGCCTACCGCCGTGTCCCACAACAGCTCTGTCTGAACTCGGAAAATTTATAGAAAAATTCAAGCACAAGTGGTGCCCTAATACGGAGGGAACTAATGGATCAAGGTAAATAGTATTTAAATTAAAATAAAGCATCAATGGACGTGTACGCCTAAACGTCCATTATTCTAAAGATAATTTATAGATAGTATGCAGATTTTCCGATTGCTTGGAAAATGTTTCAAATCTTAAATATGTATTGTTTTCAGATTTTTTCCTTTGTATACATACAATTACCTATCTGGACACCAAATTTCAACTTTCTAGGTCATCTGGAAGTGGGTTAGGTTTTTGATCTATATGTCAGTCAGTGATAAAAATGACGATTTTTAGATGATTGTATCTCAATGACCGTTTGAGCTATATTTATGAAATTTGGGATTCTAGTTAACTTGAGGGGGTTTAATACATAAACCAAATCTCAGGTATTTACGTTAAATAGATTTTGAGTTATAGAGGCGTCAAAAGTCGCTCCAAATGGTTCGGGTGAAACTACACTAGGCAGCTTCGACGTTTTTTTTTTTTTTTGCTTGGCTTGACACGCTGCCGCGTGTCTCGATATTCAAATAAGTCCTGGATTAACGCATATACGGCTTCTTGTCTCAGAAAATTATCAGTTACCTAGTCTTTTTTTACAATAAATTGTTTTGCGTCAAGGAATATTATATCCAAGAGCTATCTGTGGCTAAAAATCATATTTATAAAATAATTTTAATCAGATTTTACAATCTCCTAGAAAACAAAATAAATAAAATTATTATGGCTGCAATAAACCTAAATAAAAAAAATTATTAAATATTTGGGTACCATAAATATTATAATAATACCAGCCCTGTATTATATACTATACCACTGCTAGGCACGGGCCTCCTCTACTACTGAGAGGGTTTAGGCCTTAGTACACAACGCTGGCCTAGTGCGGGTTGGTAGACTTCACATATCTTCGAAATTCTTATAAAGAACTTCTCAGGTATGTTGGTTTCCTCACGATGTTTTCCTTCACCGTTAAAGAGCGCGATAATTGATACGCGATACACACGTAACTTTTTAAATTCAGAGGTGTGTGCCTTGGGTTTGAACCTACGGACTTTGTTTCGGCAGACCGTTCCGTTCCCAAATAGGCTATCGTCCCAGTACTAAACTAGATAAATAGAAGTAATCAATGTAAGCAACGAACAATCAGTACAGAGTGTAGAGAATTATCGGCTGATCGGGAGTGTTCCGGGATTTACGTTGCTAATTTGCACCCCTTTGCCAGTGTCGCCTTTTGTCTCGACCTCGGACGTGTTTGGTGTAAATATTGATTGTTGCAGGACTACTAACAGTGTGATTGGATTTGTAAACAACATTCGTATAAATGTATATGTTTCTCAACGTGATAAGTTCAATTATGTTTTTTTTTAAGGGATTAAATGACGAGACGAGCATGCCCTTCGCCTGATGGTAAGCGATACGACCATCCATAAATAGTAGCTACACCATCCAGTACCTTGAGTTACAAAGTACTGTGTGGCATTCCACTGCACTCAGTACTTACACTGGCTACAATGTCCTTCAAACCGAAACACAACAGTGCGTGCGCACTGCTGCTTGGCGGTTGAAATAGACATTGTGGTGTCACCCACCCAGACGGATTTATGAGACCTACCACCAGTATCTATAGATGCAGCTTGAAGGAGCTATTTTCTACAATATTTAAAACAGTGGATATATTCATAGTGTAATTTCAAAGCTTAACAACAACGTTATTAAAGTGCAGGCGGAAATTTACATTCTTTATTATACGGTCACGGTAAAATTACTCCACTGCACTTGACCATAGGCGGAGTGAGTTCCAGATAGAGTGTCGACGGACGAGAGATGACTATACAATGCGAATCAAATAAGAATATGAAAATTAATGACCTTTATGTTTCAATTGTCACTTGAAAAGTACACTTGCATAGGAAACTTATTAGCATATCAATAACGGTTTCAACTTATTAGCATATCAATATCCTATTGTGTCTAATTGACTCTTACTCAAATTTAAATAAGAACGTTTTTGCCATATTAGCTTAATATAATATTTAATTATTTTGATGTTACAATATCGCGCAACGATCTTCTTATTTGAATCGCATTGTACCTTGCCAGTCAATAGAATTATGCCGGCCGTTTGAACCGGATATATACAAGCTGATCCCAAAACGCACCTATTACCACTGTGGTATGTTGTAAGACCTTGTGTACAGTGATCGGTATCCGAGCTGATATAAATTATACCTTATCATGATCAGAAGATACTTACTGCCACCAGAATTATAAAACAAAAAATAAGATATTGGAAATGTAAGTAATGTAACCTCGCTCCCTGTTCACTAGAAAGCATCCCTATAATTTCGGGACCTAGCCTTATATTGTGTTTATTGCGGGCGTAGGTACATTAAAATTTCATATTCTATTGAACAATAAAATGGCCTGAATTTTATAGGAATCCATACTAAAATCCACAACAAACTTAAATAGGCAAACTTTACCTTCATAAATATACAATTTAAAGTTATAAAAGCAGAATCTTAACCGAAAGTCGAAACGTCGAACGTAACCACCGTTTCTTTAACAAAAACATTTAACAGATCGAAAGCCACAGGAATGGCCAATCTTGAGCAACTTTTACCAAGTTCCAAAACCCCTTTGATAGAGTCGCGGCAGAGCTCATTATGGTTAGAGGAAATTGTTCGCGGGATATGTGGACTGCAGACATTTTAAAAACTTGAAACTGTCGTCGTCTCGTATCATTTCCGGGACTGTTTCTGGATATTTCCGAGAAAGCTTTCGAGGAATCCCGTTGTAGTCGAAATTATTTTGACTTTTGAATGTTGAATATTTTGTAATTTTTGTTTCGGTTTGTTTGACTGCCTGGGTGGCATAGCTGCTGTATTTTTTTCGCAACATGAAACCACTCTGAGGTCCCCGGTTTAAATACCAAGTCGGGAAAAAAAAATATCTCAGTTTGAGCCCGGAATTTAGAGTTTATGTCTGATATCGTAATAGGTTCACCCTCTATCACATAGGACAGAACACACACGGCGAAAAGTGGATGCCCCTTGTAGTACCTGTCTAACCCTTCGTAGATAAACGCGTGATTTGGTTTTTATTTCTATATTTTTGGGTTCCATCCAGATCAAATTAATTTTATACTTTCGTCATGTCGTCCGCTATATCAAGTTTATATACATCTTACTAGTTAAGTTTTTCGCCCAAGCCGCCGTAATTCCGAAAATTAACAATAAAAATTCTTATCAACAATCTTTAAAACTCTTGAAGTTCTCCTTAAAATTATTTGGTTTAATTTCTTAACCCGCAAAATAAAAATTCATAAATGTACAATTATAGATAAAATTTTAAAAGCAAACAACATTGCACAATTCATGATCTTCCACTTGCATTTTACCTCAGAAATATTTACACCGCATCCTGAGAATACCGAAACGATACAAGATATTCTGTTGTAACCATCCAAATCTGAACCCATATATCCCTATCTTGAAACTCATTCTTTCTAAACATAGTGAGTGGGGCGATACATCACACTGGCTTGGAGGGCGGACGGTATATAAAAATTCCTCACTGGAAGTTATTTTGCGAGAGGCCTCAGGGGAGCTTGGTATCAGAATCTAGCATAAAACGCCCGCCGCTCGCGCGAACGTGTTGAGATTTGGAACAAGTGACGAGCGGTGGCGTTTGTCTATTAATGTGATATTTTGTGCCAACAAATTATGATATGGTTTGTTTATCATATTGTTAAATATAATAATCAAAGTTAACAAAAGCATATTGCAGGTACATGTACTGTATAAACATCATGATGATTAATTATAATTATTAAGTAATAATATGCATGTCTGGTTTAAGGGCAGTCGGAACTTATTCCTTAATATTTTTTTATTATTAAATGTTATTAAATAAAACTTAGTCGAGTTGAAAAATATCCAAACAGCATGTATGGAAAATTAACAGAATATCAAGTGCTATCAAAATCTAATGGATTCTATAATATACTAGATTTTGTCACCAAGCTTAATCCAAAAACAATTATATCATTCAATATACTGAATTGGTAATAACCAAATCAGATTAAATACTTTATTTTATCCATTCATAACATTTATTTTATGGAAGCTTTTTAATTTTTAAGCTGAAACCCCTCACGTTTTATACAATAAATCTGTCAAGCCCCGCGAAGGACACTGGTGTCCATATATATAGGGTTTTTCCATACATCTATATATATAAATAAGCGGGGCTTGACGGGTTAAGTAAAAATACATTATTTTAAATATTTGAAAATTACCAAAAACCTTTCCACCAAACACCTATAAAACTTAAACAAAAACATTAAACATCACGAGCCTGAATAACAAGAGCTATAAATTAAATTATTTGTAGGCTAAAATAAATCTAGTCACTAATCTTCACTAAGTGAATGGTTCCCATGGCGGCGCGCGGGTGTGTAGCGCGCCATGGGACTTCTAATTAATGCTACGCACGAATTAAAGATAGAATGGATAGAGTTTAGCATCAATTTACTAAGAAAACCAGTGTCGCCAAACTCACACATGCGTATATTCACATACTATCATCTTTTCATTATGATTGGCCAAAATCAGCAATAAACATGAAACGTATAATACAAAATCATTTGCATTAAATTTAACCTTAATGCCATTGCATAAACTTCATATTTTAAATATTCACATAAATTCATACGATATTATTCCTTCAGCCTGAATTTTGATTTTAATTCGATTTCATTCTGCTACTCCACGCTAGATGGCATATAATGGCGATGGCATTCATAAGATCTCTATGGCTGTCGTTTTAAGAAAAGTTATTGATTGACACCCAGTACGCTAAGCATGCGTTAATAGTGTCGCACCCATATGATACCTTTTTGTAAACCTATCGATGTTTTTTATTTCATGACTAAAAATTATAAATAACATTAATTAATGAAATTTACTTATTACAAAAATATATAATATTATTTTGATAAGCGCCGGAAAAGATGTTGGAAATATCTTCAATAAAATTTTCACTCAGTAAATTAAAAATTAATTAGGAAGTTTTACCACATATTTTCGTCGGATATACCACAGAGCCTGAAGACGAAAGTTTTCAACCAGTGCATCCTCCCCGTAATGAAGTACGGAGCCGAGACGTGGACACTGACTGTGGGGCTAATCCATAAGCTTAAAGTAGCTCAACGTGCTATGGAAAGAGCTATGCTCGGAGTCTCTCTGAAGGACAAAATTCGGAACGAACCAAAGTGACTGACATAGCTCTGAGAGTTAGTAGGTTAAAGTGGCAATGGGCTGGCCACATATGTCGCAGAACAGATAACCGTTGGAGTAAGCGTTTTCTGGAGTGGAGACCGCGCCTTGGTAAACGTAGCGTGGGACGCCCTCTAGCCAGATGGTGGGATGACTTGTACAAGAGGGCCGGCAGCAACTAGATGCATAAAGCAGCAGACCGGGCTCTGTGGCGTACCTTGGGAGAGGCCTATGTCCAGCAGTGGACTGCCACGGGCTGATGATGATGATGATGATGAAATTAAAATTTATTTTTAGGTATAGAGTTCAAATTCTTAATTTAAAATTTCAATTCTGCAAACATGTATGTTAAATTACATAATATATTACCTACACAGTATTACAGTATAGCTAGTTTGCAATAAATTATAATGAGTATTTATACATATTATAGTAATTTCACTGCCGGAGTTAAATAGAGTAAAGTTTAAGGAAAATGTCAACCGGTAATAATACCAGCCCTGTATTATATACTGCTCATTGCTGAGCACGGGCCTCCTCTACTCTTGAGAGGATTTAAGACCTTAGTCCACCACGCTGGCCTAGTGCGGGTTGGCAGACTTCACACACCCTCGAAATTCTTATGGAGGATTCTCAGGTTAACAGGTTTCCTCACGATGTTTTCCTTCACCGTTAAAGTGAACGATAATGGATAAATAATACACACGTAACTTTGAAAAGTCAGAGGTGTGTGCCTTGGGTTTCGAACCTCCGGACATTGTCTCGGCAGACCGTTCCATTCCCAACTAGGCTATCGTCCACTGTCAACCAGTAAGGGAAGAAAATATTTTTTAACGGTTGGCACAATTATGCCGGCCTAGCAGGCCGGACAAAAGACATTGAAGTTTGTTCAACAGTTTAATAGCACAATTACGAACTTCTTAACCTTTTGTTACGGGCTGAGATAGAAGAAATCACTAAGCAATGGTTTCGCAAGCCAGCAGTCAGCACGCGGAGAGGGCCACCGGCCGGTGCCGGCATCGTCGTTGGGGGGGTGCGGATCCCCATCGGCTCTAGCATGAGGTATCTAGGTTTAGTCCTGGATAGCCGATGGCGATTCCGCACCCACTTTAAGGAGTTGAGGACGAAATTGTCCCGGGCAGCGGGCGCTCTTTCCCGCCTGCTGCCCAACCTGGAAGGTCCTGGCTTCCCTTGCCGGAGGCTGTATCACGGAGTCGTGCGGTCCATAGCCCTTTATGGCAGCCCCGTTTGGGCTGACTCCCTGGGCCGCCCCTGCGTCGCCCTTCTGCGCGCCCCGCAGAGAGCTTTAGCGCAGCGGGCGGTCAGGGCGTACCGCACGGTCTCTTTCGAGGCGGCTTGCCTATTGGCCGGATTTCTGCCCTGGGACCTGGACGCCAAATCCCTTGCCGATGTATTCCATTGGCGGGAGGAGGCGTTCAGTCGCGGGGAGCGTCCGGCCCTGAAGGAGGTGGAGGCCAAGAGGGCCGCCTTACGGCGAGCCGCCGTGGAGGAGTGGCGTCTCAGGCTGGAGGCCCCGTCGTGGGGGCACCGGGTCGTAGAGGCAGTGCGTCCTGTCTTTGCCGAATGGCTGGACAGGCGCCACGGAGCGGCAACATACCGCCTGACGCAGGTGCTCACCGGGCATGGCTGCTTCGGTGAGTTCCTGTTTCGGGTGGTAGGTGTAGAGGAGTCGGCCGTGTGTCACTATTGTGACAACTGCCCAATGGACACGGCCCAACATACGTTGGAGTGTTGTCCAGCCTGGGATGAGGAGCGCAGCGCTCTCAGAACAGTCGTCGGAGAAGACCTCTCGCTGCCGGCCGTGGTCGCTTCCATGGTCGGCGGCCGGGAGGCCTGGCAGGCGGTGGCCCACTTCTGCGAGGCGGTCCTCTCGCGGAAGGAGAGTGCCGAGAGGGATCGCCAGCGCAGTGGTGATCCCTCCCGCCGCCAGACGAGACGTAGGAGGCGTCGGGTGGACGACTGACCGACGTCTCCCGCCCTGTGGATTGGGGGCGTTTGGAGAATTCCACCACGGTATCCCCTGCCTGTCGTAAAAGGCGACTAATAGGGGCCTCCGGGGGTCACGGGTGGGCGGGACGTGCCGCCCACCCATTAGTCTAGCCAACTTCTGTGGCCCCCGTGATGGACATGTCCGAGGCAGCGTGTGTCACGCTGCCTCGGACACCAAAAGGCGGACACGGTACGGTGTTTCGGGGGCTTCTGAGTCCCCGCAACAGGAAAAGGACCGCAACAGTGGTACGTGCAGGGGCGGTTGCGGACGACAACTTAGACGTGAGTCGGAGGAAGCCCGCAACCGTCCCTAATGCGCCGAAGATGGCCTTTTAAAAAAAAAAAAAAGCAGTCAGCACGCGTGCTTCACCTCAGGAAGTGTGAGGATGAGCAAAGGTTAAACTGGTATTCAGTTAAACTTTTTATATTTTTCTGTATAACATCGTTAGCTATATATGTATCTGCTACTATAACAGTAGGTTAAATAAAACAATACACACCTTTGAAATTGATATTATATTTATTTACTTATCGGCTAAACTTAGCTCAAGACAGAAATACAACAAAACCGGGTTCCGGCTAATAAGGTAAGTTCTCCCACCTTACCTTATTACCCGGAACCCGGTTTTGTTACATACTTTTTCGTAATTTAAATACTTTTGTTGTTTAATTTTGAAAAATACCAATAGAAGTGTGTCGTTGATCCTCCAATGCAGAGTCAGCAATCACTGAGGCTTCGTGCATCTGGGGAAGATAGCCTACTCTCTGGTGATGCAGGCAGTTTTAACTCTACCCGCGATAGACAAAGTGAATGAAAATTGTATGTAAAAGAAAACCGCCTGAGGTAAAGCTCCCGGGAATGAATAGAGAATCCGCAAAATCGGCAGGCCGGCGAGTATTCTCCTGTCAACTTCCGCGGAGGATTCCTGATATGTTAATCGTGCACTAGAACAAAACGCTCTTCGCCGTCACGTGGTCATTGATACGTATAGGACGGCTAAGCGGCTACAGGTACAGCTGATCATGGCAAACACTCCGCGGGGCCCTTGACCAAGCCTTCGTAATTTATGGGCACATACGAGCCGGCGACGAAATTACGTGCTCACACGCTTGGTGCTGCCGCTCAAGAGGTCGAAGAGATGTCGTTCACCGGTAGGGTTGCAATCCCAACCAGAGATGAACTGAAATTGATATAACCAAAATTAGAACCAGACCACTCACAATTCTCAAATTTACGTTTTAAATCAAAGTAATTTTATTACAAATACTGCATACGCAATCATAGTTTTTAATACGTATGTAGCATTCATTATTGTATATGTCGGAGCGGCGGGTATTTTGAAATAATAATCGTGCAAAAAACTAGTCGAGATGTCAAATCGTTGGTATAAATAGGGTGCCGCGCATTTTAAAAAGCAGTCTCTTGTGAGACTCCCAACTGTTCGGAGCTCCAAAAATAAGTTTGGAACATCCAGAAATAAAGGACGCAGAACAATTTGGAATTTTACCCTCACATAATGGGTTATGATGATGAGGTGGAACCCTGTGACGTCGGCAGAGCTGACGTCACCTCTTTTTAAAAGAGTTCTAGACCTTCTCCTTCATAATAACAAACAAAACAAGCAGTTGGAAAACTGACAACACTACTCGCACTTGTTTTACAACACACGACTTGTAGGCCAAGGTACACAACCATACAGTCTTCAATCCGTTCATGTTTTACTAAAATAATTAGAGTATGGGGTTTGAAAATTTTTATGTTACAACATAGCGCTTTAGTGAAAAATTAATAATTATCGATAACATTTTATCGACCATGCATGCACTAATTGAGTAGCGGTGACACTGTGATTTGGTGACAAATCATTCTAGAACAACTGATTTTCGTTTTCGAAAATTAACCATATGATGAAAGAAATAAGAAACACTTTAAATTGTAATTTTTGTGCCATATTTGACATAGAAAATCAATATACATTTTTCAGCTAAATAGCAATAAACCAGAAAATATTACTTACCGACGGTATGAAATACCTCTGTGGGACACATTTTTGCTATAGCTATGATTCCTGCATTCCAGAATAGCACAATAAGGCATTTTAATATTTTTAACGATTTTTTCTAGTTATTAAAGCTTTGACAATGCGCAATGACGACTGAGACCGCTCAAACGGGAGTTAGTGCTGCCTAGCTAACTAGAGGATGAAAGGTTACGCCCACATTATAGTTCTATCTCTATCTCTGTTCTGTGATGCTACGTCATTATTTAGTGCGGTGCTTAGAGTTAAACCCACGTACAGATTACAAGCGTACCAAGTAATGAATATGGGACGAGAGATGGCGTTTATTCATACATATGCGAACGTCACTCTGTCTGCCTATTACGCTTTGACGGCGAAACCACTGACATATTTTTTACATATGCCTATATTGTAATTATGAGGTTTTAGGTGTATTTTTGAATTGGAATATATGATAATCCTACTAATATTATAAACGCGAAAGTTTGTGAGTATGTATGGATGTATGGATGTTTGTTACTCTTTCATGCAAAAACCACTTAACGGATTTCAATGAAATTTGGCACACGGGTAGACCATGTCTTGGATTAACACATAGGCTACATTTTATCTTGGGAAAACAAAAAGCGGGACTTTTGTCCCGGAAAACTTTTTAACGCGGGCGGAGCCGCAGGCAAATGCTAGAGTATAGTTCACTAGCAGGGACCAAAATAAGCTAGAAAAACTGTTGGTACGTGTTTGCTTCTAAAAGCATAAGGATGTTTACTGTAATCATAATATTTATATTCATCTTGACCAACTCACACCCATTAGAAAATCAAATTCATCCCACAACCTAAACTAAAAACCGCTCACAAGCTCTCCCGAGACCTTTCGTCACTCAGACCAACCCGCAAAGCCGGAATCTCTCTATGAAATACCACCTCTCCCTCCTAGGTGAGAATATGTTGTAGAGTGTAAAATTTCCCTGGGTGACAAGCGTTAGGGGCATTTTTCGGTGTTAGTATGTCGGCGCCGCTGTAATAAGTCGCCGGGGAGTCGTTTTACATTGTACATCAACTTTCGGACATTGTTAACTTTTGATTTTGGATATTTATGAGTGCAGAAACGTTATTAGGCTACTGTAGCGTAGCTAGTAGTATTCAAAAAAAATATATACCTTAAATAATATTATTATACGTCAAATTAAAAAAACAATGGCCATTTCTGACGAGGTTTCTAATCCTCTAAATACGGCTTACGCTATGTTGTTCAATTTTCAGTCTATTAGAGCATTTAATACAGTAATTACTATAATCTTACTTTTTAGTAATATTAGGTTGGGAAAAAGTTTCTTCGCATTTTACTTTCATTTTATTCCTTCTTGTTTTATTTTATTCTATTTTTGTTTCTTCCGTCAACGGTTATATCCATAAGTAATGAGCGATAAGAGAGGTCAAACAAGTACTAAGCACAATGGTGCTAATATTGGGAGCCTTTTTAGGAAAAAAAAATAGTTTACTCTGCCAATTATGATTATTATTTTTGCGTTTATTTTTATAAGTTGCATGTAATTATGAACTGCAGTGTGCTTAAATAAGTGCCTTGACTAAAAATACATACTGTATAAGCTACTTTTTATCACAGAATAAGACACACAGGAAATTTTATCCCGAGGTAGCTCTTTTACAGGGCAAAATTATGAGCAGTGCCTAGTATTCAATAAAATTACTAGATCTCACTTGAACACCGTTAATATATTTTAATATGTATTAATTAAGTCAAGCTTCACAGTTTGACTTCGGAGAATTCTCCACAATATATCTAATTTCTTCATCACGAAAAGGTACTTATATTCCTTTTAAACTATTAAAAACTAGCTTTTGCCCGCGGCTCCACCCGCGTGAATGAGTTTTCCCGGAGTAAAAGTCCCGCTTTATATTGTACCGGGATAAAAAGTAGCCTATGTGTTAATCCAGGACATGATCTAGTTTAGTAGTTCAGTAGTTTTTGCGTGAAAGAGTAACAAACATCCATACATCCATAATTAATACAAACTTTCGCCTTTATAATATTAGTAGGAGTAGGCTATAATAACCAGAACACATTTTTTTTAAGTTAGGAAGCACCCCAAACTATTGTGGATAAAATTCACATTTGTTGCTACAAGTGTGAACAACGAATTCATAAACTAAATACAACACGAAAAAACGTTTCTCATCAAAACAAAGTAAAAACACAAGCAAAATTAAACTGGAAGTCCGATAATATATCACTGCTAGCATCAAATGGGTCGCCAGAAGTGTAGCCCAAATAAGCACGTCTCGCGGCCGTGGCCCAATCCTCTTAGTATGGGAACACCGCCAGCCTCTGATTGCATTGGCAACCAACGCGCTTTGTCTATTATATTTATGTACAGATTTGTAAAAACAAAATGATTGCGGATTAACTCTTATTTTTATTGAGTATAGGGTGGGTAAAAGAGTTATAACCATTGGTATATAATCCATACGTGAGAAATCGCGATTCACTTATATTACTCCCTTAGGTAAGTATAATTCTACAAGGAACGCCACATATCGCTACATAAAACAGAGATTTGCGTTTAAAAAACACACCTAAACTACCCGTTTTTAGTACCTACTTGAGAGTGATATAACTGCAAGCTTCCTACTACCTTATGAGACGAATGTAAGCTCACTGAAGTGTAAGCACTAGGTTACTTCCGAGATCATGAAAGAAACGGCTTTATACTTGTAAGGTAAGTTATAAAGAGAACTTCAAGCTAAAACTTAGATGTGCACAACACTTGGCAGTAATTTAGACAATACTGTGCTACCTACCAACTCTTGCATCCAAGTCCTATCATCTCTATATATTCAGATCGTCATAAAGTTTTAGATGTTATCGAGCCATACTGTAACATATTTGTCTTCATGTATGTTCGAACTGGAAGTACAACAGTCACAGAAAACCAATGCCGCTTGCTGTTGCGACTCGTGTGTCCTTTTAAGAGTAAAATTTCTAAACAAACGCCGACGCGCCGAATTATTAAAGGTCGCAGGAACACGCTGGATCTAGGTCGCTTTTGACAGGTCCGTCTGGTAATAAGGGAGTACTTTGTTCAGTATTGAACTTCATCTGACTGATGGTGATGAAACACCGAGTTTCGCTCGTTATTTTAAAATCCTTTCCTTTGATGTCAATTAGTTACGGGCAACAAAGATCATCAAGTGACTCGATTGCTCGTTTACCACACTATGCTACAAAAACATGCCCCGAGTACCTTTCGCACTCAATTTTGTTATCGATTACGGTACGGTTGTGTTCGAAAGTAAATAAATGGGAATGGCGAGTAACAACCGCGCGGCGTGCCAACATAATCATGTTTTGGCTTCGCGCCCGCTCCACTGATTCCTTCCGATTGTGTCGATATCAGTCAGTTAGCTAAATATTTACCAATTGGTAGGCAAATAGGGGAATTTTATATAAGATATTGACGAATGCTCTTTGAAGAACAGTGATGGAAGCCTGGTTATAGTTATGGGTAGAACTGGCGCGGCTTCATAATCGATATTCCGAATGGTTTCACTAAATTCATCAGAATTATATCCCAACGACACAAATGTAAATTGTTTCATTGTTCTAACTTCCATTTGAAAACACAAAAACTACAGTTAAACATTTGTACCTCAGTTCAATCACAATTAAAATTACAGAAAAAGCCTCAAAATGATCTCCAAAAGCTGTATTTGGTGGAAACATCGGGCGGATCGCAATTTAGCAGCTATTTGCATCTGAATAGAATGTGATTGCGCGTGTAGTGGTCACGGCCGGTCGCGGCCTTTCGCAGCTATATTTTGGGCAGATTTTTTTAACTCAGCTCGTTGTGAACATTTAATGGTTTTTACATTGACGCATAATTGCTGGGCGACCGGACGATTATTTTATTGTTTACGCCTGTATGTGTATAATAGATGTTTGATTTGGTGGGTACTTTGCTTTTTTTTGTAATAAACTGCTTTTACTTTCTATATTCATAGGGATTTACGCCTTCTACAATACTACTACAGCCGCGTTGAAGTGTATTAAGACAATTTCTGCTTGCTTACTGTACATAATTATCAAATAGGAACCCTTAGTTATTATTTGTATTAATATCTTTATTTTTTCTTATTTTACAAAAGTCATTGTGACCCAACTGTTGTCGCCATGTTGAATTGGCTTAAAATGATAACGTATTTTGAAAGTGGTAGAGTTAAGCTGTAGACATAATATTGATCAGCAGCCAGACTTATCTAGATCGGGGTAGTATCACGCATACACAAAACGTGCAGAGCATTTCTTTGCCGTCTTTCGTACAATGAGGCTACATTTTGATCTTCCTTGAAAGATTTTTCACGCCCGCCAAGCAGCAACTAACGCCGACTTTAATTAGTCTACTATTACAGTCCTAGGATACGTAGTTCACTTCTCGACTGTATCAATTACTATTATCGACGATATAACAATATGCTTTGCTGGAGGAGCTCAGATACCAGCATTGAAAACGTCGCTCAATGCTTTACTAACTGAACTATAAGGATATATATTCTTATATTATACAAAATCTAATATTATTCATATATAGATACACGTTTATTACAAAGAGTCTATAAACGAGATTTTAATAAAATGAACGGAGGAACTTGCCTTCTAGTCTTGATTTATTATTTGACCACTGACACATAATGTATCATTTACTGAAAAAAATATTTGGGGATTATTAGCAACCTACAGAATACATCTGGACATAACAACTTCGGACTAACTAATCGCCTTACAGATAATTTATTATTGCCCTCAGTCAAAGAGTTCTAAGATTGTATAGAGCGGACATTTCCTAATATCCAAATTGTCAACATTTTGAGCATGTCCGTCAGTAACTCAATCTACCGTGTAATAGCAAAATACCTATGTAAAATGCATTAGAACTTGTTTGACGTGATCGTAATGCCAATTTGAAATATTTCCTTCCAAAATATTTTCTTTACAAAATACTGAGATGTTTTGTCACACGGACGTGTCAGATAAGACAGCGACTTATTACCAACTGGTAATAACTTTTGGATGAAAAATTTAGTCCTGATGTCCGGTCTATACCTATACTGTTTAATGTGTTTGCCCTCAGTCAAATAATGAGATTACACATCAATCTAAATGCTTTCTCTTCTTGATTTGCGAATAGAGGAAGAACACTATCAACTAAGATTATTCAAAATCAAAATAAAACATTCAAATTAAAATCTTGTTTCTATCTTTTCAGTTCTTCCATAAATTTTATAAAGATGGCGGGCAGATTTTGAAGCAGTCCGGTTTTTTGTTTTGTTTTATATTTTTTTTTATCTCCGTAACGTTTATAATGGAATTTCCAATTCATCAAGGGCTTTCAAGCGATAAAAACCAGGACCAAAAGCTAGACAAGAACGGAACCAGCCCAACAATGAAGCATCAAGCTAGTAGAAAGCAATTCTAGAGCTCATATAACATGATAAATAATTTCCTCGCAGAGGTAAAGTCGCTTACAAAAACAATGAGAAGCGGCGAATCGTCACCTCGGTTAGCCAAAGTTAAACTCAAGTTTGTCGCGGAGTTAACGACGGGGTTATCTTTGCTTTCACGAATAATTTAATAATGAAATAAACTCTAGCAAAACTTTGTTTGAATTCTCATTTTGTTTCTGTAAAGGTCTCTTGGATGTGTTTCAGTTTCACTGTATATTTTATGAATGTGTTTTGATTGTTTAATGTTCTATTACAAATGGCTTGGTACATGAGCAATATTCGGATACTATCAGAAATGAAAATGTGTATGTGTATGTCGAATATTACCATGTTCAGAATTTGCATCCTCAATCAATTTATAATATTTATAAAATTCTTATTTTGCTCATACGCCCTAACCTTTGGTAAATCTACTCCAATTTCGACATTATTTTTCTAAAAAGCAGTTTATTAGTCTTGAGTGATGCATAGGCTTAGACTTATCTTGGCAATGACCTTTTAAACAAGAAGAGGCGTGAACAGAAACATAACTATTTAATATATTAACGATATACAAAATGTAAAAATGTGTGATTGTGTTGTGTTTAGTTTAGTGACATAAGATACTTTTCATCACGAGCAGCAACACATTTCTTTACAACTTTCATAAACGAAGTTACAAGCAAATCTAAATAGTAAATATTGAGATTTTCTCAGCTTTATTTGTAACTATCACGTCACTTTCCCATTTTCTTTCAAGAACGTTCATTGGTCGAGGCACGTGGCTAGTCTGAGCGAACCGATATCTTCTATTAGTGCAACGTTACAGTGCGCTTCCCACGGTGGGAATACAAGCCGAGCCTGGAAAGTAGAGCACACGTCACAGTTACATGAAACGCGTGTTAAACTTTATTGCTTTGAAATGACTTCACAGTTGGTACCAATACTATTGTTTCTGACAGTCTAAGTACCTACTTAAAATATAAACATAATATTGCGTTTTGTATGTTCTATTAAAGGATTAGCAGGCCGTTTTTATTGAGTTTTGTGTAAGTTAGTGCTAATTAAATATAAGAGGACAAAATACCAAACTTATAGAGGCAAAATAAAATATGTTCCCGAATAAATAGTAAATTAGTTGTAATAAAGATATGTCTGATAATATTTTCCTGGTTAATCATAATGAGACAGGGCCTTTAGCTTAGTAATCGGAAATCGTTGTGGTTTCCGTTGATAACCTAAATTATGCAGGTCCACATTGATAGGAATTATCCGTGTCAACTGACCCCGGAACGCGGTCAACGGAAGGATTTTCACGCTAATGGCTATTCAGTCAAGTATAAATGTCAGTTGCTCTGTCATCAAATCCAATTTGTGCTTGAAGTACGTTCGCACCGCATTTACAATACATAGTTTATTTAAGCCTTTAACCTCCACATTCAAAATTCATTTTGAGTACCTATGAAAATCTCAGTTCAACCTTCAAAATCCGATTCAATTTAGTATTTTAATTCCAAAATAGTGCTATCTGGAATTCGAAAAAGCCGATTCCAATCCATGACCCGGCACAAAGCGATCCCAGAAGACAAAAACAGAACTATTTAAGTGGCGAAGGCTGGTTCGTGATAAGCATACATTTCGACGCGGTCCTTTCTCGCAATTTATGACGCAGTTTGCCGTATTGGCTAGTACGGTTCGACGCACAGTGGAAAATTCTGGAGTTTCTTTTGGATTCTTTTTATCCTAGAATGTATTTTGATGGGGATGATTCAGGTAATGAGCGACTGGTGGTGGTCGATGGTGCTCGTAACATCTTAGCATGCAAATGTTTTCATAAATTTCTATGGATAGGTAATAATTATTGCATTCGATCACTTCACACGGGAGTAACTTTGCATAAAATTACACTTCGTACAATTTTAATAAGCAAATAGTGTATATCGGTATATGTAATCTCTGCGCATTTGACAATATTGTTAGGGATTTTTATAACAGACAATTAGTGCGCTCGAAGTGGCGACAGATGTTAGATACTGAATTAAAGATTTCTCCCAATCTCTAGACCAAAAAGAATTAGTACCGCCTATCTAAGAAACAGTTGTATACTGTATAAATTAATAACGGACAATTAAAGGTACCCAAGCTGATGTATTCTTCGAACAATATCTGAACTATTTCCATTTTTTATATATTTAGCACGTATGCCTTCTGCATTTTTAAACTTTAGCAGATTGCAAAAACAATACGGCCAATCAGAACTAATTGGAATTGGAACTATTTCCCAGTGTGTTTCTTTTTAGCTATGTTGATACTTGATACTATAGCTATGTTGATGTCCATCGACGACAATAACGTCTATAATCAAGCGAGTCCTTAATATCTGCAGACGAAGATAATAAAAATTACAATATTTCTTTAGCCATCCCAGTGTACGTTCCACTTGGATTCAGATCGGCAGATCCCGCGGGACTAGCTGTCCTCTTTTATGGCGTCCTCTTTAAAATAGCCCGCTGATACCTCCGGGAACGGTTGCCCATTGCTTGCCTGTAGTTGGTACGCAGCTACGCCTTCAAACAGATTGTTTACAATACC
This sequence comes from Lapara coniferarum, assembly GCA_949316025.1. Classification (NCBI taxonomy): domain Eukaryota; kingdom Metazoa; phylum Arthropoda; class Insecta; order Lepidoptera; family Sphingidae; genus Lapara; species Lapara coniferarum. The sequence continues at coordinate 18,201,580 of OX438934.1, read as the reverse complement.
CTTTAGAATGGCTTGAGAGTTTATACTAGAATATAAAAAAGTATTTCTAGTAAAGCAACAAAAAGTATTAGAAAAACGGGGTACGAAATAGAGACGAATTAAGTAGATACACTTTTTGTATTATAATAATACCAGCCCTGTATAATATACTGCCCCACTGCTGAGCACGGGCCTCCTCTACTGAGGGGGTTTAGGCCTTAGTCCACCACGCTGGCCTAGTGCGGTTTGGCAGACTTCACATACCCTCGAAATCCTTATGGAGAATTCTCAGGTATGTAGGTTTCCTCACGATGTTTTCCTTCACCGTTAATGTGAACGATAATTGATAAACAATACACACATAGACATAGACATAGTGGACGATAGCCTAGTTGGGAATGGAACAGTATGCCGAGACAATGTCCGGAGATTCAAAACCCACGGCACACACCTCTGACTTTTGTATTAAAGTAGATATATATATATATATTTACGGAGGCCAAACACATACCTTCCTTCGTTATCATACACATCGCCCCCTCACTCCCGATTTTAAAACAAAGCCGCAGCAAAACTTTCCTGTGCACGTTTAGCCGCTCATCCTAATTCCAAACGTCATATTCGAGATATTCTGTGCGACTCGCGATTCAGTATTAAATGACGTCGGCCACGTTTGAATGAATATTTAGTTTTGAACAAACTCAGCGCTTGAAAACTTGCGCGGCCCCCGCACTCAGCAGTCAGCATATCGGATTGTGTATTTTATTCGAGATCGTGAATGTTCGCTAAAGTTTAAGTGGAATGTCCGTTGTATCGAAAAGTGTGGGATCTCCATACAACTTTAAATTGCTGATCAGGAAATATAGAAATGCTAGTGGAACGAGATTTTGTTGCTTCCAGAATTCCTATATCAATACACAATGTGATAAAGTTTGTTTTTTTATGATTCATGTTGACATATAAGGGAGAGAAGTGTAGGCAGACAGAATTTATTAGGCCTCTGGAAATTTTTGTTTCCATGAACAATGCGAGCCAAGCCTTTTTCTTTTCGCGCAAAAAAACGCGATATCGCTACCACCACTGGGGGGTGAGTGGAACGGTTATGTTGGTTTCACACAGTCTTACAGCGCAATGTCGACACTCGGGAGCATAGCTTCATCCGGGCGAGCGTTGGACCGAGTCCCTAACACTATATACACCCTACACCGGCATACCAACCAAAACCCGCGGTGGCCTTCTTCGTCGCCTATGGGACGGCCCCGAGGTATCTCGTTGCACGAAGGTAGCTGCACGAAACCGCCCCTGCGCGATGCTGCATTGCGACCCATCTCTAAGTGAGGAGGATAAGATGCCCTCGAGCTATACAGGACGTCTTTAACATCTACGACTACAGGAGACGGGCCACCCGCATTGTCGTTCCCTTCGGAGTCGCTTACATTGGAGTAGTCGAGCGAGCACACCCTCGCTGCTCGCTCCGCGACTCTCGTTTTCCCCATTTAGTCGCCTCTTACGACAGGCAGGGAATGCCGAGGCGGAATTCTTTAGATGCAAGCCTCCCTTACGAAAGCTTTCTGTATACCGCAGTGGTACTGCAGCAGACAATGCAGTTAAACTTTTTTATGGCAATGAATGACGAGGCGAGCATGCTGTTTGCCTGATGGTAAGTAATACGACCACCCATAAACAGTACCAACACCATCCAGTACCTTGAGCTACAAAGTACTGTATGGCATTCCACTGCGTTCGTCATCCTGAGGCCTAAGTTTATAGGGTAAGTGTCCTACTTAGAAATGAAATTCAGTGACGGATTCAGAGCGATGTATTGAACCGAGTACAGAGTATGCGAGTGGTTATGAAGGCAGTTTGTGAGAGAGTGAAAGAAAATGCTTAATGCTTATATATAAACCCACAAGTTGATTGATGATTATGGTGGGGTTGCTCGTGAACCTCTTAGGTCACTTGTACATTTAGTGCTGCATTGTTTGCGAGTTCTTAAGTTTCCTATACCCGGCGTCTTGTATGTTGAATGTAAACTCTACCTAAAGCTAATATTACAGAAGTTAACACTAATAACGCCAGTAATATGCCAGTTTTGGCCACAACGATGTGTGGAGCAAATATTATAATTCTCTTTGGTGTTGAGCCACAAAATAGATAATACAGCTCTAAAGAGGGTTATAGCCAATTCTGTGAACATAATATGACCATTATTGTATAAATTTTATTAAGTGTCTACTTGTTACAGATTTCATTGTGTTACAGGGACATTTGATCTTTAGTATCTAATGAATTCATGTTCAAAATGATTCTAAATCATTATTCAGTTATCACCATCGTATTAATTACAAAATCACGCAACAAAACCGCTCTGAATGCCACTCAATAGGCAATTAGTGACAACGCATCAAGTGACACGCCAAACCCAAACACCAATATTGTCAAAATTGTACACGACGGCGTGTTAAATTTTATTGGTACAGACTACAGTCGTAAAAATCGACAATGCCGTGTCGCGGTTTATTTGCAAAATCGAGCGCTTTGCACTTTGTACCGTTTGGGATTTATGTTATTGGAGTCAAGTGATGCGGTAGGTTGTATGTTTTTCACTCAGAGTAAGTATATACCTATAGAGGGCTAATATCGCATCGTGCGCCCACTACCCAGCGTAGGCAGGTGAACTATAGCTACTTATATAGAAATGTTGGCGACTGCTAGGGATGGGCACGCGAGCAGCACCAACGCAACAGTTATCGATAAGTACAGGTCCGGCGGCGCGGTACATATTGTTGTTAAAAAATTGTGGTTCTACAAAATATGGCCTTGTGAGTAATTTTAAGCGTATTGCCTTAATATAGATAAAAGTTATGCTGCGAATTGGTGTAGTGCCATGTGGAAAGATTTATAAACACGGTACCTCAAGAGCAGTTTTTACAAGCATTAAGAACCAATAATATTAATGGATATCCATTATAATTGAACCAATGGATATAAACCGAGCATCGCACCATGGATTTCTTAGCTAGTCTCCCCAAACCTAAAATAGTCACGTCTAGTTTTTGAAATATTTATTACCAATGTTAAAAAAATGACAAAGAAATATATCTCAATGATTGCCAACTTATACTGTCAAGACCCGCGATAGAAGCTATGCAATAGCTTAAAAATATTATCGTAATCAGTAAATTTTTAGGAACAGTAATTATTTCTTTCATTTCATAAACAAAAACGCAATTATTAATTGGCTTAAAAATCACACACAGACAAAAACAGTTACCTAAGCTACATTATATTAAGCATCGCCTTCGATAGTAATAAATACGTATGCTATAATATGAAAATATTACATCGATTCTGGTATCGACGCGTAACATCACTATCGAAAAGCGGGATGCGGGGCAGTGCGTGGGGTACAAGTGTTCGCCTCCCGAGCGTCTTTCATACCGCGACGCGTAATTTCAATTTTACCTAAAAATATGCTGAAATATGGCTTGCCTGTGAAACGTGATATTAGAATTCTGTTAAGTGTGTTTCCGAGTGTCGTTTTTACAAGATTCCACAGAACATTTAACCATTTTGCAGTATTAATAATCAAATATTCGCATAGATCTCACTCGCGTGTGCTCACGCCGTTCCTACTCGAGGACTACAAGCGCTTGCGGCCGGCGCAGGACGATGTTCCCACCCGTGCCTATTGTTCCCACTTGCATACGCGCTCTCTATAGGTATATACTTACTCTGAGGTTTTTCATGTTTAGTGTGAAATTATTTTTTTGTTGCATTGAATGATGAGACGAGCATGCCGTTCGCCTGGTAGTAAGCGATACGACGACTCACCCATAAACAGTAGCAACATCATCCAGCACCTTGAATTACAAAGTATTGTGTGGCATTCCACTGCGCTAGTCATCCTTAAAGCTGTGATTCCGCAGGACGCGGCAGACGGCAACGGCAGACGCACACGATGGCAATTGACGCCCGGCAGGATGTCACTTGCCGCGCGTCATTTGCCGTCGTGTGCGGAATCGGTCTCATACAATTTAATTCTGCATAGTAGTGCCGTCTGCCATCGCGGTACATGCTGTTGCCATTTGCCGTTGCCGTCTGCCGTCCACCGTCTGCCGCATTCTGTGGAATCACAGCTTAAGACATAAGATGTTAAGTCTCATTATGTCCCGTAGTTACACTGGCTCCAATGTCTTTCAAACCGAAACACGACAGTGCATGCACACTGCTGTTTGGCGATAGAAATAGAAACTGCAGTGGTACCCACTCAGACGAACTCTCACATATGAGAGACCACCACCAGTAAAATTTGTAATACCAACAGTAATTTTGTATTTTTTTTTAACACAAGTTTTAAGGTTTGGTATATGTGCTCGATAACAATAGCTTGCTTTAGAGATGGATGTAAGTGACGAAATGTGGGTTATTTTCCATAATTAAATCACTTCGTCAATGAAACACAAGTAAGCTACCCAGCCTATTCATACTCGATGGACCGCTGGACCTGCCAGCGACCAGCGTTATTAGCTGTACATGTTTTATACCGCTTAATTAATCTCCTGTAATCTCGTCGAAACTAGTGATTATGAACTTAAACTAATTTCCAATATGACCACAACATTACCACGGGAAGTAAACAAAATTCTATTTTACGACGTCACCTATATAAAACAGGATTTATAACAATAAATATGGACATCTCAGTACAAGTTAAGCACTGAAGGGGTAGGCAGAGGGCATACTACCTACACCTTTAGATGCCGGATAACATACGCAATTGAATAGCAATCTCGGTAGCATATTGAGCTTTTTCGAAAAGAACATCGTAAGCCATATTTTTCTCTTTTTACTCGAGCGGCTGTTTTTCTAATTGCGATGCAACCAACCCTGTATTATAATATAATGCCCACTGCTGAGCATGGATCTCCTCTATTACTGAGAGGGGTTAGGCCTTAGTCCACTACGTTGGCCTAGTATGGGTTGGCAGACTTCAAATACCTTCGAGATTCTTATGGAGAATTCATAGGTATGTAAAGTTTCCTCGCGATGTTTTCCTTCACCGTTAAACAGATAATTATTGATAGCAATACACACGTAACTTTAAAAAAGTCAGAGGTGTGTGTATTAGGTTTTGAACCTCCGGACATTGTCTCGGCAGATCGTTCCATTCCCAATATGCTATCGTCGCTTCTTTCCTTTCCTAATGACTTCTAACATATTTATGATTTATTTGCAGTATTTAGTTAAATAATAACCACTCTATTAATAATGAATAATATTAATCAATTTTCGCAAAAAGTGTTAAAAAGTCGGTTACGATGTGCTCTGAAAAGGTTCGAAATAAGTCATGGAAATCGGCTTTAGTTGCGCGTCCCGCCGCGCCAGTCGCATTACGGGTCACTATGTGTATATTAAATAGCATAATTAGACAAGGCCGGTATAATATTGGTGATCATTGAGGGACTAAATGAACTGCACAAATTACGCGTGTTTTATAAGAATCTTAATGGACTAAGTGAGTCAATAATAAATTTCCCGCACTAGGATTCGAACCCGCTACTTTGCTAGTTTAATTTTACTCTACTTCGAAGTTAGCCATATTTACATTGCTTCTGAGGGACCTTTCGTTCAAAAGATATAAATGTTCAAATACGTTTTAACTAAAGGTCAGGAAATGGTAAGCTCGTCTCAGATACTTCCAATTTTAACCAACACGATTTTAACATGTGACCTTACGGAATCGATAATAGTCATTAATTTCACTGAGAAGAAATTAAAATCCGATACGGCGTAAATTTTCCTTTTTTCTTTGTAACTTTTGATCCAAAGTTATGTGAAACCGCACAACGAATAATGTACCATATTACTTCAACATGAAGTATACTTTCAAATATTTCTTCACACCACTTGAGTCGAAAGTAATGAAACAAAGAGAGTTTCCAATTTAATTTGCCTGTACATTTGTTATCGTTTTTTTTACGTATTTATCTGCGTCCGATTAAATTAAACTTGGCACACGGGCGGGTGGACGGCGGGCCGGGGACGGGCCGTGATGGCACCGTGTCATTGGCACAGTCCCAGTAACATCTATATTGATTTAAATGAAAGCAGGACAACAATTGGGAGTGGGATTGCCGATTCGAAATAAATAATTTTGACCTTTTTTTACGGGATGCGGCAATGTATATTTGTTAAAATGTGTTTATTATAAACAATAATTATAATTTCATTAGATCAATTGCTCTTGCTACTATTATTAGGCAGTCGTGATGTATTAGATTTTTACTCAAGTTGTCGCAAACTGATTCTTACCGATAGAAGTTATTTTCTTCTGCCTAACTCACTTCATACCGCGTTCCCCACATGCTTTTAACGGGCCTATACATAGTTTCTGACAGCACACGGCCCTGCCACTGCACGGCTCTTCTCAGTATGACCAACACGTTATTTCATCTTACGGATCATCCCGCATAATATAATCAGTTTTATTTAATGAACTAGAATTCTCCCAGAAATGAATTTGATATATACGCATTGAGATCACGGTTTACTTAAAAAAAAACTTATTGTAATACTCGTTTAAAAATGTTCAAATAGAGAGAACCGAATGTAATGGCCCACAGGTAAACTGAGGCCAATTAGTAAACAACTACTTTGAATGTACAACGCCCCTTCAGTATAGATGTAATGTTGATATACCTATACTAATATTATAAAGAGGAAAGATTTTTTTGTTTGTTCGTTTGTTTGCATTGAATCGGCTCCAAAACTACTGGACCGATTTGAGAAATTCTTTCACCAATATAAAGCTATATTATCAGCGATAAACATACGCTACTTTTTATCTCGGGGCAATATAAAGCGGGTGAAGGAGGTGGAGGCCAAGAGGGCCTCCCTACGGCGAGCCGCCGTGGAGGAGTGGCGTCTCAGGCTGGAGGCCCCGTCGTGGGGGCACAGGGTCGTAGAGGCAGTGCGTCCTGTCTTTGCTGATTGGCTGGACAGGCGCCACGGAGCGGCAACATACCGCCTGACGCAGGAGCTCACCGGGCATGGCTGCTTCGGTGAGTTCCTGTTTCGTGTGGTGGGGATAGAGGAGTCGGCCGTGTGTCACTATTGTGACAACTGCCCAATGGACACGGCCCAATACACGTTGGAGTTTTGCCCAGCCTGGAATGAAGAACGCAGCGCTCTCAGAGCAGTCGTCGGAGAAGACCTCTCGCTGCCGGCCGTGGTCGCTTCAATGGTCGGCGGCCGGGAGGCCTGGCAGGCGGTGGCCCACTTCTGCGAGGTGGTCCTCTCGCGGAAGGAGAGTGCCGAGAGGGATCGCCAGCGCAGTGGTGATCCCTCCCGCCGCCAGAGGAGACGTAGGAGGCGTCGGGTGGACGACTGCCCGACGGCTCCAGCCCTGTGGATTGGGAGCGTTTGGAGAATTCCACCACGGTATCCCCTGCCTGTCGTAAAAGGCGACTAATAGGGGCCTACGGGGGTCACGGGTGGGCGGAAGGGGCCGTCCACCTATTAGTCTAGCCAACTTTTGTGACCCCCGTGATGGACGGCAGCGTGGCGGTTAGGCCTCACGCGGTCTTTGACGCCGAGGGCGTCCTTCGGTGTGCGTGGGCTTCTGAGCCCCCCCAACAACAGGAGACGGACCGCTACAGCGGTACGCGCAGGGGCGGTTGCGGATGACAACTTAGACGTGAGTCGGAGGTAGCCCGCAGCCGTCCCTAATGCGCCGACGATGGCCACCGCGGAGTTTTGGTTGGTATGCCGTGCGGTGTACATAGGTTAGGGACTCGGCCCGGCGGTCGCCCGACGTTTTCCATCTCTCCGGGCGACTCGACGTCGGGTCGTAAGGCACGGTGAACCCAACATAACTGCTCAGTCGTTCCCCTTGAACACTGGGCGGTAGTAATAATTCACTTTCTCTGCGTAAACAAATAAATATATAAAGCGGGACTTTTATCCCAGTAAAAGTCATTCACGCGGGCGGAGCCGCGAGCAGAAGTCTTATAATATACACGCACGCACGCCTTTTACCCCCACAGGGGTAGACAGATGCGCATCTAGTGCACCAACTTTTTGCTGTGCGTATCCCGTCCCATGATGTGACAGTGGGCGAGCCTATCGTCATATCGGGCAAAATTCCAGACTCCGGGCTGAATGATCAAAACCATATCATCATCCATTGCATGTTTCAGAAGAAGTAAGCGCAGAAACAGCTGATACGGAGCTTTCTTTTATACCATTAAGAAATATTTTTTTATACATATATAATATTTTTTTTTTTATATATGCATTCTAGGGTTACATCACAGTTAATTATCGAAAAAATATAATCAAATGAGATATCGGAGGTAGAAGTTGTTCTGGCCAGCGATCCTATAATATTATATTTCATTTTAAAATAATTTTTCATTAAAAAAAGCCGAGCATTGTAGAAAAAATTATACATTCCAATAAATTTTACTGCACGTCACTATTGACAATAATGTACAGCAATTAGGTCCCTAAACATGATTATGCATTAATACGAAACTTGATGAGACGACAAATGTCAAAACGGCCATGATAACGTGCTATTACTATTATAGTCAACATAAATATGCCAGCCTGTTTGAAGACAGGCTTCTTTTCTGGTGGAAATTGATGATAAAACTCACAAATTATAAATAACGTTTTAAATATCATGGATATAAATAATTTACCCTCATATAGTTCAACCATTACAGCCGTATAGGTACAAAGTTTACTTTAAGGCCATTTCATTAAGATGTAAGCACTTGACAGTCTGCCATCACTTCTCGTAGACGTAAAATATTCACGGCCCGACCCGGAAGACACCATCCCCTGATTTCTCCACGGCATACCCTTCAATGGTCTAACATTTATCGACCCTGTAAGTCTTTAATATCGAGTAAACCGGATTTGAATAGTATATTACTATTGTACTTGTTAAGGTCTTTATTTCTACTTCCACTAGTCTTTATCTATACTAATATTATAAAGCTGAAGAGTTTGTTTGTTTGAACGCGCTAATCTCAGGAACTACTGAACCGATTTTGAAAATTCTTTCACTAATAGGAAGCTACATAACTCCTGAGTGCTATAGGCTTTTTATCCCGGGAAAATATTTTTGTCCCGGAAAAACTTTTTCACGCGGGCGGAGCCGCGAGCACTACTAGTATCAAATAATTGGAATTGGTACAACACATTTTATTAGGTTTTGTTTGTATCTTCGTTTGCATTTACATGATAATATAGTAGCCAAGAAACAAAAACGGATTAAGAATGAACTCCTTAGCCATTGGATAAACCCACTTCACACCTCGACGTGCCCTCCACTTTACTCCATGGAAGCCAAAGAAAACAACAATAACAGACGTAATTGAGGCGGATGGTGCCTTGACGAGTCCGCCTCAAATCCATTTCCGGTGTATAATCGAAGCGCTGCCTTCGCTGACCGGCGCGCGATTAATCAAACTTTAACGACGTCATGTCCGGGCCTCGTCAGTGAGGTTTGGATGTACCGGGCTTATACGAGATTTTTTACGTTTTAGAAGTGCATTTATTGATAGCAAGAGGGAAGGGGATTTAGTTTATGATGAATTACAGGCGATAAACAACCAATGATATCGCCGGATCGAAAGGGACAATGAATCAATTAGAATAAAGTTTCACAATACATTATTTTGATCAGTTTATTTTCGTGACCAATATGAAGATAGCAATTGTATCGGTTATTAATTTCGGTCGTTAGTATAGCCGACACGGGCTTTGAGAATGAGACAGTCGGCAACATATTATATTTTATACATGAAATAAACTCTAAACAATATTTCAACAATTCCTAACATTATAAAACTATACGTATAACGCACATCTGAGCCATCCAAACAGCATTTCACATGGCAATTTGTTTAAAAGAAAATCATACTTCCATCTTCAGTCGACTGAAATGGGACTTTAGACTAACGAAATAGAGTTGGAAATGGATGATGAAGATAACAAATGTATTTTGAAGTGGTGTTTCGTGTACACACTGTTGGGTTCCTTAAGGAGAAGCTGGAGTGAGATTTAATATTGTATTATTAGGAAGATGTTTGAACATAACTCCTGTATAGTCGCATATTTATTTAGTCCCTAGCTTTGGATTGCTCCTAAGTAATTATTTATAACAGATGGACTCTTGAAGCGTAAACAATCAGACCATATACATCTTACGAATCTCAATATCTATTCACATATTAACTCAGGCAATACCTGAAGTCATCACGAAATCCTCAAAATAATAATCCCATGTTGTTATGTAGCTGTAGATATTTTGTCGTGTATCTACTTGAGTCATCTATAATATTTTTAGAGATGCTTATTACATAGGATCAGATTTTTTAGCGGAGCTCTTAAGTCTAGTATTATTGCTTCCCCCGAAAATATACTTTAATTATTTGAAGTACACTACATTCAAAAACATTCATCTTCAATACAACAGAATCCGGAAATCCTTCTTCCAACCCTTAATAATGATATGGCGGTACATTGCACCCTTAATATTTTACAAATAAGTTTCGTCTTACAAAGATCTTTGAGTGTGTTTCAAAACGCTACGAAGAAACAATTCTGTGCATGTGCCAGAGTACGCGGCTCGCTGCGGACAGACATACCGTCTTCTAAATGTATGTACTCAGTTGATCACATCTTAACTATGACCACAGTTCATATACTAGGTTTTTAATGATTGCAGTATACGACGAGACGATCATCCTGTTCGCCTGATGGTAAGCGATACATCTGCCCACAAACAGTAGCAACGCCGCACATCATTACAAAGTTTAGTGTAACGTGGCGTCACAATAATTCGCATGTTTATTTGATACATACATACATACATACATACACACTCACGCCCTTATCCCATAGGGGTAGGCAGAGACTATTGAGCGCCACATGCTACGATCTTGACAAACCTCTTTCTTTATTTGATATGATTTGATATGGTGTTTATTTGTTCTTAATTAATGATGATGCTTTTAATCTTCTTCTACTAGCTCATCTGCCCCTCCTTCTGTAACATACGACACATATGAACCGTTTCAGTGTACAGGTGCTAAGTTTTGTTCGCGGGTCCGAGCTACTGTTTAAAAAAGTGTTGTCTCAAAAAACTAAACCTGCATTTCGGGAGTAAATGCAGGTTTAGTTTTTACGGAATAGATTTGGACCTTCCTTACTTCTAAAATAGACCATAGAGGGAACAACACCTGTGTACCATTTTAGCTTCCTACAACCATGGGCTTGGGTTGGATGTCATAAAATTAGTGTGTTAGCATTTTTCTCTTTACATTAAATACTGCCTCGGTGGCGTAGTTGTATTATGGTACGACTGTAATGCTGAGGTCTCGAATTCGATCCCGGGTCGGGCAAAGTGATATTGAGTTTTTCTATTCAGTAACAGCTCGGAGTCTGGAATTTGTGCCCGATATGGCGATAAGCTCGCCCCCTATCACATCATGGGACGGAATAACGGCGAAAAGTGGGTGCACTAGTTGTGCCTCTGCCTACCGTTCGGTGATAAAAGGCGTGAGTGTGTGTGTGTGTGTGCGTGTTTGTGTGTGTGTGTGTTAAATACTACTTGTTGTTCCCTGTTCCACCTGCGTGGTAGAGTCCCACTTTAGGAAAAGTATACCTATGTATATAGAGATTATCAGTATCTACTTCTAGCATAAACAAACATCTCTATAAAGTCTATTACCTTGTGCATTCTGGGTCGCCACTTCCTGCGCGGGTGTTGTATAAAAATGATATTTGCGGAACACAGCAGAGCCAACAGGCCAAGAGCCAAATGTAAATACGGCTCGAATGTCATGCGGTTACACTATTTTGTTACATGCCGTTGTTTAAATATTCTTAAATAAATAATAAAGACACCACAGGTTTTGACAATCCGATGGGAATGTATTGCTTTTATGTGTTGCGGTTCGTTTGAGTTTGAATTTTGTATTGTGATGATAATATTTTTGGGTGGTTGGATGACAAATATTTTAGTGAAGTATAAGATCATATTTACATGCCATAGTTGTTACGAGTGGTTGTGTTTAGGCACTTGCGTATTTTATTATTATGAAGTGGTTTTACAATATCAGAGTACCTACGTATGTTGCGAAATATTTTTTTTTTGTATACTATTTTATAAGAAAATGTACATTTAGGAAACTTTGTAATTAATACTAGAATTTCTTAAAAGACTCATCCATGCGATAGACGTTACCAAATATACTGCCTCAAATTACCAATAACGACTGTAAGCACACTGAAACTGAAAAAAGATCAAATCCAATTTCCGTAAAACCCATATGAACGACAGCTATTTTTTACGCTGAAGCTTAACAAAGGCTTTATTAACGAAGTGCATCGGCCATACATAACAGTATTAAAATTATTTATTTTACAGGTAAATGTGCCTTATTAGTTTCTTGTCACCAGTTCCATTCTCAGGTTAAGCAACATAAGTTTGTTTATGATTTACAATTAGATTAAAACACACCAGACCAGAGCTACATCTATAGTATATACTTGTGGCATTATAGACTTCTTTTTGTTATCGAATCTTTTGTCTTCCTTGAACGAATTTTCAATTGAATTTGAAGGAAGTAGACAAAACACAAAACATTCTATAACTAAAATAGGTTCGTAAACTATTTTTGAATAAGGCCTATCATCTGTATAAGGTTTATCCTGCAAGCAACTCAAAAATGCGATTATGTATCCTATTTAGTAATCATTGATTTCTATAAGGTCCGAACTACCCAAATGACAATAACACCTTGCAATTCAAACTAAAGACAGAGGAAATTGGACAGGAACATCCAGGAAGATTATTAATAATGGTATAAACCACAATCTGTCGGTTTAAACTCTTTCCGGACCCATATCGAGTCCGTAATCACCACTGCATTTGACATTTTGCAGCTGTAGTTCACATGGACCTTTGTTAAATACGAATATTCGGTGTTATACTTTGTTCTAGTATTTTAATGCAGTTTAATTAAACTGCCACGGTGGCGTAGTTGTATTACAGTACGACTGCAAAGCTGCGGTCTCGGCTTCGATCCCTGGGTCGGGCAAAGTGATATTGAATTTTTCTATTCAGTATCAGCTCGGAGTCTGGAATTTGTGCCCGATATGGCGATAGGCTCGCCCCCTATCACTTCATGGGACGGAATAACGGCGAAAAGTGGGTGCACAAGTTGCGCCTCTGCCTACCCCTTCGGGGATAACAGGCGTGAGTGTATATGTTAATTAAACACGAGCCAAGAGACGAGCAAGTTGCCTGCTAGTAAACTCTGGAAGTGAATTAAATAACGGATCTTGAAATTAGCAATCGAAGGCAGGGTCGAGGTGGCTCAATTGGAAGAGCACCGGCACGGTACGCTGGAGGTCGTGGGTTTGAGTCCCGCCTTCGACTGTTTCTTTTTCAAGATTCCATAAAAATATAAAATCAGTGATCTTAATCATTCAAAGATTCCAACATATACGGATAGCGTACAAGGAGTTACAACTCTGTAGTGGTCCACGTAAGTGCCGTGTCCCGGGATCAGCCCGTGTGTATCTGGTTCAACCAGGCCGGCATAATTGTGACAACTAGCGAGGAGTAATTATCTCTCGTCAGTCGACATTATCTGGATCCAACTCTGTTTAACATAAGGTGCAGATGGTCACTTTGTTGTGCTCGTAAAGAATGATTATTTTTTATAACTGAAAGACTAGAGCGTTACGACAGTCTATAGAGGATTTTTTAGAGATCTACTAATACTTATAGGATGAAATATAAATAGTCGACTAGATTTAATCGTAATACTCGGAAATATGTTTTTACTAGCTTTTGCCCGCGCCTCCGCCCGCGTTAAAAAGTTTTTCCGGGATAAAAGTCCCGCTATATATTTTCTCAGTTTATATATATATAGTGTATATAGTAGGTTATGTCCTATCTCAGGCTATCTGTGTACCTAATGTCATTTAAATCGGTTCAACAGTTTTGACGTGACAGTGCGAGGGATAAACAAACAGACAGACTTACTTTCACATTTATAATATTAGTAAGGATTATTAAGACTGACTTAATTAATTATTTTCTGGTGATTAAACAACATGCTTTCCAATGCCAAGTAATTACACTCGATACAATGTCCTTCAAAATCTATATGGAATTTTCGTATACGCGATTAACTTTTATATCTTCGTAACTATTATAAAAAAAACGATTAACCACATTTAAAGCATACATAATGAAACAAGATAAAACATTGTGCCATACTTTACAAAATATTAACCGAGTTCAGTCTCGGTTAATTTCCGGGTTTAAAAGTAATATCTCTTTAAAAGTACGTTCTGAATTTCCTGTTCGTTATAATTAAAAATACGTTATAATGGTCAGCAGGTTCTGACGGGAAAAATTGTAGTTTTGGTGTGAACTTAATCAAAGGAAAATTAAGTAATTATACTTGATATTATTAATAAATATTATTCCTCCAAACACTGAAAATTTGTACACACACACTCACGCCTTTTAATCCCGAAGGGTTAGGCAGAGGTGTAACTAGTGCAGCCACCTTTTTCATTAATCATATTCAACCAAAAATAGAAATTCTAGCACACAGTTGCCTCCAGTAACAGTGATATGGTGTGTTGTTTAAAAGGTTTTTTTATTGCCTTACTAGGAAAACAGAGCAATTGATCCACATGAGGTAAACAGCATCCACCACCCATGGACTGTAGCAATGCCAGACGCACAGCCAAGCCGTCATCTATCAGATCTGGGTACCCAAATCGGAATTAAATACCCCTAGCTAGTTTCGGCCACGGCGGCTAATCTCAACAGAGATCATTCAGGTATGCAGGAGATATTATAGTGCACAAGTGTGTGCGCAATACACAGGTGCAGTCGCTATTCCTTCACTCTCATAGTCCGGTGAGACGGCATTCCAATATGGCCGGAGAGATCAGGCGCAGGCCTAACGGCTTTACGTGCGTTCCGAGGCACGGTTGTATTACACCGCCAACTTCGTGACTCCGAGCTGCGACTGATTATTTTTTTTTAAGATGGAAAAACCCAGTCATAATTTTATATGTATGTGTAACGCGTACGCAATACAACTACGCCACCGAGGCAGTCGGAGGCAAATCGGAATACAATTCACATAGGTCTCCAAAATTGTTATAAATCCTTCTCAAATAAACAGGTTTCCACACTATGTTTATATCCGACCGAAACAAGGAACAAACAAAAAAAAACACAAAAAACAATTCCATTCCCATTTTACGCAACTATGGCACAAACGCCATGAATTTTATTGACTTTTGATTATTCCCCTTCTGATGGGGTGCTTAGAGGCCCATAATGAGATCCGGGATGTTCGCGCGGGCATAATTGATTGTTGAATGGTTCACGGCCGCGGAGAAAATGTGAAAAGCTTTTGAAAGAACGAATGTATTTTGATGTTTCATCGTTTATTTTGAGGACGTGGGATTTTGGTCTTTTATATTTTAGTAGGATGTTTTGTTTATTTTTTGTGCCCAATAAAATGTTATTACTTTTACGAATAAATAAAATTCCTTACTTAGTGCTACATTGGTTTATATGTAACTCACGTCCGTGGTGGTAACCTCAGTGATTCAAATTATGCGTTCGTGACCTTGATTACAATGTAAGTACTCTGAAATCATTTATTGTAGCGACGGCTGCTTGGGACGGTAATAGTAACTGCATTTTCCCAGGAACATACAATTCAAACATAGTGTTGCGTTTACTGCCTACCAGGTTGCAATATGTGTTCCTGATGCCTGAAAAAATATCTCGATTTTAGTAGTATGGCGGGGTTTTAGAATTTAGTCTCGTTAGGCCAGTTAATCTGTAAAAAGATTTCAAAGTGAGTATTACAAAAAGGTACCAGTTACACGAGTGCTAAATAAAACGTTCATAAAAACTCCCGCTCTTAACTTACAAAATTGATTAAAACAACAGAATAGTAGTAGACGCCATAAAATCTCGCAATATCAAGTTTCCCTCTAAAAAAACGTGAAAATCCTCTTTGGTCCGAAACATGTCCAATAAAATACGATATTAACCCTTGCCGTTACGTTTACACGGTCATAAGTTTCGGATTAAAAAAGGGCAGCGGTGGGAGGGTTGGCCAATGAATGGGAAGAAATCGCCTACGGATGAGTAGGGTACCTTTTGTTGGAACCCACGTATAGAGCCGTGAGCGTACATAGTCCGGGACTTTGATGAACCAAAGAGTTATTAAAAACACAAGCAATATAGCATAAACTTTAGAATCGT
This sequence comes from Lapara coniferarum, assembly GCA_949316025.1. Classification (NCBI taxonomy): domain Eukaryota; kingdom Metazoa; phylum Arthropoda; class Insecta; order Lepidoptera; family Sphingidae; genus Lapara; species Lapara coniferarum. The sequence goes on along the minus strand of OX438934.1, from coordinate 18,185,265 downwards.
ACGTAATTACAAGCTTTTATTTAACTTGGAATGTATGTTCGGATGGAATCTTGCAAGTAAATTTTGAAACAGTTACTCTCAACCGATTGTGTTGAATTTTTGCATATACACGTTTAGTTTGGGTGACAGTGTATTGTCAGGTAAGTGACTTCCTTCTCAATCCAATATGGCGGACGATCCAAGATAGCAGATAAGTTTATTTTACGCACGCCTATTATATGGGTACCAAATAAAAGGGCTTGCTGAGAATAACTCGCAAAATCTATACTAATATTATAAAGCTGACAGTTTGTTTGTTTGTTTAAACACGCTAATCTCAGGAACTACTGAACCGGTTTTGAAAATTCTTTCACTAATAGGAAGCTACATAACTTCTGAGTACTATAGGCTACTTTTTATCCCGGGAAAATATTTTTGTCCCGGAAAAACTTTTTCACGCGGGCGAAGCCGCGAGCACTACTAGTAACTAATAAGTAGAAATAAATTAAAATTAGGTCCCAAAAAAACTTTTCAACAAACTATAAACCGACTTCAAAACCACTGCAAACCAAAAAATAATTCAACTTTATATTCGCTTAGTATATACGTATATTTGGAGTCGACGCCTAATTTAAATTGCCAGCCAAGCCAAGGAAATACAAGATCAAATATACGAAAACATTGTTCAGTTTTAATTTATTGCTTTTTTGTTAGTTAATTATAGAATAGTGTAAACAATATAGAATAGAGTAAACAATACATCAAAGATATACGATTGTAGCATTCGCGAGTCATCTGCTGTTAGTTATAGAAGAGTTCCATTGCGTATCTCCGAAGATCTTCATCAGATCTTCATAAATTATATACTAAAACCTTTCCTGAAAACTATACATTTGAACATCGAAAACATACAAATTTACATACATACATACAAACATACATACATACAAACATACATACAGACTGCCTCCGTGGCGTAGTTGTATTACAGTACGACTGCAAAGCTGAGGTCTCGGGTTCGATCCCCGGGTCGGGCAAAGTGATATTGAGTTTTTCTATTCAGTATCAGCTCGGAGTCTGGAATTTGTGCCCGATATGGCGATAGGCTCGCCCCCTATCACATCATGGGACGGAATAATGGCGAAAAGTGGGTGCACTAGTTGCGCCTCTGTCTACCCCTTCGGGGATAACAGGCGTGAGTGTATATGTATATGTATATATGTATACATACATACATACGGATCTAATACAGAACCTCGTTTTTGAAGTCGGTTAAAAAAAATACCACGAATCCCGAAGCCTACTCCTTCTAAAAACACCTAGACATGATTTTTATACAAAAAATCAGTAACGTACAAGGATTCATTCATTATTGCGAAATGCGAATATCTAGAAACGTTGGTTACCACTATTTGCTTGCCCATTGTACTTTAAAAAGTTAAATCCAAAAGCAAACGTATCAGTATTGATAAACTAAGCTCGTAATTCTATTCACCTACTTACTGAGAATTTGCAAATTTCACATTGAAATCCAGTTCTAGCAATTTACATACATTTTCGTGATAAAGTATTCAGAAATCAATAACCCTATGGAAGCGCAGTGCTTACCAATGACACCTGAAATACGTCATAAAAACATACAGTCGAATCTAAATATTACCATACCAATTTACCATCTCCCAAGGTCTCGCAGTCCGTACGAGCACTGTGCAATAATAATTTGACCCATGTTTGGTTGTCACATGACGGCTGATGTAATATCAGAAGCCACACGCCTGTCCGTTTCCACGGTATTCAACACGACATCCACACTGCATACAGAACTGAGCACTAAAATCAACAATATGACACTATCTATACTACCTTAAATTGTATTATTACTAAATTAGTACGAGTGAAGAAAGAATTGATGTTCATATGGAAAATGTTGACTGATCCAGATTTGAACGGACCGGCATAATTGTAAACTGACGATGGATTATAATCGTCTCTCTTCATTAACACTATCTTGATGCCACTCCACTTATCCATATCAATAGAGTCACCTGACCGTACCAGTAAAAAAAATATTCAGCGGTTAAGTAGGTTGCTAACATCCAAACACCTTCACATATTTTCATATATAGAATTGTTATTTATAATAAAAATATCACCTTCTAATGACGTCACTAATTGGTATGAAGTACGCCCTCTAAGAAAATGGCTTTACGCGAGCTCTGAATATTCATCGGAGTTGTTGAATGTTCGGTCGGGGGATGTTTGCCTTTTTAAATGGATTCTCACGACTGAAGGTGTTACTGTTGATGGTGAACACGGTGCATCTAAAAGGATACTTGGGACTTGTTCCCACGAATGGAAAATGTATTTATTTTATAAGAAATAGTCAAGAATTTGTAAAGGCAAGCTGTAGAGATATTTGTTTGCAGCATAAAAGGATCGTATAAAACGTGGTACAATTATCTATAAATAGACTCGGAACATGCTTTGCTCGCTTTACAATTTAAATATGGCCAAGGCGGCTCAATTCCTCTTTTTGTGAGTAATCAGAGACGGCAATGATCAATTATAATTTGATAATCCATTCTCATCTGTATTTGAATCATCTACTTAAGTTTTGCTACAAAAACAAAACAATACACTTACCCAATTAGCTGGAACTTGAAAATCATCCATTCCACTCGTAATCCGAAGCATCCGTCTAATTCAAAACAGTTTTGGAGTTTCGTAAACATTGCTGTTCCGCCCACCGTATGTAGTAATCCTGGAATCTATTCAACCAACGGATCCCAATGCGGCTCAGACGCTTTGTTCTGAATTTCATTTGAAGAAACTTGTAACCAGTGTTAACTAAATGCACGTATCCTTTGCTAGTTGCATTGTGTGTTATAAGACACAATGTGTTTTAGTAGTATGTATTTGAATTTTAAGATAATGGACAGTATATTAAAAATTAAATTAATAAAAAAATATATGTAACCATTTTCTAGTCTCTTGGTTCTTAACAGTGATAAGTCTTGATTGATAACATTCATTATAATTAACAAATTCACTGTGTATCTCCGAATATATAAATTTATGTATAACCAACTTTTTATTCCTATGTTATGATTTTTTATACATGTTAATGGCCATGTAGTGCCTGGATAATGATTTTATATTTTTATGGAAACTTGAAAAAGAAACAGTCGAAGGCGGGACTCCTGTTTTTTTTATTCCTGTTTTTTTTCGACTATGTATTGATATCTCTGACTTGTCTCATTTCTGCAACATGAGACTGGGGAACAATGCCTAAGACAATATGCCCGCCAATTATTGCATACTATGTTTATAAAATTAAGTAATTCAATCGGTAAATTTATATTATTCTTTGGATAAAAATTGTTACCAAATGTATTGACATTTCACTAACATTTAGATAAATTCTACTATTCAACACTTCAGAAACACGACACTTCACTTCCAATATTCATGCCTTTGTGCGTTGGTTCATGGTAAATAAGAATTGGAAATATACGCGTATTCAACTGAAGGATATTCGTAAAATTGATTTTCATACACACGGTAAATGAAACGCATTGTTTAATTCCACCTTTATTTTAATTAATGAACTCGGTATAAAATTGTTGAAACCGGGTATATTTTGTGCCCAAATGGACAGCGACCTTAATGTACAGTCACATACAAAAGTAACCGAACAAATAAAATATTCTTTATGTAAAATAAAGTAAACCCTGTGAGGTTTATTCTAGTGAAGAAAAAACTAATGTTGATAAAACACAACAAAGTTTAAGGAAATAATTTTTGAATTTGTTCAGCTCCTTATGTGCCTGACTGGACACACTGAAAATATTTTTCAACAAAACTTAAGATCTAGTCTTGCACGAGGCTATATACATACACTTGTTTTAATACAACAGTCTTGGGATTATGCTGGGCATATCTCCTGTACAAGGGTACATCACGTAAGGTCTGGCATAATTTTGGCAACCACCAAGAGCCACAATGTTTTATTGCAGGACATCAATACTACACTACACCATTAAATTTTGTGAAGTTACCGTAAAATGCTATAATAAAACTTATCCTACTGCTAGTAGTCTTCCTCTACATTTGAAAAGATACAATACACCATTCAAAACTAGAAATTCCCAACGCATCGTTTAACGCAAATATAATCTTCGATCCACGATGTCCATTCATGCAGTGCCTACCAACCCTGCGGAAAAACTTGATGAAGATAAACACAGTGCTTGCCTGAAAGTAGGGGATCCGGCGCATGCAAACACGCTGCCGACCGAGCCCGATCAAGCCGGTGCATCTGCAACATGCTTTGTTGATTTAAGGGACCAGTCGTATCTGGTGCTATGCAATAATTAAGATATTGATTTAAAATATCTAATTAATATGCAGATTTGTAAAGTTGTGTGTTTGGTTATATGCTAAAAGTAAACGCAGAAATGGCTAGTATATTTGGATTGAATTAGCACCGGCATTTTTTTTGTCTTTTTAAACCTAGGGTTAAAGGTTTTTCATGCAGACAAAGCCTCACGGCACTTTGTTGTTCACGATTCTATGGAGTGTTATAATCATAACTGAGTTTGAATAGTTGATTACTATCAGTTTGTTCGTGCCCTTGACCTTCGCCACCTCTTTAGTTTAGTGGCAACGCATATGAGGACCAAGACTCACGAGGTCATGGCCTCAAATAATAAGTCGAGCAACATAAAAAAACTTTTGCGATGCCATATTTTAAAAGCAATCTGGAGCAACATTCCGCATTATATCGTATGGTTTCGGGCTACAATGGCATTAGGCAGCAGTTTGACATTTTCTCCACCACCCTATCTTCAGCTGAAGGGAAATTTAGAAATGCTATTAGCAAGTTCAATTATATAAACTTGTACCCATTATGAAATCTAAAATACTTATTTTAGTTTTTTTTAAATCAGCTTTCGGACAATTGCTACCTATACTCTTTTTATTATTTGTTAGTTCTTAATAGTTAAGTTGTGTAATGAACGCCATGTGCACTATTTTAGGGCATACATTTGTATAAATAAGTAGCAAGAATGTGAATAGAATATATATTAGTAAAATGTTTGACCGCTTTGTGAACCAAATAAAAAAAAATTGTGGAATTCTCCAACACTAATTATCCAATATTTAAACTCTCGTCATGTTATATAAAAATCATTTTTTGTATTTGATACATTGCCATACCGTTTTTCCAACTGCGATAAAATTTTGTTAACTTATTGCTTGCACTTGCGCAAATATTATAGGCACATTATATACCGTAGGTGGCGCGCATGACATACTGGCAAATGTACCTGAAAGAGAAGAAGCAGAATTGAAGCAGTGTGAAGTAAGTAATGTGATAGAAACGTGTTCTTCGGTGGCAATGCGCCGGATGCCAGCTTCTATTGATAAATTTTCTCCCATTTTTAAAGTACATACATGTTATACCTACTGCTGTTTTTCCAATAATTAATATTTCTTTCTTATTTTCATAAAAATAAATCAGTCTTCGCCGTTCGCAGTCTGCCAGCCCCCTTAACCACGCTTTGTAAATATGTTACGTTCGGATGTATTCGCAGCATCTCTCAGCAAATACGTTCCGATTTGTTTTATTCAAGCACACGAAACGTTAGATTTGTGCGGCGAGATCAATTTTTAAATTCAATCTCACTGGCTTTTGCTGGTCTTGTTGGCATGACGTTTGGCTGGGTGAAGCCATGATAGACCAATTAAACACCAATTAGACCAATGTTGAAAAAATTTTTACATACCTACTAGTTAACGGTGAAAACAAATTTCGTGAGCAAACCTACATACTTAACTACTAATTCTCCTCAAGTATTCCAAAGGTATTTGAAGTCTGCCACCCTTACTGCGCTAGCTTGGTGGACCAAGGCCTTAATCCTCTGAGTAGTAGAGACCTATAGTCAAAAGTGTGACAGTATATTCTACTAGACAGACATTATAAAACAAAATTATCTCGCCTCGTCTCTCTGTCTGTCAGTCTGAACTCGATAAACTCAAAAACTTCCCAAACGGATATACACAAGGTTTTCTCCAATGGGCTAAGTGATTAATAATAATAACGAACGCAATCTAATCAAACTGCCAGTTTTATTTTCACTATCTGCCATATGATTATCACCATACTATTCTAATACCAAACAATCACCAAATCAAAACACGGACTTTTGATAGAAGCGTCGGCTATTAAAATCCGAAGAATGAAAAATCCATTTTGAAAGACAAAAAGAATGAAGGCCTTTGGAACAATAACCGAGCATGTTCGTGGGGATTTGTAAATATCGGAGCACCGCTGGTAATGCGAGCCCGGTCGGGTATCGAACCGAAACTATACGAAAAGCAATCACTGATCTAACACAGAATCATCCGGCGATGCCGTGAGCCGGAACAAAAGCGAATCGCTTTGATCTGAACACTGTGACTACGATTCGTGATGCAGCGCGGATTTATTGTATTCAGTTTGAAGGGATATGAGTACACATAATGAAACTAGGTAGTGGTTTTTTATAGAAGGGAAAGATCTGCAGCCAAGCGGGTGGTGTAACTGGACGGTCGCGGCCCTCTGATAGTTGATATACGGAGCTGGTACTTGTGAAGCGTAACCAAAATTTTGCAAATGATCGCTTAGCTTCGACTTCTTGAAGCATTATCTCTGTTACTCACACCTATGTGACGTTTTCTTGATGACTTGCCGATTCCTTTCCTAGAGTTACTCACTATCTAATCAGGTATCACTACACTAAAAATACTTCTCTTTTAAAACATTTTTGTTACAAACAAGCAATACCTCATTACAAGAGCCGTACCCGCCCAAAAAACAAACCGGACGCTCGCCGATTTGGCGCCTTGCCTAATGTGTCGCTAATTTAACACATTAAAACTTTATTACATTATATTAAACAATATGTTTAGCCAGTCCATTAGCAGCGTATAGAGTGGAAACAATTTCATTTTCTTTTGGTATTTATGGCTCACTAGTTTTTGTTTGCGACTCCTGCGGGTGGGTATGTTTTCCCGAAATGAGGATCGCGACGTGTTCCTCCCATTATTTTTAATAAATATTATTAATCTTTTTTTTTTCTCCTCTTTACTGCCAGCCCGAGCTTGGCTTCTTTATTTATTTTTCACTAATTTTGCTCCCTATAAAAATGTCTATAGTTATAATATAAGTTACTTTTTGTATTAATAATTATTATAATTAATTAGATGCATCTTGACTTATCATAAATGCAACTACGTTCGCACACGTACATGATGAATAAAGTATTTTATTTTAGAAATAAGAGTGGGTATACTTGCACAGCATATATGACTTATAAATTAGACGTAAGAAATAACGCACACCGGCTTTGCACGGACAGTACTAATTTAATTATAATCTGTTGCCAGTTGTAGACGATAAAAAAAATTTGCCAAAAAGCAAAAAAAAATTGTTAATCCGATTACTCCCAAACTTCCCAGCATCACCCGCTGGGCTAATGTGAAACTGAATATAACCTAAAAAAATATTTAAATCGCTCTAGCCGTCTTGGAGTCTATTAGTCTATTTCGTTTATTTACGACATCCATTAGAAATCCAGTGCCGGATTAAGCAAGCGCGGGGCCCGTAGCAAATTCTTTCAAAGAGCCCTTGATCTGCTATGGGTTCTTAAGTATAAAGTGGTAAAGATACAATTCAATACTCAATACGTTTATTTGCTATCTATAGGTTACAATTTTGTGGGTAATTAATAGTGTAGTAAATTACTATAGGCGCTGTTAGGCTCTGACAAGTAAAAAAAACCTGAGATGAGATTTCCTGGCAATTTAGAATAATTTTGATAGGAAACTAACAATTGAAAACAGATGGTACTACACAAAATATTTTTTCAATACATATTTCAAAGTTTATATTTAATACAAAGTATATTGTATTTTTAGGAATAGCTAATGTTATATTTAATTAATGGTGTACTTTAAATAATGTTTATATTTTATATTTATTTATCTGTTTCCTTATTATTTTATTAACTTTTACAGAGTAACTTTTCTAGATTTCATGTGGGCAAATTTGGCAATAATACTATTTCTCTCTCCTATCAATTTCTCTGAGCAAATCATATTCTATATTCATCAAAGCAAGATAATTCAGACGTTTTTGACTCATTGTGTTCCTTAAGTCATTTGTCGAAAATGAACGTTCGCCACTGCAGTTAGTGATCATGAGAATCTCTCTTGAAGTAATAAAATATTTTTTTTAGTTTTAAATAAAAATAAAAATAAAAAATAAAAATAAAATAGTGCACCCACTTTTCGCCATTATTCTGTCCCATGATGTGATAGGGGGCGAGCCTATCGCCATATGGGGCACGAATTCCAGACTCAGAAAAATTATTTCACCATTAGAATGCTCCTGTATCCCTGAGTCATATAGGCTACTTTATATCCCGGGAAAATTCAAACTGGGACTTTTATCCCGGATTTTTTATTCTCGCGAGTCGTTACGGCCAAACCAATAAACCGATTTCGATGAAATTTGTAAGGGACATAGTTTAAGACCCTGGGAAAGACCTAGGCTACTTCTTATCCCGGGAAAAAATAAACCGGGATTTTAATCCCGGAAAATATTTTCTTGCGGGTGGAACCGCAAACAAATAACTATGGGGATAGTTTGAGACCCAGGGAAGAACACAAGCTACTGCTTATCTCGGAAAAATATAAAACAGAACTTTCATCCCGGTTTTATTCTCGCGAGTGGGGCGGCCAAACCATTCAACCGATTTCTATGAAATTTGGTAGGGAGATAGTTTAAAATCTTGGGGAGAACCAAGCCTAATTCTGATCCCGGGAAAACATACACCGGGATTTTATCCCGGAAAATATTCTTGCGGGTGGTACCGCCAACAAATAAGTATGGAAATAGTTTGAGACCGAGGGAAAGACATAGACTACTTTTATCCCGGAAAAACATAAACCGGGAATTTTAACCCAGATTTTTTCTCTCGTGAATGGAGCCATCACGCCCAAACCACTGAACCGATTTCGATGAAATTTGGAAGGGACATAGTTTAAGACCCTGGAAAGGATCTAGGATATTTCTTATCCCGGTAAAAAATTAACCAGGACTTTAATCCCGGAAACTATTTTCTTGCGGATGGAACCTCATAGAAATAAGTATGGAGATAGTTTGAGACTCAGGGTAGGACACAGGGTACTGCCCATCCCCAAAAAATATAAACCGGATATTTAATCCCGATTTTTTTTCTCACGAGTGGAACGGCCAAACCACTCAACCGATTTCAATGAAATTTGGTAGGGAGATAGTTCGAAACCCTGGAAAGGACCTAGGCTAGTTCTGATTCCCGGAATAAATAAACCGGGATTTTATACCGGAAAATATTTTCTTGCGGGTGGAACCGCAAAAAAAACAAGTATGGAGATAGTTTGAGACCGAGGGAAGGACATAGGCTACTGCTTATCCTGGAAAAATAGAAACTCGGACTTTTATCCCAATTTTTTTTACCTCGCGGTTGTAGCCGTCACTCTCAGCCGATTTCCATGAAATTTCGTAGGAAGATAATTTAAGACCTTGAGGAGCACCTAGGCTATTACTTATCCCAGAGAAATATAAACCGGTATTTTTATCCCGGAAAATATTTTCTTGCGGGTGGAACCGTGAGAGAATAAATATGGAGATAGTTTTAGATCCAAGGAAGGACAGGCTACTTTTATCTTTTTATTTTTAAGGATATGTCCTTACATCATTACAAATTATAAAACAAAGTCCCCCTATGGCATCTGTATGTCTGAACGCGATAAACTCAAAAACTACCGAACGGATTTTCATATGTTTTTCATCAATGGACGCAGTGATTCAAGAGGAAGGGTTATGTGTATAATTCATATGTATTTTGTACGACAGAAAATTAAATGTGCAAATATTATGCTTTGCTACCCGTGCGAAGCCAGGGCGGGCCGCTAGTATACTTTTATTCTAGAAAATAGATTTTTGGTATATGGTTACTAAATTATATTAAGAATAATGTAGACTGTTAATCTTATAAATAAATAGAAAATTTTAACAATTTAAATCGAGCTATTTCAATTCTGCTACTCATCCACACTAAGTGTTGGGTCAGAAAGCTTGCATATTCTCAGGCTGGAGGCCCCGTCAGCGGGGCTTAGGGTCGTAGCGGCAGTGCGCCCGGTCTTTGCCGAGTGGCTAGACAGGCGCCACGGCCCAGCTACATTTCGATTGACACAGATGCTCACCGGACATGGTTGCTTCGGTGAGTATCTGTGTCGAATAGTTGGCACGGAGGTGTCGGCCGTGTGTCACCATTGTGACAACTGCCCGCTGGATACCGCCCAGCACACACTGGAGTTTTGCCCAGCCTGGGACGAGGAGCGCAGCGCTCTCAGAGCAGTCGTCGGAGGAGACCTCTCGCTGCCGGCCGTGGTCGCTTCCATGGTCGGCAGTCGGGAGGCCTGGCGTGCGGTGGCCCACTTCTGCGAGGTGGTCCTCTGGCAGGAGGAGAGTGCCGAGAGGGATCGGGAGCGTGAAGATCCCTCCCGCCGCCAGAGGAGACGAAGGAGGCGCCGGGTGGACGACTGACCGGCGTCTCCCGCCCTGTGGATTGGGGGCGTTTGGAGAATTCTACCACGGTATCCCCTGCCTGTCGTAAAAGGCGACTAATAGGGGCCACCGGGGGTCACGGGCGGGCAGCAGGGGGCTGTCCATCATTACACAATACTGTTGTGACCCCCGTGATGGACGGCAGCGTGGCTGGTTGGCCTCACGCTGCCGTAGACGCTGAGAGCGTCCTTCGGTGCGCGGGGGCGTCTGAGCCCCCCCATAACAGGAGACGGGCCGCACCAGGCGGCACCGCGCAGGGGCGGTTGCGGACGATAACTTAGACACTTTTCGTCCTGGGAAACCCGCAGCCGTCCCTAATGCGCCGAAGAAGACCACCGCGGAGTTTTAGTTGGTATACTGTGCGGTGTACATAGGTTAGGGACTCGGCCCGGCGGCCGCCCGATGTTTTCCATCTCTCCGGGCGGCGCAACGCCGGGTCGTAAGGCACCGTGACCCCAACATAACCGCTCGGTCGCCCCCCACGAAGGCCGGGCGATAGTGGTAACACACTTTCTCCGCGAAAACAAAAAAAAAAAAAAAAGAGAGCTGGCATATATAAGCAACTTTTTGTAGAACTTGTGTGTTTACCGTATGAAATTATTTGAATTATTTACGCCAAGGAAATAGTCGGGTATCGAGTGTCTGACGTGGATTGTCTTAGTAGGAAAAGTTGTAACGTTTCACGTTTTTGTGATAGCAAAAAAAATCAACATACCACATCTTAATAACTTTCACTCAAAAAATTACGCTCCGGCAGAGATGAGTGGGTTTAAATATGCGGGGCCCCCTTTCGCGCGGGGCCCGTAGCAATTGCTACTCTTGCTACGTGGTTAATCCGGCACTGTAGAAATCTCTAATATTATCAGTGTTTCTCTACTTTATTATGCATGTATAATAAATATAAACCTTTTTCTTGAATCACTCTATCTATTAAAAAAAAAACTCATCAAAATCCGTTACGTAGTTTTAAATATCGAAGCAAACATGGACAGACAGCGGGAACCGACTTTGTTTTATACTATGCAGTGACGTAGTGATGGGTATAGCGATTGCCTCATGGATCCAGAACCAGCGTACAAACCTTGTAACAGCGTTCAGGCGCAAACCATGATGTTCTGAGTACGAATTCCACTTTAGATTTTTTTTTTATTTAAAAATACACCTAACTCTAAGACTGTAATTCATGTAACACAAAAGGAAAGTTCATGTAACACGAAAGCATGGATTTAGCAGCGTCGATGGAACATATAGGCGCTCGCATATAGCTTCAAACAATGAAATGGGAGCCAGCGATATTTTCATGCAGGCGCCGAAGCCAGAATTGATTTTATGTAGGGCTGGGATGATGGACACCGTGGCATTCACTTGTGAAGTCAATGTATCACGTTTAATAACCGATAGCTTGCGGCCTGCCTTATTGGCGTTCACGCTGTTATTTTAAGCGTATGGCCTGAGTTAGGTGGCAAGGTGTAATTTGCCGAATAGGTAAATATATTAATAATATAGCTTTGGTATAATGTTAAAGATAGTGTGCAAAGTCAGTCCAGTCAGTTGTCTGACGTCACACATTCTGGTATGTCTTTCCTTTCTAATGCGACAAAGCATTTAATTACAATAAAATAACTATACATCAAAGTTCATTAATTATAGACGTGGATCAATAAAGACAATATCACTTAAAACGATTTTATATTTTTATAGAATCCTGAAAAAGAAACAGTCGAAAGCGGGACTCGAACCCACGACCTCCGGCGAACCGTGCCGTCGCTCTTTCCAATTGAGCTATTTCGACCTCGCTTTCGATTGCCAAATTCAGGATCCGTACTTAATTCTCTTAAAGGAGATGACTAGCCTAAATAAATCATTAACCAGGCACTACATGGCCATTCACATGTATGAAAAAATCATAATATAAAATCACTTAAAACATTAGAACCTTAAAAATTATAAAAATGCATGTCCCATATCGATATCTGAACGAATTTTATAAGATAATCGCGTTTACAATTATTTTAAACACAAATTAAAATTACTTCGGCAGAACTTATCAACATAGACTTTTTAAAAATCGCAGCGCCACGGAACGGTAATTAACAGTTAGCCAATCGATAAGGCAGCGAACAAAATCCAAAACACAATGTCCGAAAGAAGTTGTCGCGTTAAACCGATCGCGGCGATCAAGCGCGTCAGAGGAAGGCGCAAGTTGGCGACATCGCCCAGTTCGGTTTACTTAGCGGACTTAGAAGCAACTTAGTCGAGAACTATTCACTCAGCCGCCGACGATGAAGTAACTTCGGAGACTTAACGCTCGCCGAGCGAAACTTCGCTTTGGACGCGGTAAATCGAGCTCAATTGATGTGTGGAAACAATGAGCTCGCGGCTACCTCGGTTGCAACTTGCACAATCTCTGACGTGGATTCGAATTCCGATCCGCGAACGTTATTGGTTAGATTCTCAGTATGTTTTGCTTTGTCAGCTCAACGATGATTGTGATTCCGCTAATCAGAAATTATCTCAAATAATTTTGATTAATTAATTCAGACAGATTATGAATAAAAGGGTTACATTGTAGTAGCCACCATCTGTAAAGATCCTAATCGTCCACCTTAACGACAAAAAGGCAATTAGAAAAAGCCTATTCTTTGAATCCTATTTTTGGAGTCTTCAAAGTTACTTCACTTAACTTTTTTCGAGGCAGTTGCACAATCTTTACCATTCATCCCATTCATACTAAAATGACCGACTCTCCTAAAAGAGTCTTATTTGCCACATCCATAGTTGAAACTTCCTGAACTGCTTTACTGTCTTTCAATGAAGCCGTAATGTGGCGACGTCCTTACAACTGCTTACGAGCGAGATGAATCCATCAGACTTCAGCGCACTCCGTACTTCGCACATGCATCGTGCATCAGCAGTTTCCAAGTATTAAAGAGTGAAGCCTCTTAACTAATCGACGGAGTTAGAGTTTAGAGAAAACAGTTTCAATGTTAGCTCTGTTTTATTCAAAGTTGAGTCGCGATATAATATTTGTGTAGAGATAATAATTCTATGTTATAGTGTGTCTCTTACCTACTTTTGAGTCACACAGTATTAATAAATATATATTCAAAACTAATAAACTCTCAGCTACACAAATATCCAAAAATCCAATACAAACCCCTAGTTCTAACGAGACAACAACTAGAAACACAGCAACTCTGGAACTGACAGACACAATTTTCCTTTCAATTTGTAGACCACCGTACGTACGGTGGTCGAAATCTAACTGCGGAATTAGGGCAATTGTGAGCCAGTCCACCTACAAAACAATAGGCGGTCGCTGCTGGTCCGTTTACGCGTTATTTAACCCGTGTAGTGCGAGGGAGGCCTAACTTGAGATAGGGGTGCTGCGCACGAGAAATATTGATAGTTTTAACTTGGATAGGAATTATTTTAAGCAGGTTTCTAAATGCATTTTATGTGTAATATTTCTAGCAGGTAGCGACATTAGGTGTATGGTTTTATAATAGAATACGTTTCAAGTAGTTATTCATGATCCTATTAAGTATTTAATGAATTTGTCGCCCTACATTAAATCCTTAAAAATTCGGGACAAAATTTAATGTCTAATACAGTACAATCCAACCATCACTATAATTAACAACAAAACCACAATGCCATCATAATGTACATAGTTCTGATCTAAATTGCCTGAAACATTAGAAACCTTTCAAATTTCCAGAAAAATCTGACCTATTTCACAAGAAAATGAAATGTTCCCCAGAATAAATAGCATCAGACGAAAGCAAAGTAACAGTAGCTCGTTACGTATAAATAATAAAGCATCTTGCACAATAGTTAACCCTAGAAGAAAGGCTGTTAATGCAGATCGGAATAATTTAAGAAACTATGAAGAAAAAGAAAGAATTTATAATGTCGTCGGTGTTGGCTGAAGCAAGGTTCATAATGTATTTACCTTCGAAGTTTTGTATCAAGTTATGGAAAAAAATAATTAGTTTACAGTATATTCGCAGAATTCATAATTCAAGTAAGTATTATACTTATGACAAGCTGGCTTTTATATTTATTAAATTGCTTACAAGTTATTATTTTTAAAGTAAAGTACAATTCGTTGAATATTCGAAAAATAAAGCAGCGTCATAAGTTGTAGCAGCAATGTCTATCAAAATGAGACGGACTCTCGCTTAGGAGACGTGTTACCTTAATAATGGTTTCTCATTCAATCGCTTCAGGCTCGAATTCCGATTCGGGCAAAGTAATATTGTGTTCTTCTGCCCAGTATCAGTTTGGAGTCTGAAATTTGTGCCCAATATAGCGATAGTTAGTTTTGTTTTGTGTTTCAAGGTTAGAATGGAGTTGGTTCTGCTTATGGGCAGACGTGACGGTGACCAGATGCCTGCTTGTCTCATCTACCAATTGTACAAAAACAACACATCAAACATTCCTATTTCATTGTGGTAACTTAATGGTGGTGATTACTTACCATCGGGAACCCACTCATTCCTATGTCCACTATAATAATAATACCAGCCCTGTATTTTACACTGTCTCAATGCTGGGCACGAGCCTCGTCTACTACTGAGAGGATTTTAGGCCGTAGTTCATCACGCTGGCCTAATTCGGGTTGGCAGACTTCAGACAGATCTCAGAAATTCATATTTTCCTTAAACGACTATAATAGCATTGTCAATACAATTGATTCGCCTAACAAACTCTATTGAAAATTTAAACCTGATCTAGTATCGGACTGCGGATTAGCCTGTATGCACCCAAGCGCGTCACTGATTAGAGGCACTACACTTGCAATGTCCCTGGCATTATAAATATAAGTAATTTAGTAACACACACGCACTCACGCCTTGTATCCCTGAAGGGGTAGGCAGGAGGCATTACCATTAATAAATAATTGAGTAACAATACTTGGATATTCGTGGAATAGATTTACCCACTGGCATGATTGTCTCCGTGGTAGAACAGCGAGGCATATGAGCTGAAAGGTTTCGGTTTCGGTTGTTAGGTCGGGGATTTTATGAGAGATGTTCTAACGACTATACCAGATTTGGATTTCTCAGACGAGGAGGAAAATGACCTATTGCAAAGTATTTTATGTTTTAATAAATAAAGAAAAGCAAGCACAGATTAATTCCCTATATAGGAATAGATCCTAGGATCTTATTTGTTTCAGATCCAAATTACACTAACACTGAAACAATGTATCCATGACTCATCGAAAAAAAAATCTAGATTTATAGCAATGAAATACAAAACCAAAATATATTTTTTACCGTTATTACTTAAGTGGCATAATGCAATAAAGTTGTTTCGTGATTGAAGCTGAGGGTTTTTCATAAGTCAGGTATAGGCCAATTCCAAAATAAGCAATAAAAATTATAAAAGCTTTCGTTGGTCTTGCTGACTTTTCCATTAATATTTATTTAATAGGCTCAGATTTATTATTTTTCATTCACGTTCGAAAATGTGAAAAGTTTTTCGTTTCTGATGCTTTATTGACTCGTCAAGCCCCGCAACGGACGCCGGCGTCAAAGTAGGTATACAGGGTTTCCCCATACATCCATATATATAAGCGGGGTTTGACTGGTTTAAAGAATTAGAAGAAGTACCTCTTTTTTTTATAGCAATGAATGACGAGTCGAAAATGCAGTTCACCTGATGGTTAGCGATACGACTACCCATAAACAGTAGTAACACCATATAGCACCTTGAGTCACAAAGTACTGTGTGGCATTCCACTGCGCTCGTCATCCTGAGACACAAGACTGCCAACAATATCTTTCAAACTGAAACACAACAGTGCATGCACACTGCTGCTTGGCGGTAGAAATAGACATTGCGGTAGCACCCTTCCAGACGGACTCTTACATATAAGAGACCTACTACCAGCAATACTTACGGTTACGGTTACGGTTTCTTGGTGGTCATACTAGTTTGTTTAATATGGTCAATGGTATTTACACTGTTTTTTCTGATTGTGAGAGGTGCAGTCTCCTTCTCTATAGTCATTCCTTCAGTCATCGACATTATAATTGGGCTGTATCGTGCTTATCTTTAACATATTTTACTTTCATATGCGAGGAAATGTTTTTTTCCCTCGTCAGCAGCATCCTCAAAAATCAATCCACTACTCACTTCAACCGTAACTAAATACAACACTTTAGCATGCAACAAATTCAAAACCCATACACTTTAGCTAGCGAGCTATCTCCAACGTAGAAGAACAAGGCAAAATTATTGCAGCCATAAAGCCCGTCACCTGATGGTTGGATAAGTAGACTAGATGTAAATACGGGCAGGCACGGTGGCAATAACGGCCTTTTCACAGCCGCCTCCGCCAGCATCTTAATTTGAATAACAAAGGGAGCTGCATGCGGTTGAATAATTAACTATGCCACGTAATATGTCGCCAGGGGATTGTACATTTGGGCGCTGGGTTTGGCACCGCTCGTGACTTTGTTTACGTTTTTGTTGCCTTTGATGGACTTCAGGTCTAATTATCGCTCATAATTAAGTGTTTCCATGTACACGCTGTTGGTCTATTTGGTTGTGGCTCTAGCATTGCTGAAGCTTATTAGTGGTGGCGGTTGCTTTCAATTAGCTAGTCTGCCAATATTAGACCAGCTTTATAGCCAAAAAATTCAAGCAACTCCTGTCATAAAAACCCACAAAATTATATTTGCCCGAACCGAGCATCTAACCCGTCAGATCTCATGTACGCTACCAGTAAACCAGGCAGACATATTCCATTTCTACATCAAATCATCTAATGAATTCGTTGAAAGTATGGTAAAAATTGGATCCCCTACGATTTAAGTCTTTAAACACTTATTTGAGAACTCACGTCACGTAGTATAAAATTAACTTACCGTATGGTACGGGGACGCTCAAACAAAACTACTGCACAACTTTCGACCGCTCGCTACTTTTATTTCGTATTATGTCATATTCCGCGCTCGACTCTTTGAAATTAATAAAGTATATTTGTTTTCAACTCTTTACATATTTCATGCGGTTTATTATGTTACTTTTATTTCTTACTTTCAAGATTTTGCTTTCTAATCAAATTATAACATAAAACTGCTGAGATCATACGTATTGTTATATGAAAAGGCTTCTGAAGATTTTTCCGTAACTTCGAAATATTTTTTCCTAAGTTCTTGGTTTCCTGCAAATTAACTACGTGGTTACCTCACCTTCACTCCCCCTTTTCACTAACTGACTAGGAAACGCAGGACTGTAGGCTGTCAGTTTATTGCCTCAACCAATTTACGCCAATGTGATTGTGCCACTTACAAAGTCAACCTAATGAGGCACAACTAATTACACAGTAAATTCCTTTATTAAACCAATAAATCATTTGTTATTTATAAAACAATGATAAATACGGGTGCGGATCGTTCAATTACTGTCACATTTATATTCTATTACAGTGATCTGCATTGCAGGCGCCATTCATCAATTTCTTACCCACCGAAGTCGATAACTTAACGGTTTTCATTTTGTAAATTTAATTTCAGCTGTGTGACACTCTGGCGGCCCGGTAGAGATTGACGAGTGTCGATATTTTCAGTCGTTACCTCAGTTCCGTTTAGGCAGCTATTTGGTTCTATTTCTGGGGTTTTGGATGTCTTAACAATCAGCTTTTTATGTTGATGACTGTCAATTGTTTTACATTGTATATTAAAAACAATTGTATCAACTATTATGAAAAATGCTTTCATTTTCTATGCATCTGAAGTGGAAGACGAGTAAGTATTTGTCTGTCTGACAATAACCACTACGACTGCTCAAAGCGTTACCAAGCAGAACGTTAAATTACTAACAGGTTATAAAATTGCGCTCATCATCTCGATACGTTAAGTCTCTTAATGTTTAGTAGCATTTGCTTGTGACTCGGCTTTTGTGGAAGTGCTCTCACGGAATGTATCGCATTGTGTATTTTTCTTTTCATAGCTTATACGTCGTCCAGAACTTAATTATAATAATAATACATTTATTTAAGGACCAAAAAATAAATGACGGGTACATTATGTTTATCACTATACAAATATACGCACAAGTTGATAAGCACATGTAGGTGGCCTGTCTCCCAAACTAGGTATAACCTGTATCTTGGGAGTCAGTAATCCTCCAAAAATATGGGTTATAATATGTAGGACTAAAGATCACACCACATATATCGTAATTATTTGATTATAATAATAATAATTAGTTAGCAGAAATACTCACAGATAAATTGAAATTTAGATATTCAATAATGTGTTTGTGCGTGCGTTTGTGTGTGTGTGTGTGTGTGTGTGTGTGTGTGTGTGTGTGTGGGTGGGTGTGTATGTGAGCGTGTAAATAGAGTTTTTATATTGAGGGAAGAAGTTTTTTTTTCAATATTCTCACAATTTTGTTTCATTAACCATTCTACCATTCCTTTTTTACATCAACTTGATTTGTGCCAATTTGATTCGCTTTTTACGTTGACTGCTAACCTTTACCAAGTTTCACATTTATATAGGACCAAGGATTACAAGAGTTCTTATTTTTTTCTTGTATCATTTTCTATTTTCTCAAGATATCGACACAATATCGAGACGAGTAGGCCCCTCTACCCGGCGGCAATGCGGCATCGTTAATCAGACTCGCCAGTGTTAATATCACAAATATTTATCAGTGGCCAACAGAGCAAATGAAAATATTCATTTGCCGCCCGCCTCGACAATGTTATTAATTATTCTTATAGATAAAGGCAGATATTGTCATTAAAGTTTTACATTTTGCGCAGATTGCGAGTGGAAAATTTTATTGATTTGTCTTATTTTGGATAGAGGGATGCCTAGTTGCTGGAGCAGGAAATATCACTTCCTAGCAGTTAATAAGTAAGGAATTAAAGGATTACTAAAACTCCGCGCAGACGTATTCCATTTATCAATTGACTGTTTAGGTGTTTAGTTAAAGTATCTCTCAGTTCCATAATTTAAAACTCAATATAAACCTTAAAGACCCCAATCCTACGAATTGCTACAGCAACGATACAAAGATCTTAGTCAGCACCACCAATTATAATTGATTGATTCCTTTAAAAAATCTTTCTCTATTCGAATTCAAACCAAAATATTTCCGCGTTACATGGCGCACAAACTTCATCATCATCATCAGCCATATGAAGTTCACTGCTAAACATAAGCCTCCCCTAAAGACCTCCAGGCAAACCTATCAAAAGTGGCCTGCTTCGGGTGTGTTCCTGCGACATTTACTAAGTCGTCCACCTCGTAAGTGGACGTTTTACGCTGCACTTACTGGTACATGGTCTCCACACACAACAAACAACACAAAGCAACCTACTGGCAGAATATTATACCTTCAAAATATTTCATTAAAAGATATCTCTTCTTTAAAAATACCCGTAAACATATCCAGCATGCAATAGTTAATCACATTGTAACAACAAAATTTCAAATGAGAAAAATCATTTTCACAAGCAAGTTTTCTCAATAAATCATTCAAACTGTTATAATTTCAGTAAAATCTCATTACATAAAGGTACGAATTGAAAGAAAAGTCGCCGAGAGCCACAGATTAAGGAAATGTAAAAATTTTTCAGATAGCGCTTAGGATATTACGTTCCTTATTTATGATACGAATTGAATTTTTGTTTTTCGAATCTTATCGTAGGTACGTAATATAAAATTAGTGCGAAAGTTTATAAATATGCATTGTTTTTTATATTCTTCGTTACAAATAAAAGCAGAAACTCCTGAATGGATTAGAGGAAAATTTAGTAGATCAAGTTCTGAATTAACATGTAGGATATTTACTATCCCGAAAATCTCATATTAAAATCTGTGACTTTCAACCGGTCAGAAGTCTTTACTCGAAATACGTCGCAGATGTTTTAAGTAAATTGTAGTCTATTTCGTCCCTCCGCCTATTAACTATCTCTATGAAAATACAAAGATGAAAAAATAAGAAAATCAAAAACTTTCTACAATGTGATAATAAATAGCCAATCTCTTAGTTCCTACTTATTCTATGACAAAACTCCGAACAAAATTTACAAATGGAACCAAAGTTAAAGGTACAATTGAAGAAATTGATTAATTTTTCACAGGCGGATATAAAAACTGTAACTTGATTATCTGAATATCGTTTCAGATGTTTTTGCTTAATATCAGGCTGTAAAAGAAACTGAAAACTTATAAAAAAGGTAATTTACATTGCTATTGACTAAAAAGTTATATATAGATTCAACGTCACATTTATTTACTCATTTTGAAAGTCCAACAATGATACCATAATAATTGTGTCAAATAATAATAATATAACGAGAATTCGTAACATTCCTTTTTGAAGTATGAAGAGATTTGTTCTCATTAACTCACTAAAAGATCTGTGATTCAAATATGATCTATACTATATGTAAAAAAGTTGTAACCTGCCCGCAAATAACGATAAAAACTCGCGCGTGCGAGCAATGTGAAAACACCACAGCGATCAAAGGGAAACCTGCGGATCCGAACAAACGGGACACGTAAAAATATAAACACCGTGTTTTTACACCAAATTAGATGAAGAAATAAGGAAAAGAATATTTTTTTGGTAGGCTTGAGAAACGCGGAATGTTTATTTGGATACTGTGACAAACAAGAAAATAAAAGAAACAATTTTCTCATATGATTTCATGGTAAACATTCTTAAATAAAATTATATTTCTAAGTTCGCCTGTATGTAGTGTACTGGCTTGTGAATTTATACATCACGACCGCAGTCACTGGCAAAATTTATAGAAAATAAAGTCCTAAGACCCGTTCAGTGCGTGTCCAGCCTAAACAAATGAGAAATCGTGAAACGTGACAGCATTACTAAGGCACAACTTAATTTCTAACATTTCCTCCGAGCCAGTATTTAAAGAGCCCGTTTGTCATCCAAATTGTGTATCGAAAGTATTCGCCGAGCAATTTTCAATTTTGCTTATTTTGTCAATTATTGTTTTCTTTCTTTCCTTTCGAGCGTTTCTCGATACTTCTTTACGCCGGCTTTTAGAATTGTTTATGTTGAAATTGTAAAATAATTTGGCAAATCTATACTAATATTATAAAGAGGAAAGATTTAATTGTTTGTTTGCGTTGAATAGGCTCCGAAACTACTGGACCGATTTGAAAAATTGTTTCACCATATAAAGCTACATTCTCAGCGAATAACATAGCCTACTTTTTTCCTGGGGAAATATAAAGCGGGACTTTTATCACGGAAAAACTCATTCATGTGGGCGGGGCCACGAGCATTTGCAATAAATAAGTGATGACAATTTAATATGACAAGGTGGATACTGTATCTTTGCATCAGAAAAGAGGATCTGCTTTCACACATTATTCTCGGAAACCGTTTAATCCGATTTACGACGAAAATATTGCTACAAACTGTAAGACTGCAGCCTCTCGACATAGTTCTTACAAAAATAAATCAATCAAATTTCCGAGTCAACAATCACACAACAAATCTGTTAGTGTAAGGTCCAAAGAGCCCCAACTTAAGGAGAAGGCTCAGGGAAGTTTCAGGTGGGCAACTTCGAGGCTTCTAACAACCAAAGGGCCCGCTTAAGAGCTCATTCCAAGAAATTAAGCATGAGAGTGCGTCTAAGTCGCACGGTTTAGTTTTGATGTAGAGGCCAAGCGAAGGAAGCGAGCGAGTTACAAAAAAATATAGAAGTGGCTTACTGGTTTGCCTATCCTCTTTTTTAGCGTCCGTGAACTTATTAACTCATGTTGACTGACTGAATGATTCTACCTGGAATCGTTAGATTAATATTCGGAATGATTTTAGCTTAGGATGTGTATATAACGGATCTCCCAGAGGAATTTAACGTTATGCAGAATGGTTCTAAAAACTGAGCCAAGTTTGCTACGACTATCTTGTACAGTCCCTACTTTATAGTGTGTTAAGGCTGATGAAGCTACATATCCTAATCCGGAATTAAACGCAGAGGAAGTAAAAATTACTCGTTTATGAACCGGCAATCCCACCACCTTACATAATACCTTCTTTCCCGCTACTGTCCTATCCCTTTCACCCGAAGTCCGCTGGGGCAGAGCCCTAAATCGCGTTAGTGTCGAGCGTCGTGTTTATAATGCCGCCCTACGCCCTCAGCCCGCCCGGTTATTACCGGAATAATCAGGAATAATCGACATTGAACCGGATTTGGCCGGATTAATTTGTTTGTTATGCATTACCTCGTAGGGAGTGTCCACATTGTCCACATGAGCGGGAGGGCTAGATGATATCGAGAACTAAATGACTTTCTGGTATATATTTAACTTAATAAAAATAAAAGCAAACCACTCGCCTGAAGACAAGCGTTAAATTCGCTTAAAAAAATCAGACACAATTTTGTTTTTTTTTTTGTTAATTTATTCTTGTCCATGGATACAAGTCATTCAGACGCATACTTGTTTCTTTTTTTATCCTCAGTAGTATGTCGAAGTAAAGCAGTAGCTACTTTACCAAGACTTTATCGAGGAGTTTTGGTGGCAAAAAAACACTTGATTAGCACAGTTATTGCAATTCACTCAATGCAAAGTTATTGCAATTCACTCAATGCAAATGCCCTTTTATGGAACGATATTGGATAATATACCATCATAATTATGCAATGTAACACTAAGTATCACCAAAATAATGAATTAAAAGAAGAGCACCTCAAGACACTTCCAAGTTCCCGCCAAAACTACACACAATTTTGAATTAGGAAGTGTTACAAGCCTCTTGAATATCTTTGCCGCCCTGACTCTTCTTATAACCACATTTTTAACGCAATAGACGAGTTCGTCTATTCACTTCACGTCAATAGTTAGTGTTGTCTATTTAAACATAGACACTAATGCAAACAATGTAGGTCATAATCTATCACTGTCTCTGTTGCGTAGTTTTATTACGGTACGATTGCAATCCTGAAGTCTCAGGTTCGATCCCCGGGTCGGGCATAGTGATATTGGATTTTTCTAGAATTCGGTATCCGCCCTGGGTCTGAAATTTGTGCCCGATATGTTGATAGGCTCGGCCCCTATCACATCATGGGACGGAATACGCACGGCGTGTAGTGATATACATAAGTACTTAATAGGTACATAGATATAAGAAACGACATGTATTCACCTATAAATATAATCGCATTAGATTAATAAATTGCAGTCTTAATAAACAATCGTTTCATTTAACTTGTCTCCCGAAACACTCTCCGTACATGGCGACCCTGCCTACAGTTACCGCACGCGCGACGCGAATATGATGCGCTACCATATACGGTGTGGAACTTTTTGAAGATATTGCGCTGAGGAATATATGAAGAAAAAACAATGGCATCTGAATATCGATCTGTATCGAAGAAAGACGTTTATTCAGTAAAAGTAATTAATTGCCTTTTCATCATACAAAATGGGCAAACAACAGAGTAAGGAGGAAACCACAATCGTACAAAATGCTGCTGCCGGAGATAACCATTCTACCCTAGATGACTTTCGAATTCACCTGACCACCACAAATGCTTTGCTGGCCATCATCGTGCTCGTTATTTTTTTGGGACTACTGTATGGCATGTATCGTGCTTATAAGCGATGTCATATAAAGTGGATGACGGCGGAGATGTACCGAAATTCTCTGAGAAGATCTATTTTTCGTCAAGAGCCACCAACTGCTCCCAAAATTGAAGCTCAACTATAGTGAGAACTGCCAAATGTATGTTATAGTGGAAAGTGAATGTGTAATGCCCATATAGTCGTATATATAAAATTAATACAGTGCGTGGTGTTAAATTTCGAGTAAAATGCATAGTCTTGCTTTATTTGAATGAAGAGTATTAATGGACTATAAGTTTTGTAGTTTGTTTAGAGTTTTAATTATTGTGTATGTACGAAAAACGAGATGGTATGGTTTATACATTTAAAAAAATTCTTAAAGATATAATGTGCAATTGCTATTTACTCCAGTTTGGTAAGTGAGTTATGGTTATTATTTTAGAGCAATTATATAAAAATTTAAAGGACATTAGGGTTTATTTAATTAAAATTGGTCCAAAGAGACGACAGGGAAATATTTTAATTAGCAAATTAAGTGACGCAAATAATATATTTGTGCAATATTCTAACTGGCTATTGCAATTAAATAAATATATTAATGAAGGTAATATAAAAACAGGTGAAATCCCATTAATTAAAAAATCGTGTAAGGATTTTGAGTCATTATATAGTGAAATTGTTGGTTTGTGCGAGAGTGTAGAAATCATGTCTACGAGTAAAATGAATACTTTTGATTTAAAGACGGCTTTAAATTTATTACCTGTAATGTGTAACGACGAGACCAGTATAAAACAGCTTATTGATAATATTCAGTACTATGACTCACTGCTTAAGCAACCAGAATGTAAAAGTAATTTAATTAATTTTGTATTGAAAAGCAGATTGTCTCAAGCCGCGAAATTAAGGTTAAAAAATAATTACGCGAGCGTTAATGCTTTAATTGACGACATGAAAACTGAATTATTACCAAAAAAAGCTGCGTCTGCAATTCAAAACAGATTGCAACGTATCAAACAAAATGATTTGTCTATTTCTGAGTACGGTAAAGAAATAACGGAATTATTTGTGGACCTAACGATTTCGCAAGCCAATGGGAACAAAGATTGTTATAATACCTTAAAACCAATAAACGAAAAACATGCAATTAAACAATTTTCCGATGGTTTGAGAAACCGTAGGTTAAGCACGATCATTGCAGCCAGAGATTACAGTTCGTTGAAAGATGCTATCCAGGCTGCCCAGGATGAGGAGATATCTACGGCATCGACTTCCGGAGAGATAATGGGTATGTCCGATAAACATTTTTATAAGTCTAGGAATACTTATAATCATTTTAGAGGATCGAGTGGAGGACACTATGGACGTGCATCACTGAATAGAGGTCAAAACCGGAGTCACTTTGGACGCGAGACGTCATGGAGGAATAATCAAGCTTCTTCACGAGGCCAGGGAGTACGCGGACGACAACCCAGAGGTATGTTTTTTAATAAAAACCGCGGAAATCAAAGGATAAGCAAACGTAATATTAATACTATGGATAGATCTGAAAATAATAATTCAGACTCAGAACCCAGGCTAGATAAATTTTTTCGAGGCTAAAGATAGACAACATACGATTTTATCATGTAATAGCGATTATTTTGTAAATTTATTTATATCGCCGGTTAGTAAAAAATATTCATTCTTATTAGATTCAGGGGCTTCTTTGTCAGCATTAAAGTATAAGTATGTAATTGATCTAAATATTCCGTTCCATAAAGAATGCGTGACCATAAATGGACTGGGAGGCAAAGTCCAAACTCTCGGATATATTTACTTACCATTTATGTTAGGTAATGATACCGTTAGTCATAAGTTCTTTGTTTTTGATTCCTTACCAATTAAGGCAAATGGAATTTTAGGTCGTGATTTTTTAAATCGATTTGGAGCATTGTTAGATTTTAATAAAGATATTTTGACATTACAAACTAATTCAAATAAAAAAGTTTGTTTACCAATTACCGGAAATTGTGAAATAAACACATTTGACATTTTACCGAGATGCGAATCTATTCACTATATTTATACAGACATCAAAGACGAATGCGTCGTTTGTTCAGCTGAAATTCAGAATGGAATTTTTTTAGCAAGTTCTCTTGTTAAACCAATAAATGGCATGATTCCTATAAAATTATTAAATGTTACAGAGGAACATGTAACATTATCCTGTAATGATATTAAACCTGTTATACATAAACTGAGTGATTACAATCTATGCACGTTTGATAAAATTGTCAAGAATTCAGATAGAGTAGAAAATTTATTTTCATTACTTGAACTTAATCATTTAAATAATGAAGAACAGAGAAGTATAAAACAAATTTGTGCTAAATATGCTGATATTTTTCATTTACCGGGCGATAAGTTAACCACAACAGATATTTACACGCATACTATTTCATTAAAACCTAACACTAATCCTATTTTTTCAAAACAATACAGAATTCCATTTAGTCAAAAAACAGAAATAAAGCAACAAATTGACAGAATGTTAGATGAAGGTATTATAGAACATAGCAAAAGTAATTGGTCTAGTCCAATATTATTGGTTCCAAAAAAAAGAGACTCCACGGGAGAGAAAAAATGGCGTTTAGTAGTTGATTACAGAAAATTAAACAGTGTTATCGAAGATGATAAATTTCCCCTCCCTGATATGGCAGAAATTTTAGAATCATTATCTGGTAGTATATATTTTACCCATCTTGATTTGTATCAAGGCTATTACAATGTGAAATTAGATAAAGATAGTAGGAAATTTACGGCATTTAATTCGGGTCAGTATCAAATGACCAGAATGCCAATGGGGTTAAAAACAAGTCCTAATTCGTTTTCTAGAATGATGACCTTAGCTATGTCAGGACTGAATCATGAAAAATGTCTAATATATCTTGATGACTTGATAGTTTTTGGGCGTAACTTAACGATACATAATAAAAATTTACACGATGTATTTGAAAGGTTAAAGAAAGTAAATTTAAAATTAAATCCTTCAAAATGTAGTTTTCTAAAGAAAGAAATATTATATTTAGGACATATAATTTCTAATAAAGGAATATTACCCGACCCTCAAAAAATAAAAGTAGTTAAAGATTATCCATGCCCATTAAATGCAGATGAAGTAAAAAGATTTGTCGCTTTCACAAGTTATTATAGAAAGTTCATACCAAAATTTGCAGAAATAGCTCAACCTTTGAACAGACTTTGTAAGAAAAATGTACCATTTTTATGGGATGAAATATGCCAACAATCTTTTGAAACCCTTAAATCATGTATTATGTCACCTCCAATTTTAGAATATCCTGATTTATCCAAACAAAATTACTTCATTGTACAGACAGACGCATCAAATAGGGCAATAGGTGCAATTTTGTCTAATAAAAATGGAAAACCAGTAGCTTTTGCTAGTAGGACTCTTAATAAGGCCGAGGCAAATTACCCAGTTATAGAAAAAGAACTTTTAGCAATTGTCTGGGCAATAAAGTATTTCCGACCTTATTTGTATGGTCAATACTTTAAAATTAAGACAGATCACAAACCATTAATATATCTGTTTAGTATGAAAGATCCTTCCAGTAGATTAATGAAATTTAGGCTCATGTTAGAAGAATATACATTTGATGTAGAGTATGTTAAAGGTTCCGACAATGCAGCTGCAGATGCGTTGTCTCGAATCTGCATAACATCTGACGAATTAAAAGAAATACATGAAAATGTAGTTAACGTCATAACAAGAGCACAAGCAAATAAGAGAAATATTCCTGATTTTACAGTGGATAATATGGTACCCACAGACTTGAGGCCTGATCAACCAAAGGTCGTGAGTACGCATGTTAAACCACCAGAATCAGTTGAATTATGTTTAGGTAGAGCAAAAGCCTTAAATGAAATGAGAAAAAAGGGGTATATAAGTAAAGAAAGTAAAGTATTGTGTTATGTTCCTAGTAAGCGGACACTTTTTATTAAATATCTAGACTTAGAGTCACAAATGACGCGACGCGAATTCGTGAGTGAGCTAGATAATTTTTGTGAATCTCTAAATATTAAAGAGATATGTATAGTAAAGAAAGACGATAACAGAATTTTTATAAAAAAGTTAGTGGAAGAAATAAAAACCACTAAAGATAGGTCCGGACCGCGCGTTAGTATAATAAATAATGTGGAATCTGTACATGACATAGATGACAGAAAAGTGATACTAAATGACTTTCATCTTCTACCTAGTAGTGGCCATGCAGGTATGAGAAGAATGTCTAACAATATTAAAAAGTATTATTATTGGCCGGGTCTTGATAATGATGTCAGGGATTATGTTCGGCGTTGTGACAAATGTCAGCGCCAAAAGCATTCGGTGCCTATAAAAGAACCGATGCTCATTACAACTACGGCTAATACTGCATTTGAAAAAATCTTTTTAGATCTTGTAGGACCATTAGATGTGGACAATAATAACTACTCGTACATATTAACGTTACAGTGTGAACTTACGAAATATGTAGAAGCATATCCTTTAATTTCTAAAAAAGCGGAGGAAGTAGCAAAATCTTTCGTTAATAATTTTATTCTCAGATATGGTGTACCAAAGGAAATAGCCACTGATCGGGGCAAGGAATTTATTGCAGCTACATTCCAAGAGGTATGTAAGTTATTACAAATAAAACAACTAAATTCTACAGCCTACCATCACCAGTCAATAGGTGCACTGGAAGTATCTCATAAAAACTTGAAATCTTTTCTCCGTATACAGACCGATAATCACCCAGAAACATGGAGTTCATGGCTTCCTTTTTGGTCATTTTCATTTAATACTACAGTTCATTCGGAAACGAAGTTTTCGCCGTATGAGCTGGTGTTTGGGAAAAAATGTTCACTCCCAAGTAATTTAATTAAACATGTTGAACCACTTTATAACTATGATTATTATCCTAGTGAACTTAAATACCGTTTACAGTTAGCTCAAAAAGAAGCGAGAGACAATTTGCTACGATCCAAAGAAAGAAGGAAAGTTATGTATGATAAATGTATTAATCCTATATGTTATAACGTTGATGATTTAGTTTTAGTAAAAAATGAGGTAGGAAATAAATTTGAACCAATTTTTTCTGGTCCATATAGAGTAGTCAGAGACATGACACCAAATATAGAGATAATAAAAAATGGTAAATTAGAATTAATACACAAAAATAGAACCAAATTATACAATAAATAATATTAATAACAATTGTTTATTTGCACAGTAAAAAAAAATAGCACACTATTAATATAATCATAGTAATG
Organism: Lapara coniferarum; assembly: GCA_949316025.1. Lineage (NCBI taxonomy): Eukaryota > Metazoa > Arthropoda > Insecta > Lepidoptera > Sphingidae > Lapara > Lapara coniferarum. The sequence goes on along the minus strand of OX438934.1, from coordinate 18,155,742 downwards.
TATGTACTTCTAAGAATATTATATGGAGTTGTATAACCTGTCCTATAATAAAAAACATAAAATGAAATAAAAAAATAATAATAATAAGATAAATTGTATTAAGTAATACATTTTGTTAAGAAGTTTTATTTAGAATCTATGGTATAAAAAAAAAAACTACTGATAATGTTTTTTTTTTTTTCTCTTTTAGGCGTAAGGTGTAGTGATATACATAAGTACTTAATAGGTACATAGATATAAGAAACGACATGTATTCACCTATAAATATAATCGCATTAGATTAATAAATTGCAGTCTTAATAAACAATCGTTTCATTTTACTTGTCTCCCGAAACACTCTCCGTACAAAATTGGGTGGTTATCTGCGCCTCTGCCTTCGGTGATAAAAAGGCGTGAGTGAGTGTGTGTGTGTGTGTGTGTGTGTGTATAATCTATGTACTCTTACCGATAATGTATACGTTACCTTAGCCATCGTACCAAGAAATGTTCGTGAGAATGAGCCCAGTATTCATGGCATTTTGTACAGAAATTTCTGTGTTATGGCTGTTGGGTACTGGATTAATAGAGCTTCTATTAAACTGTATGGCGTTTTAGTGTAATGGGTCGTTTAGTAGAGCCCATGAAACGGATAAGTATAGGGACGTCATCCTCCTAGCCAGTTACGGCCACGGCGGCCAATCTCAACGGAGATCAGCCAGGTACGCAGGAGATATTATAGTGCACAAGACGTGTGTGCGCAATAAACAAGTGCACTCGCTATTCTTTCACTCTCATAGTCCGGTGAGACGGCAGACATGACCGGAGAGATCAGGCGCAGGACCAACTGCTTTACATGCTTTTCGAGGCACGGGACTATCGCACCGCCAACTTCCTAACTCCGAGCTGCGACTGAGAAGTTTTTTTTAAGGCGGAAAAACCCAGTCACAATGTTTTTGGCTCGACCTGGGATTCGAACCCAGGACATCAGCACGCAAATCGTACTAGTAACGGGTACGCAATACAACTACTCCACCGAGGCATACGGAGTGATGTCATAACATCTGATCAAACCATGAAATATAAACCGACCACTTTGTGATGGATGGGCATAAACGTTTGCGCTGTATGTTATTTTTAAATTAAAAACAGTTATAAAACAACAAAGTTAACAAAATCTTTGCATGTATTTCAATAAAGATAATAATACAAAAATATCACCTGTTTTATATGTAAAAAAACAAAAAATACAACTGGCACATTCCACTTTAAAACCATCATAAATCATTATACAAAATTAATTCCACCAAACATTGAATGCTCAGTTACTAAGCGCGCCGATTAAAATGACTCGTAACACCAAAACCCAATGTCGAAATAAATCACTTGTCCCGTGGATGTATAAATAATTATTTTAAAATGGTCCCGATGCTAGGCCATTAAATAAATAATGCTGTCCGGGGCCTGTATTGACATGTGTTGGGGACGCGGAGCGGCGGTCGGTGCGGTTTTCACCCTAATTAAATGGTGCAACTCACTTTATTAATATGCGTTTTAGTGTTAAATCGAGTGTTAACCGGGTTGTATTTTATAATTCATTCTATTTCAGGGTTATTGTAGTGGCATTTTTTATGCACTGTACATACAGTCAAAAAATGCGCGTCTAGAAACCCGAGCCATAATGTACTAACTTAGTATTATAAAAATTTTAAAAGCCGTATACATACAATAATTTACGACATAAATGAACCGGTAATGCGTACCATCAAATCATTGTAATAAAAAAGACATAAGTTTCACATGCAAAGCTCCCCCTAGTATCTCTTCACCAGCAGACATAAGAATTTTTTTTTTTTTTTTTTTTTTTTTTTTTTTTTTTTTTTTTTTTTATCGTAAGCTCGACAAAGTGGCTTCACTGCATCTGATGGTAAATGTAGTGAAGCCCAAAAAGTTGTGTCGACCGGCAAGAGATAAACATCCCTGGTCGGTCGGCACAATTATGCCGGCCTGCTTAATTGCTTCTTCACGCTCCGCTTGAAGGACCCTAAGTCGTAGGAAGGAGGGAACACGTACGCTGGCAAACTGTTCCACAGCTTAATGGTGCGGCAGAAATATGAATTACTGAACCTTTTGGTTCGAGCCGGGATGGAACAGACCACTAAGCTGTGGTTCCGCAAGCCAGCACGCGTGGTTCTGTTTAGGAAAGGAGAGGAGGGGATAAGGTTAAACAATTCTTCAGAGCACTCACCATGATACAGACGGTAGAACACACTGAGCGAGGCGATGTCGCGGCGCAGCTGCAGTGGCTCCAAACTTTTTGTTACGTCTGCATCATTTACAATGCGGATAGCCCGTCGCTGCAATCCATCCAAGGCATCGAGCAGGTATTTTGCGGAACCGTCCCAGAGATGCGAACAGTATTCCATACCCGGCCGCACTTGCGCTTTATATAAACGATAGAGCTGACCGGGCGTGAAGTACCTTTGTCTTTATTTAAAGTAGAGTTTGACTCTACTTTAAATAAAGACAAAAAATACATTAGAATACCCAACCATTTAGTCCTTAGTCGCTCACTGTTAAACGTTAGCTTCCCCAAGTGAGCGCCAACCATCTTGGTATTGAGCAGCCCGCATCCATTCGCTACCCGCCACCTTTTGAAGAAGACTCATCCATCAGTAATTAAAAGCGCGAAGTACATTGCTAATTGTCGGCAACTAGAAACTCCTGAACACACAAGTTAATTTTAATGACAAAACGGCGACGCGACGCGACGCTACAACTTGCCACCAAACTGTTTCATTGTATTCGCTATTAATTATATTTGTACGTTTGTTACTCAGTTCTTTTGTGTAGATTGTCTAGAATTTTATAGTTATGTAATTGATTGTATCAATATAAATGGCACGTACCTCTCACATCTAAGATTCGCAGACGACATCATCTTATTTAATGAAAATCCACAGCAACTCGAGTACATACATACATATACATATACACTCACGCCTGTTATCCCCGAAGGGGTAGGCAAAGGTGCAACTAGTGCACCCACTTTTCGCCATTATTCCGTCCCATGATGTGATAGGGGGCGAGCCTATCGGCATATCGGGCACAAATTCCAGACTCCGAGCTGATATTGAATAGAAAAACTCAATATCACTTTGCCCGACCCGGGGATCGAACCCGAGACCTCAGCTTTGCATTCGTACTGTAATACAACTACGCCACCGAGGCAGTCAACTCGAGTACATGCTAGAAAATCTCAGTTACTACAGCGAAAAAGTCAGATTAGTAATAAACAGAGAAAAAACAAAAATAATGACAGACAGAGGACACCAATATCAATACTCACAGCTCCCTTAGATTACGTCGACGAATACGTATACCTGGACATCTCATAACATTTAAGTCTTGCATTGAAAAATAAATAAACTGAAGAATCAAAATAACCTGGAACAAATACTGGGCAATGAAAGAAATATTTAAAGGACCCTTACCAAAACATTTAAAAACAAAGGCCATGAACATCTGCTTGGCTCCTTGTTTAACATACGCAAGCCAAACCTGGGCATTTACAAAATCAAACATAATGAAACTTAAAACTTTCCAAAGAGCTATAGAAAGAAGTTACATGAATATAAAACTAAAAGACAAAATTAAAAGCTCACTAATAAGAAAGGCAACGAAAGCAAAAGATATAACAAAACAAATAATGAAATTAAAATGGAGGTGGGCTGGCCATATTCAGAGAGCCCCAGATAAAAGATGGTCAAAAATTGTAACAAATTGGTGCCCCATCTATAAGAAAAGGAGAAGAGGCAGACCCTCAAAAAGATGGACCGACGACATTGTTCAAGTAGCCGGCACGCTATAGCCAAGACTAGCACACGATAGAGCCTGCTGGAGCAGTTAGGAGGAGGCTTTTACCGCAAATGGCGGCCCTTACACCTAACTTAAAATAAAATACTTACTAACAATAGTTATCACCGAAACAAATCACACTAACACTACTAACAAAAACATATGTACACTTATACATGTGCTAAATTTTTTGTAAAAATGTAAGGGATAAATAAAGCTATAATAATAATAATAATAATAATTTATTGTACGCTTTTTGTATACGAGAGTACGTCTGGGTAGGTACCACCGAATTGTCGTAATCTGCCGCCAAGCAGCATTTATACAAACAATTTTATGTTCAGATTCAGATTTGAAGGACATTGTAGGTCTTGTGCTGAATTGTAAGCGACTTCAGTAATATCTAATATACACTATTACAATTTATGTAAAACACAGTGCCTCGTAATTCAAAGTTTGGTTGGTAATGGGCCGACTTAACGTTTACCACGAGAGCGGCTTGCTCGTCTCGTTATGCAGTATTATAAAAAAATAGGACTTATTTCTCTTTTTGACAGTTCAAATAGACGGATATAATTGTGTCGACGTGCGAGAGATAACCTTGCGTCAGTTAATACTACCTACTCCTGGAGTTTGGACCCTACTTTACCTACTATTAGGTGCTATAGGGTCACTTACCCGTATAAAAAAACCATAATACACAAACTGATTCGTAATAAAAATTGTTCGTTTATCAGCCATTTGCCACACAAAAACGATTGCTAGTATCAAATATAATCCTTGCATCTAGCTCGCTTAAATGCACTAGTGGCGGATTATCTCTCAGGATTCCTTTGTGAGAATTTTTCGAATCAAAAGCAGTCAAAATGATTGGCGCGGTATTGGATTTGCGCGCAATATGCCGTCACAACTGCTCTATTACTACAAAGCATTAAAGTGGGGAATGGAAATATTTGTGTTTTATATCATAGAATGACGAGACGAACATGCTGTTTGCCTGAATGGTAAGCGATACGACCACCCATAAACAGTAGAAACACCATCCAGCACCTTGAGTTACAGATTACTATGTGGCATTCCACTGCGCTCGTCATCCTGTGACATAAGATGTTAAGTCTCATTATGTCTTGTAGTTACACTGGCTATAATTCCCTTCAAACCGAAACACAAGAGTGCATGCATACTGCTGCCTGGCGGTAGAAATAGACATTGCGGTGGTACCCACCCAGACGGACTCTTACATATGAGAGTCCTACCATCAGTAATAGTGGAATTTGCCTTGTTTTTCAGATCCATAGAACATACAACGGCAGGAAAGTTATCAAGGAGACCATTAACAGCATATAACAAAGTCGCCCAGTGCGTCTTACGCGATAAATTGAAATACTAGCGAACGGATTTCTATGAAATTTTTGTAAAGAGATAGTTTGAGACTCTGAGAAAAGTTTTAGGTTATTTTTTAGCCCGAAATATATAGCGGGACTTTTATCCGGAAGAACTCTATCATGCCGGTGAAACCGCGAACAAAAGACAGTTTGATATATAATGTTATTTCACTTAAAATTTGTCTATATTTTGACCCTTTGATCTTTCATTTGGTATTCGGTGGAACGCCTCCTAAATAGGCTGTCTAAACAAGCTTTACAGCCTTATATAAAGTATTTTTATAGCGCTAGAAATTATATTTAGAGCTTTGAAATAATCAATAAATCTACTGCAAAATACGACCAGTTGAGTACTTTCTCTTTTTTAAAATTGGTTACAAATTCAATAAATTCCTGTATAATAAACCTTAATTCCACATTTGATTATAACAAAAACCTAACCTTAATCACAATCCTGCGTATTGCAGCTCTAAAAAGGGATAAAAACACGCTGGAATTGTGTCACGGGGAAAAGTTAAATTGATCCGACGCGCCCGCATTTTTAACTAAAGTTTTAATCTCCATTGGGCTTTGTTCTATGGGTTTGATCGATAACGGGTTAACTAAACAAGTGGGTCAGCCTTTAAGCTAGGCTAGGGTTCGATGTATGGCTGTCTCGATGCACATGCACCGCTACCGGCCCACTACCACTCTTAGGTCTGAGGTTCGAATTCCGAGTTGAGTAAAATGATACCACGTTTTATTACTCAGTATCAGCGAGACCTGAGAACTGTCGTACTGTACACGCAATGCAACTACGCCACCGAGGCAGTCAAGTACAGCTCTTTTATTATCATTTAGTTTTAAATTAACATTTGAAAATTCACTTTGTTGTTGCCAGGATAAAAAAATTACATTGCTTAGTTGCATTAATAAAGATTTATCTGTACTACGTACTACGCATAATATACGTAGAATTTGGAAGTGTATATCTAATTAATTCACAAAGTAACTGTAAATGGTGGTGGTGGAAATCTCATAATTATCCACACTACTTATCAAAACATAAATTGTATGCGAATTTATAACTATCTCATTAGCGAAATGATTTATGAGTGGGATACATATAATTTAATATCTTATGAAGACAAGTTGATTAATTAAAATATAAATGTTGTGCCATTCTATAGTTTATTGAGGTTCTGTATAATTTCTACACAGAGATAAGATTTGGAGTACAATTAATTCAACTATAAATAGTTAAGACATTTTACGTTACATTCTACAAAATGTGGAAAAAAATATTGATCAAAATATTTATATAAAAATAATTAATTCAAAATGCTTATTTACATATCGTGTCGTTTATACTGTGCGGAAAATTTCAATTGCGAATTATTTTTTTTAAGTTCCTAAAGGTGTACAAACCTGAAGACCTATCCACGATGCCTCCGTTCGTATAATTGAAATAAATCTATTTAAGCGTTAACAATTGTAGAAAAACTTGGCCACAGAATCTGATCAGATTCTCCGAATACTTTGCAACACATCATGAAAGCATAAGAATATTTTACACATCTAACACTACTACTAATTTACTTAACAGAAAACAAATACAACAAGTTAGGGGTAACTCTAGCCTCAGAGTGTCTCGGAAACAAGTGAAGTGTTGACAGCACAATGGAGTTATTTCAACCGTGAACGCGCGACGCACTCGTGTATCGTTAAAAGGTAATTAGCAATGCTAATGCTATTCATACGTGAACAGAACAATAGCACCACTGTGGAGTACAGTAAGGCACTTGATTCAAACATAATTCCTTTTGCTATACCAATTTAATGGAACAATATAGAATTGATTATTGATTGTAATAATGAACATTAAACATAAATAGATGGAACTTTGATAAAATTTTGCTAAGATATAAATAAGTCCTAAATTAACCTTTTACCTATACGCTACAAAGGACTCTCACGCCGAAGGGATACTGTAATTTTAACACCAAAAATATTATGTTGGATTGTGACTAGGAACGTATTAACGTTACATCCAATTAACAGTGTGTCATCACTTAAGCTAAAAAGTAGACTGGTTCTTAAAAATTTGTGTGTATTCTTTGTGAATTAAATTATCAATCGCTTTAAAGGTGAAGGTAAACATCGTGAGGAAACCTGCATACCGGAGAAGTTCTCTATAACAATTTCGAAGGTATGTGAAGTCTGCCATTCCGCACTAGGCTAGCGTAGTGGACTGAAGCCTAAACCTCCTTAAGAGGCCCATGCTCAGCAGTGGGCAGTATATAATACAGGGCTGGTGCCCTTGGGTTTTGAACCTGCGGACCTTCGTCTCGGCAGTCCGTTCCACTCCCAACTAGGCTAGCGCCGCTTCGCATTTGTATACAATTATTAAAATATTTCCGTTAGTGTAAACGGGCAATATGGTACTGTGAGAACTTGCTAGCCTAAACAAGGCTTAAAAAAATTAAATGTCACAGTACTGCCCTCGTATACTCATCTCTAAGCAGGGAGTGTCGAAGCAAGTACCGAGACTCAAACAACGTACTCTCAACTACAATATTCTCTATTATGACATGACGATATCTTTCTCGTTTGACTCATGTTTATATTGCTGTTTCATTTGGGAGGGTATTTGTTGTGTCATAAGTTTAGTTAGCCTAATCGTAAGACTTTATATTTGATGTAGATTAGTTCGGACACGAAATTATGTGAGCTTGTCCATTCGAAAAAATCACAACTAAGTTGTGTGAGATGAGAATTCGCACCTGATACGGAAATAGTTATTGGATAGGTTTTTTTTTATAGCATTGAATGACGAGACGAGCATGCCGTTCACCTGATGGTAAGCGACATGACCACCCATAAACAGTAGCAACACCGTCCAGCACTTCGAGTTACAAAGTACTGTGTGGCATGCCACTATGCTCGTCATCCTGAGACATAAGATGTTAAGTCTCATTATGTCCTGTAGTTACACTGGCTACAATGCCCTTCAAACCGAAACACAACAGTGCATGCACAGTGCTGCTTGGCGGTAGAAATAGACATTGCGATGGTACCCACCCAGACGGACTCTTACATATAAGAGTCCTACCACCAGTACAGGTACATCGTAAGATGGAACTATTAATCGAAATACGGTCCGATGGCAAAACGTAATTCAAATTGTATCTACTTACCAAAACCTGTACCAAACCCTGTTAAAAATTATATTCTATACAAATAAACTAAATGTCATCACCATAATCATTTCACGCCAAAAGCAATACCAAAAAACATACTTGAAACCATTCTTTCCCAAGCGTGAAATTTGGAATAAATTCCAGTAAATACCGCACTAATGTGCACCACATTTGGAAATATCAACGATTGAACGGAATCTCTTCGACACTACATTTTAATAATCCGTGGCCCAAGTCAACACAGAATCCATTCCACAACTCCCGAATCCCCCTTAAAATATTTCCCTCAGTGAGTTGATAGGAATAAAAAGAATAAAGACACGTAGGGAGGTGTAATTCTTTTCCTGACTCATCAAATAGTTCAGTTTTTTGTACTAGTACATAATTCTGTAGTACTTAATTAGTAATCTGTCTGTTATCGGTAGCGTGGTTGATCAAGAGGTTTAGTTAAAGTTCCTCCACCAACGAAATGTTTTTGTTACTTTATCATTTTGAGGCTAGATATTTTTGTACTGGTCTGAGCGTAAAAGTTGGTTATATTGAACTATTCGGAAGTACCTGTTACATATTATTACAAAGAAATCATCAATTTTATCAATCATAGAGTGAATCTTCCACGAAATCATCAAAGATAGAAACAAGTGTTTCACTCAACGAAAATTTTACATAATATACAGGTCTTTAAAAATTAAAAACGATTTGTCGACTTATAGTTCATTGTGATCGGTGAATATATCATAAATCAAATGTTAGGAAATTTATTTTTAATCTTAAAACTTACTCGTCAATCGCTATTGTGAGACCATAAATAAAACAGCATAAGACTATTTTATAAATTTCAAATGTGGCTCATGTTCTCCGTCAGTAGATTCAGATCGAGTCACTCTTAAACCTGCGCCGCCCCATCCCTAGTAGTTGTGGAACTCTTGTTACTATGTAAATATTTACCGTGCCGTATACACGATGGATTTAACGGTTTTACGACGGCCGGCACAGATTTGTAGCAACCCTTTTTGTTTAATAATAATAAATTTATTTACAGAACCCTTCGGTAATGTTGTATCGGGCATACATTCTCGTTTTTCGATAATGCTGTTGGTTGGTTTTTGAAATAATGATATATTTTTATGTGAAATAACACTTCGTGATTCGAGTTTTGTATGTTTTGGTGTGTTGTGGTATTGCCGTGAGTTTTGTGTTTCAAAATGGTTTTTGTTATAAGGTTGAATCTAATGATACGAAAGCTTATAAATGGTAGAGTCTAACAAATATCGACTCGACCATATTAATACTATGTACCAGAACATCCGTTAAATTACACTTACTAAGTTCTATGTTATGGTCGAAATTACAGAAAAATATTCCCGGGGACATATTGAGTCTCGCTATTGGAAAATATGTTTCCTCACTATGTTTACCTCCAACGTTAAAGCGCAAGGTTTTTAACCTTCGGACATTCCTCTCAGCAGAGCGTTCCATTCCCAACTAGGCTGACGTGAACTTACCTACATACACACTCACAGATTTTATCCTCGAAGGAGTAGGCAGAGGCGCAACTAATGCACCCACTTTTAGCTATGCGTATTCCGTCCCATGATGTGATAGGGATTAAGCCTATCGCCATATAGGGCACTAATTCCAGACTCCGGGCTGATACTGAATAGAAAAATCCAATATCACTTTGCCCGACCGGGGGAACGAACCCAAAACCTCATCATTACTTCTTCTTTGTCATTTTCTTCATGACTGAAGGTCGTGCCTGCTTTGGCAAGCCTTTGTTTTGGTGCTGACGAGCTGCTTCCACTCCACCCTGTCTTGTGCCAGTCGCGGAACATCCGTGACTGGGATTCCCATGACCTCTCTGATAGTGTCAGACCATCGGGTAGCCGCTCGGCCTCTAGGTCTTTTGCCATCTATACCACCCACCACAACTAGCTTATCCAGGTTGTCTGGCAGCCTTCATGCTACGTGGCCAAAGTACGAGAGGATCCGCTGGTAACAGATTGCGGAGAGTCTAGTTTAAATTTTAAGCTGGCTGAGTATGTATACATTGGTTCTCTTTGCTGTCCAGGGTGTGCGCAACATTCAGCATTATAGTCGTAATAAAACTACGCCACCGAGGCAGTCAATAAATAAAAATCCACAAAATATCGCCACTTACTATCACAAAACCATAAAATTCCTATGACAAGTATGAAACCTTTACCACACAGCCCGAAGCACGTACGAGATGGAGCCGGAGCGCGGCGTGTAATTACTTCGCCATATTGTGTCCGCAGTTTTCATTTAGAACCCCGACCCAAGGATTATGTATTGGGATATGTATCTGTGACCAGTATTTAACATGTTAATAGGATTTTCATATAAAACTATCTATTAATAACGTGTCTATCCTAATATGTATTATACATACGAAAGTTTGTGAAGATTTTTGGATGATAAGTAAATACAAGTATCACTGAACGGACTTGGGTAATATATGGAACCCAGATGATTAAACCTTATATTAATATATGCGATACTTTTTATCTTGCTTGATTGCCTCAGTGGCGTAGTTGTATTAGGGAACATAAACCTTGTTTAAATATAAATGATACTTTTTATTTTGCCTGATTGCCTCAGTGGCGTGTTGTATTAGGTTTCGACTGCAATGCAGATGTCTCAGGTTCGATCCCTGGGACGGGCTGTGATATTAGATTTTTCTACTTATTATTAGCCCGGAGTATGGAAATTGTTATCAATATTGCGATAAGCTCGCCTCCATACTTATTATCAGCCCGGAGTCTGTAATTTGTTCCCAATATAGCGATAGGCTCGCCTCTTATCACATCATGGGACGGAATACACACGGCAAAAAGTGGGTGCACTAGCTGCGCCTCTTCCGACCCCTTCGAAGATAACACACGGCAAAAAGTGGGTGCACTAGCTGCGCCTCTTCCGACCCCTTCGAAGATAAAAGACATGAACATGTGTGTGTATTAGACATATTCAAATTCTGAAACTTGTTTCACAAAAAGCTACATTACCCTTAACGCCACAAATTACATCTAATCCCTAAAACGAACATAACCGCGGTCTGAACCGCTACCCAACCCACCACCAAACATAGCCACAACTGTTCTAATCTTACCTGAACCAATAACCACCTACATCACTATGAACGGTAACACTTGGTTCATAAGAAGATAAACAAGAAGAAACAAACAGGCGGCCCCAAGGTGGGCCCCTGATTTATATAGCCCGACACGGCGCACATGTGTCTCGCGATAGGATTACGTGTGGGTGTCTAGAGGTACAGGCAGCATCTGTTGGGAATATTTGGGATAATGTTACGAGTTATTTGTCCTAAAGTGTACTTCCGTTCAATGCCCAGTTCCCGATACTAGAAGTCAAAGAGAGATCACCGTTGTCCTTGATGGAAAACCAATAGTGACTGACTTTTTTCGATGTGTCATGTTCCTGGGCCATTCTGTGATGTTAAAGGGGACTGACCACCAAAATTCTAATCGACGAGAGACGCAACGTTTATCGTATCGGCCATATACTACTATCAAGACCAAGACGTTATTAACTGCGACAACGTGTATTGTGCTCAGTGCAACTAATTTAACTTATTTTTTCTCCGCAAATTTACGCATGAAAAATGAAAATCGAATAACATAACGTTTTAATGTTTAAGCAATATTGTTTTAACTAATAAAATATGAAACTGAAAAATAACGTAATTTATTAACGCGTACATATTTTTAGCTCCAAAATAAATTGTAAACTTTTTTCATTAAACTTTCCAAAGACTAATAATAAACTTTTTTAATTATAAAACCTTTCTGTTTAAGTACATAAGTAAGCAACCGTAATCTGTCTCACAAGAGTATAGAATCTCGGTAAGACATTGCTATACCTGACAATATATGACTAAATATGTTTACACAGATTTAAAACTTTATGCATAGGATTAAGTAAAGGAGAAAACCAGTATTCGATTCACGGAGATCTTATCCATTTCATGGTGTGATAACAAGAAAGGAAATTAACTTTGCTTAACGTTGATGCAATAGTGGCGCCTATGTTTTTAATCTGGCGTGCAAAATTACTGTATTGTATCTGATAATTGCATATTTGATAGAGGTTAAATAGATATAAAATGTAGTTCTCAGACACTCCAATACGTAGATTAACATATAGAACATGACTACATTAAAGTGCATAGAGGCATTTTTATTCCGGGAAGGAACTGTGACGTGGGCAAATCCAGGAATAAAACCTAGTGATTATATCTCAGTGTTTCTCTACACCATGGTCACCGCAGCACGCCTGTGGAAGGTACAATGGAGGTGTCACAAATTACGCTGTCTATTTAATAATTTAACGTGCCGCGGGCTCTTTGCCAACAATATAGATTACTTACCTTATAACGATGTATTTAACTTTAAATTACCTTATTACATATATTTCTTACAGAATGATAATAGAGTCCTAAAATAAACCTAGAATTCGACTCTATAGTTATAATTTTAAAATATTCTGTTCTAGTTTGAAGACCATTGTAGTAAGTGGGCATTTTAGTTGATAAGGCATTCCATAGTAACTCAAACTGTAAAATCAATGTGATAAAGTCGCTCGCCTGGTGTAGACATGCATAAATAGAACCAAACCCACCTAGAAAAATAAATGACTAAGCTGTAAAAAGCACGAATTACGCTCATTATACGTCATTAGGTATTAACTTTATAACACAATCATTACTGATTACGTCCTGCAAACCAAAACCCTGGTTGTATAGCGGAATCTAGACGGAATCACGCCATCAAGAAACCCTAGGATATCTGGTGTAAACTAAAGCCACAAATATTCCGCAAAAGCGAGAAGTCACCGGTGGGAGAGCGTTTGTCCACTGTCGCCGACACCGAGAAAGAAGGCGTACCAAATTAGTAAGTACTGTAGCTTCGTATCTACCGCACGTCAGTCTTCTATCATTGTGAATAGATTACTCTGATAACAACTACATAATTCTGGAACTTAATGAAAAATAGAGTGATTTTTTTAAAGACCATAGTAAAATTACCTATTTCCGAATGTAACTTGTGTTCAGTCACACGGAACTTTCAAATGGATATTCGTATTGACATTCATATTTCCGACATATTTCTATTAGATAAAAACTTCACTAGAGTTAGGTCCCTAAATTTATCCACCATAACCGTTAGCGCCCGCTTTGGGTTTTAAAAAAGAACCACCGGATCGATTAAGAAGGACACGATAGTCGTCACTCTGTTCCACATAACTACATAATTCATAGTGTCGGCGGCAGTGGACATGTACTAGAACCGTGGTATCGCGGTGCTGCATACAAGAGTGTGGTAGTCCTTTACAGCGTGTTGGAACTTGGCTTAGCCACCTCGGCGCGTATTTGGCTTGTATCGAAGCCTCGCTATGGAAGGCTCTATCGGAAGTTATTGCTTGAATACCTTCTAGTCGTGCATGGCTAAATGTTATGTCGTCGAATTGTATACTTTAAAATTCAAATACAGATATAGTGGACGCACTGATTGCGCCTGTGCCTATCTCTTCGGGGATGAAATACGTAAGTGTATAGTAAGATGAAAGAGCGCAGAACTTCACACTAGATTTCTCCTTTCACTGTAACTCGGCGCCCATGACTCTGGCTGTTATAGATCGCTGCAAATACGGTGTGCATATCAATAATCCACAAATATTCACGGGCACAATAAGGGCTGATTGTGCCGACGGTACATCGATTATCAATCAAGCGATCACAATGGAATCTCATCTTTATACCCCACAATGACGCTAACGAACACTCATTTGTGGTATTGTAATTTTTAAGTTATTTTTTTGATCATGAATTCACTTGAGCTTGATGGTCGGCTATATACAACAGCACATCAACATCTATTTCGAAGTATCATTGTTGCGCAACATGTGTGATGTGTGGGAGTGTGTCAGGAGTGAGAATTATAGGCGCAGCGCAGACGGTATTAAATAGTTGATACCCGTTTTTTTTTTATCGCGGGGAAAAATCGCGTTATCGCTACCACCACTGTGGGGTGAGTGGGATGGTTAACCCGCCGTGGCCTTCTTCGGCGCATACGGGACGGCCCCGAGGTATCTTGTTGCACTAAGATAGCTGAAAGGAACCGCCCCTGCGCAATGCCACATTGCGGCCCCTCTCTAATTGAGGGCTAAGAAGCCCCCGAGCTCTAAAACACTCCTTTGGCGTCCTCGACTGCAGGAGACCGACTACCCGCAATGTCGTCCGTCTCGGAGTCGCATAAACTAGAGTAGCACCCCCCACTGCTTACTCCACGACTCTCTCAACCCCCATTTAGTCACCTCTTACGACAGGCAGGGGATGCCGTGGCGGAATTCTATGAATGCCCCCAGACCACAGGGCACAAATAGTTGATAACCCCTGCGCGAATTGTTAATAACACCTCAATTATGTCACATGTAATATTGAATTTTAATCGAGCTACGTTGTCGCTCAACTCTTTAAACTTTACGTATCATGCATCAAATATTGCGATATACAAAAATCTATATATATTTTTTTCATTAAACTTCGTTGATTTTGATTCATATTAAAATTTTAATATTCCAAAAACATTTTTAACTGAACTGTTAAAACTCACCTGTTGTCAGGTCCATAAATCATCTCATTCTGCATTAGATCAACCCTCGTACAGTTTATTAAATCAAGAGCGCAAAAAATACGTATTTTATAAAAACTCTCATTTTTAACGGTAACGTTACTTCCAAATTAATTTTGACGTTATTTTGAAGTTTAATAAAAAAACACGATTTAACTTAATTTGACAGACATTATACGGCTCGTTGCTTTCGTCAAGATGTTATTTTTAATTTATTCTATTAGGATTAATTAAAAAAATAAACGTGTTTAGGAACCGTAATTTTATGTAATGGACAAATTTATACTTCACAAGTCATAATTAAAAGGTAATTCAGGCTTTGCATATTGTAAAATGAACTTAATTAATATGGTGAACAATACATCTTATGTACTTGATTATTCATTGTCTCAACGCTAGAATTTCGAGTACGCACACTGTGCCACTAAGTAAGATCTACCAACGAATAGGTTTGCGTCTTATGAGCGTCTGTATATCAAAATATGTTAACGTCGAATGCAGTTCCTCATCGCGTAAACTAATATCAAACATTACAATACGCGTCGATGTCAAAGCAGAAGCAGATGAAATAGCTGACGCCTGACGCGGCGTCAAACAGTATTATCTCCTATCAGAGCCGCGGGTCTCAAGCTGAGATATTTGCCTTCGGTGCGGCGAAGTATGCATTTATTAAATACATAATAACTAAGCTGTAATACGGTTGGTACAGTTAATTTGAAAGTAGTGAGATAAATTTACTTTTTCTTTTATATCACATTTCAATGTGGCGTTTCAGATTCGCAACACACTTTCTCACTCAAGTTGCTGTCATGTTGATTTCTCTTCTACTAAGTATAAATATAAAACTAAGTCTCATATTGAATTAACAACTTATGCGTGGGCATAGATCCATAAGATTTTGAAGAACCTATTAATACTACTATAAAACGACCTAAAGTATCAGAACTGCTAGTACACAGAAATAGTTTTATTTCTTTAGTCTAGGAACTCTGGAAAATGACTACGCCCATGCTTATGCGTCATCTCTTTGATTGTTGCAAACAAGTAATTCCAAATATCTGATTATAACGAATAAGATTAATTTGTGAAATAGGTATGTTGCGTTATGCAAATCACTGCACGGTGAACCGAGATGAGTATGTCATCGGCCCAGGCAAAGTGAGCCTACTGTTTTAGTTACTGTGTCGTCAGAGTGGCAACACGGCCAGCACCCCATCTTATTCTATACCGTAGTAAGTCACCGTGTGTTGTGTCGTGTGTCGCACGGCGGCAACATGCACGCCCGCAATATCTCACTCAGGCTATTTGCACCATCGGTATTCGCGGTGGTATCCACACTTGCCTAGATTAGGGTTGCCTTGTTTTATCAAAGATATCTGTTACGGTTGGTTGTGGGGTGGTGTTTGTATGTTAATTAAATTCAAATGTAGATTATGCTTGATTGTAGGAAATATAGGCATAGCCTAGTAGGGCTGTGTGGGTTGTATAAACGGCTCTGTGGGTCGGTATATATATGATTTTATAAAATCGAATGACGAGCAAACTGCTCGGTTGGTAGAAGCCACGATTGCCGTAATCCGATCTTTGAATTGCAAAGCACTGTTTAAAACCGTGGTGACTGAACACTCGTCACCATGAGACTCATAATGACCAATTACACTGGCGAAAAATTAACTTCAAACTAGAGCACAACAGTGCTTATATACAATAATATATTTCTGTGGTAAGTGCCTGCTATCAACCTAGGATTTTCTCGAATCCAGTTAAAGAAACAAAGAAAATATTATGTTTTATCATCATCATCAGGCACATGAAGCCCACTGCTGAACATAAGCCTCCCCCAAAGATTTCCAGGCGGAACTATTAAAAGTGGCCTGCTTCCAGTGTGTTCCTGCTACCTTTACCTGGGGGCACGATAGTGTCCCCGGCAAGTCGAGCAAAGAACTTATGTTATCTGTGCACCCTGCAGGTGTACGTCCATTTAAATTTAATTTTTAATATTTCAATGAAATAAGTAATTTAATCATTTGAAATCTTATTCTAAAGCAACTGTTGGTACAATCAATGCCCAATATTTTTAATTTATAATAAAAAAACAAGATCACAGACACTTTGGGAAAATGCGTTGAGTACTCGTCTCCATGGGGACCATAACCCGGTTATCCTACCAGTCGGGAATGTCGTTCCGACGGTCGGAAGGGCCTAGTTAAACATTTATACTTGAAGGGTGTAAAAGTGGGTCAGATTATGATGGTTATGTTAAAATTTAATAAAATTCCCTTGTTTCGGTAATTTGAAAGGTCCAGTATGCGACACAGATAACTTTTTT